>OY735216.1:32448698-32538698 GCA_963457665.1 Thysanoteuthis rhombus
ACTTTCTCTCTCTCTCTCTCTCTCTCTCTATATATATATATATATATATATATATATATATATATGTATATATATAAGTACGTATTATTTGGATACGCAAATCGACATCTTCCATTTTCTATGTCTACAGAATGTGTATTATTTGGTTATGAAATCTAAAAACATTAAAGTATCACGACATATCTGAAAATCTATTTTATATGCTTGGTCTATTCAGTTTCATCATACATTATGTGGACTAACGAAAGTTTCAAAAATAGAGTTCAGCTCACGTTTTGCATTTTAAAGACGGGGCATGTATGATTTACATTGTGTTATCTTCGGGTTTTTTCTGCTGTTGCAGCCACAATACAATGTCTTACGTCGTGATAGTTCCTTTAACTATTTCCAATTGTTGTTCTCATTTTCCATGTTTACAGTATGTGTATTATTTAGCTATAGAATCTGTCAATATCATTCCTCTTTTTAGTTTCGTAACTGTCATGATACTTCAACAAAATATGTTCTTCATGAAAAGCTTCTGCCGGTCAGACTATGTGTTTTCCCGCAACAAGCATACCTCTTATCCTCCTCAGATGTCAAATCAGTCTTCGCCTTCTTACACTATCAAGGCTTCGTTCTTAAAAGGATTGCAAAGCACCACCAATTTCGTTACATCATTACCACATCGTTTAGATTTATCTTGTGTTCTGAATGAAACTTTTATTATAAATTGCTAAATTTTACGTGTGTTGTTACTGCACGAGACTACAATGAATAACCGACACGTTTCACTAGCACGTTGGACGATGAAAAGCCTTTTATTGGCAATGGCGTCGATGTTATGCATCAAATGATCAAGGAACAAGTATGAAAAGGTTTCCCACATGTCACGTTTTTTAAAGATTTGTCGCCTTCAGATGATCACTTGCTCATCCTATGCAACTCTCACTTGACACAACATAAATCAAACTATAGAATAATTCGTCTGACAATTCATTACATCCAAACTGAAATTGTTTTTCTTTGTTTGTCTTTATGTTAGAATACATACTTACATACTTACACAAATGGAGTAAAGTCATTGACATACGGGGAACATACTTTGATGTCATGAGGCTATGAATTTATACGAAAAAGAATTTCCATCAAATAAATGCTGCAAACTTTGGTCAATTATCTATCATGATATATATATATATATATATATATATATATATATCAAGAAATAAATGCATATGAACCGACAGAATGTTATGAATTGAATTATATAATACAAAAGCTTATTCGATGAGCTCTTCTGTCATTACACGATTAGTGTTTTACTTAGCCTGGACAACGTAAATAGACTAAACAATTAAAAGGAATGTAGCTGCTTTAAAAGCAATGTTAGGTCGGAACGGATACCCAGTCCGTGGTAGGTTCAATTTCTTCATCTAAACGTAAGTTATCAGCATGAGCTCTTTTTACCTGACCGTATATTGATCTTATATAAGGAACGAAACCAGTCCAGATGACGTTATTATTGTGTAATAAGGCCTTCACCCTAAACTTTTCCGTTTTGTCTGTGCCTTATGATAGCTTGGATCCCTGGATTTTTGTTCTGCTTTCTCCATGCACTTGTTAATTTTGATCTTGTCTTGAACTTTCTTAATCCTTGGCAAAGATGGGACCCTTTTCACTGTGTATCAGGTAACTCAGCCTCACACTTTAGTCTGCGAGAGCCCTGCCTTGGCTCAACATACATCAACTGTCTGGGTATTCAAATGTCGCTCATCCATGACCAGGTGCAATGATCTCATGTGGGACTGTTCAAATAACGATACAGGCTCCGCATAGGGAGGTGATGGAACGACTTCGTCGTAATAGAACTTGAGTTTTGGAGACAGTCTAATGCCTTCCTGCTTGAGGACCTACTTTTTCAGAGTTCCAGGTGTTAGCTGACTTTCTCGATCCTAGATGTGATCTCTTTATTCAGTGATTCAACTGCAAAGATAATGTGCTACCCAGATACTTGAACTTTAGTTGGACTCTGTCAATTTGGTTTCCGCTTGGATATGGATCTCTGTCATCCCCAGACTGTTCATTTGAACGAAAAGCCTTGAAGCTCCAACAAAGCGGTCACCAATTATCTGCAGATGATTTTCCTCGTGTGATATAAAGGTTGAGTAATCCACAAAAAAGGGGCTTCATATATATATATATATATATATATATATATATATATATATATATATATATATACTTGTTTAAGAATTATTCAGTTTATATTTACTAAGTTTACCGTAAGTGAGACGAAAGATATGTAGCACTTATATCTGAAGCTCGCTAGGGTCTGTCAACCTGCTTATAAATTTAGTATTTGAAACATTCCCAGAATTCTGGAAAGTAAGGAACTCATTCAGCCAAGAGTATCGTGGTTCAGCCTTATTTTTACTGCTGCAGTGGGTGTTTTCAAGAAAAACAAACGGGCAGCAGTGATCTCAAATACAAAATGTTCTTAAACTGGCTACCTGCGATCAACAAGGGTGCAAAAACTTGAAATACCTGTTATGGGTTTGAACCCACATCAGCCTTTCCAGGGAAGCTTTTACCCTCCAATTGAGACTCTGAGCCATTTTAATACTCTTTTTCCGAGAGTGCTTGGCCGGGAATCTTTATTCTAATATATACTTCTTCGAAACAATTACCAATGCAGATTGTCGAAGTGAAAGCAATAGCCTCTATTTTATCGATTCATGATACGTTCGGAATGATTTGCTTGCCTGTCAACTGAGATTCTCAGGTCTCGTGGCTGGACAAGGCCAGTGGACGGTGATAAACTTCATCCAATCAATACGAAGGACTTCTAGACAGAGTTCCAGTTTTAGTGAATTCAATTACTTACTGATTACTGATTTGACAGGGCAAACCGATTCTTATCTCGCTGGAAAAGGCATATCTTACAATAAGTTGCGAGAGTACATTCTTGCCACATTGTTGTGAAATTGTTTATTGATTCATCGATGTGTTTATGATTTGCATACTCAATAATATCTGAGATTTCCTGAAAATGTAAGTAAAGATAGATAAATTGATAAGTGAATATTTGCACATATAAATGTTCCAATGTTGCAAATCATCACTGATATCTAAGTTTTAAAGGATGATTTATATATCTCAAACTATTAAAACAAGTTCGAGAAGAAGATAGATAGAAAAAAGAGAGAGACATGGAGAAAGAAAAATAAAGAGAAAAGGAGAGAAGGTGAAAGACTTCTAGAGATATTAAAATGATTTTGTCAAATGAATAACTCTTATTTATCAACCGAGCACTGAGAACTGAAAACATTTTTCTCTCAAAGTTTAGTCCTGAAAAACAGAGCCAAATAGACTAAACTCTGTGTGTGTGTGTGTGTGTGTGTGTGTGTGAGTGTGTGTGTGTGTGCGTGTGTGCTTGTACATGTGTGCGTGCGTGAGTGCATGGATTATGAGATCTTCCATAAAAATTGAAATATGTTTATTCAAAAAAAACGAAGAACAATTTAAAATATTTTTTTCCATCCACTTCTTCCGGCGGTGTTATCAGAGTTCTATCATCATCATCATCATCATCATCATCATTCTTTTAACGTCCGTCATTGGACATAGACCTACCTGAGAATTTGCCACATTTCTCAATCACAGGCATCGCCGAGCCAGAATTCACAGAATTTATCTAGTTCATCTCTCTATCTTGTGTTCTGGCGTCTTCAGTTTCTCATATGATCTCTGGGGATTCATGTTGTGAGTCGTGATGTCCATCAGTTGTCTGCCATTCTTGCAACATTGCCTGCCCATTCCCATTTTTGTTTTTTTATAGTTTTTTTGATGTCTCGAACTCCTGTTTCCTTCCTTATGTACTTTGCTGTCTTGTGATCCCTCCATGTAAGATTGAGCATGATTCTCTCATGCATAAGCTGCATGCTTCTCAGTTCATGGGTCCGTCTCTTGGTTAGGTTCCATTTTTCAGCTCCATAATCGACTATCGGGATAATGCATTGGTTGTATACTGTTCTTTTCAAGATTATTGCAATCGTCTGGTTTTTGAAAGTTGAGCTTGCTCCGCCGAAGGCTTGCCACCCTAGAGAAATTCTTCGCTTGATTTCCTGCTCTTTCGAGGATCTCATGGAGTTCTGTTTTGTTACAAATGCAAGCATGCTGAGGACAGGAAGTACCCGAAACCAAATCTTGGGTCATCTACCACCGTCAACTAAAGGGTCGTTGATACTTTTATAAACATTACTTACCATTAAATAATGTAGGTGTTCTGATTTGACTTCAGTGGAGACTTTGATGAATTTTCTGGCAAGAGAATTTCAAAGATAAGTAGTTACTTTGATATTACTGATCAAATATGGGTTAATGATTATATTTCCTACCCCCACATACTTTGCCGTTTCTCACTGTAATATATTTACATAGGTAACGTATCATTTATTGAGAAGTCAGATATATACACACATGCACACATCTATAAGAAAACGATGTATTGGATAGAAAACTCTTCCTTTTTCAGATTGGAGCACATACACACACTAGTACACTGATGTGCACTAGCTTCTTCTAGATGCACACACATACATACACACACACACTCACACACACAAACGCACACACATAAAGGCACCAAGACACATGTAAAGGAAAGCAGAACACACTCATAGAGAGTTGAACCTTTTGATCACTATCTGGTACACGTACATGCAAGAGACACACGTACACCCCTCTCTTTGATATTTGATATCTTTCTGGTAACTCATTGGAGTGGCTTCCTTAGCGACTGATATAGGGCAGTATTTCCTACTCGTACCAATAGTCAATGTACAAACCCTTCCAAGAAGCTATGATTCCAAATACTGTAAATTCTTCCTGCTTTGTCCCAATATCTTCATTTTGCTAACAGTTATTGTGTCCCTTTTTTCTCCACATCTATGATCCATCATTACCTCATCATACAGGAAGATATACTCGAAACTTTTGAAATTCCTTTCCAAAATTTCTCAATCAACTGAAACATTACAGCATTAAAAACACTTCCAAAGGTGACACCAAACTTTCCAAGCACAATCATGGAAACGCTGAGGGAAATAATGATGCAATAAAACTACCTTTTATCGTCTTGAAGTAGTGACACTGTCCTTGAAAGGAAGCAGCGTCAGGGCGTCACAACTTGGCCAGTCTATCTAATTACGCCGAATACAGTCTTTGATCTATCAAATATGGCCGATTACTAAACCAAGCAGCGACTGATCAAATTTCCAATTACCAAGCAAGTGAGTTTGAAATTTTCAGCTTGTTTAACAGGACAAATTTCAAACATAACTCGTCTGTCTGAGCTTCAATCCCGCCAGACGGCACCTTATGTGGAAGATGGTGCTTTGCTTTGGATATAATTTTATTCTTTGATTAATGTGGTTAATTTGTTCAAAAGTTTTCCGTACTTGTTTAATTGTCTTAATTAGTTTCCTTAATTTGTGCAACGATACTTTTATAATACTACATCAATCCCGACACTAATGAAAACCACTCATTTTAATGTATCGATGTGCAATCATCAGACTTTATAATATATGAACAAAACGGTGAATAAGCGATTCAACTCAGTGAAAAGTGATAGTATACATAGACAGGAAATATTTAAACAATTCAAGGTATGGTTATATCATGACATTGCTATTAAAAATGCAGAGATCTACAAAACACTATTCATGATCTAAAAAGAATTAATCGGGTTGCAAATTAACAAAACAAGACAGCAGTAATTCCAATAATAAAGTCTCGAAAAAGATCATAAGAATAGATGATGAAGTCTTAGAAGATGTTTAGGGATGCATTTATCTTACCTGGGTCAGGCGATAAAGTTTTTAAAAAAATACCATGATGAAATATGGCGTGGTATAGCAATTGACTAGAAAGTATTTGGTATGAATTGTGACACAAAAAGCCATATTACCAAAATGCTAAAAACGTGAAGTATACAATGATTGCATAATATTAGCAATAACGCGTGTGTGTTCAAAATCTGAAGACTTACGAAAACACTTGATACACAACAGACAGCAATGAAAAGAGCAATGTCAGAAATAACTCTAAGCAATAGAGAACGATTAACATGGACTCAAAAAAGTATCAGAGTGTAGCACGTCATACAAGTTATTGAGCCACAAAAATAAAGATAAGAAAAGGTATGTAACGAAATCAAAGACACCAGATGGAGCAAACAGATCGGTACTCCTAAACGCGATGCAGAAAGAAAATACACTAGATAAAGGGAGAAAAATTTCATGTAAGACGGGACAGGGATTTGCACAATCACGCTCGTCATGTAAAGTGATGGGAAAGGCCTTTGTCTGGCAGTAGACATAATGATGTTGATGATATATATATATATATGCTCTGGATCATATTCTAAAATAGCTGCATTTGTATAATTATATGCAGAAGATCAGATTATCTTGCTTCATCAAAAAATCATTCTTTAAGGGTAAACCGAAGCACACTTGATCAGATAAAAATGATTGTAGGCAGAAGCTGATTTTAAAAAGGAAGATCAACTTTGTTGTCTGTGAAATATATTATAATATGAATGTAATACCTCTCTTCGTTTCCATCTAACATTATTTTTGATCCATTATGCCTCAGCCCTTGTGAACAATGGTTGATCATGAGATTGAATGATTCAAAGAAGTCCTTGAGTAGAACCAACTATACATTATATCATCGTTAAATTGTAGATGTTATAAAAAGTGATTTTGAAAACATGATCGACATTCATTGGCAAAGGTGTGGCACATTAAAGGGAATATTGAACACCGAATCATATTGAAATATTAAAAAGTAAAATCAAAATAGTATTTAGTTTCTAACAAAACTACATGAAATAGACTGACGAAATCATTTTTGATTTAAGAGAATTGAAGTGGCCATGTCCCAGAAATGATTCACTGTTCTCAAATTCACTTTGGCCTTTGATTCTGTTGACTAGATTTCACTTCGTATCTGAATTTGATTGTAGGTTCTCTTTTTTTGTTGACGGTGATGTTGTCTAGTCCAGTTACCTTCCATTTTTTTTGTTTGATAGCATGCTTCATTTCCCAAGGAATAGCCAAGGGGGAATTTTCAAACTGATCACTGATGACTTGTATATCTGGTTCGTTGTTTTAGGTTGTTTATTTGGAGGAGTAAAGGTTTTTGCAGAATTCTTCGGCTTGTTTAATAATTTTACCCCTGCCAATTCGTTCTTGAGTTTCCTGTTTCTTCAAGCGCGTGGTTATATGTTTCTTGAGCTGAGAGCATTTTTAATGGCTTTAAAATTCCTACTCCTTTCGGGAATGCTTTTAGTAACTGCTGTTGTGTAACTTCTATTATATCCTCCTCATTTTTTGAGCTCGTTGGTGTCCTCTTCTCGTTCTACGAAGAGATGATATCTATTTTTCTGTTTGAGCTTGAAGGGCCTAGTGGGCTCTATTGTACGTTAAGGGATTGCAGTGTAGTGCCTCACCCTTTCCATTGTTCTTTTTCTGGTAGTGATTTGAATTATGTATCTTATCATTGTGTGGTCGCTTCTAATATTCACTTGATTCAGGACATGGATATCATTGGATGTGTCCCTTTCGACAGCTGATTTGCTGTTGATATTCTTGGTTTAGTGATTCAGGCTCTCTCGATCCAGCGAAACAATATACAACATAAAAAAGTATATAAAAACAACAAAAATCAATTGTTAATTGAAAAACGTGCTGTACCCGTCCCTGGAATGCATATTTATAAAAAACCAGAATCAGAGTATGTTGAATCATCATCATCATCAGTCTTTCAACGTCCGTCGTTGGACATAGACTATCCCCTGGATTCACCACACTTCTCTGTATCGTAGACGTCACAGAGCCAGTACTTTCAGAATTTGTCTGGCTCGTGTCTCCATCTAATACTCTGCTAACCCCAGTTGTGCATGTGATCTCTTAGAATCCACGTCGTGAGTCCATCGGTTATCTGCCATTCTTGCAACGTGCCCAGCTCATTGCCATTTGAGATTTTTAATGGATTCTATGATGTTCCTTGTTTTCTTCTGAAGGTACTGTTCTGTCTTGTAGTCTCTCCATGTGAGGCCCAGCATAATTCTTTCATTCACATGTTGCATAATTCTCAATTTGCAGATCTGTCTCCCGGTTAGGTTCCGTGTTTCAGCTCCATAAGTGACTATTGGGAGGATACATTGGTTGAACACCCTTCTTTTTAGGATTAATTGGATCTTCTGATTTTTGAAGGTTGTGCTTGCTCTGCCAAAGGCTTGCCATCCTAATTTTATTCTTTGCTGGATTTCTTTTTCTTTAGAGGGTTTTATGGAGATTCGTTGTCCAAGGTAGATGTAGTGGTCTATTTTCTCCAGTTCTGTGTCTTCGATTTTTATCTCAGTGTTTTCATCTCCGATGTGGTTGTTGCACATGGTCTTCATCTTGCTGAAGTTCATGTGTAGGCTGACTTTCTTGCACTCTTCAGTTTAGTTCATTTAGTATTTGTGGGAAGTTGTGTGGGTTCTCTGCGAAAAGGGCGATGTCGTCTGTGAATCTGAGGTTGCCCAGAAAATCATCGTCTATTCAGATTCCTGTACTTTCCCTGTCTAGTATTCCGAAGATTATCTTGAGGCTGGCTATGGAAAGTTTGGATGGGCTTGTATCACCTTGTCTTACCCTTTTCTGGAGATTTCTGAGTCTTTATGTAGCCTGATAAAGGAACTGCTATGATTGTATATATGTTTCAGCACTTCGACAATTACTGGATCTACACCTTGTCGAGGGATGGCTTCGATGACCTTAGGGATTTCCACTGAGTCGAAGGCCTTTTTGAAGTCGATAAATGCTACGGTGAGTGGTAATTCATATTTTGCTGCTTTTTCTTTCAGCTTTCTGGTCTTTCAAACGCGAAGAATACTGTTTAGGATTCATTGTTCTGTACCGATGATTATAGTGGGAGGAATGTTAGGTGCTACAGGCCCGGATAGATTTTGGCAAAAGTGTAGAAAGTTCGTTTGTCCGGAGGTTGGGTAAAAGAGAGACAAGATAATCTCCGTATTTATGAGGAAAATGAGATCGGATAAAGATGAGGGCGGAGGAGGTGAGAAAAAAGTATGAGAAAGAAGAAAAATGAAACTACCAGAGAATATCAATTATAAAGGTGGAGAAGAAATAAAGGTATGATGGCAATAACATAGATTCGAAAGGAAGAAAAGAAAGAACAATGATATGAATTATTAAAAGGGTAACAAAGTACAAAAGAGAAGAGAAATTACAAAACAAAAAGAAGATTCTAAGGGAGAGTAAATAATATAAGAAGTGATAAGAAAGTAATTTTTAAAGAATAGAATAAAAAATGGGGAGAAAGACGAAGGGAAAAATAAGTGTCAAAAAGAGAAAAATGGATGACAACAGATAAACAAATGTAAATGAAGATGGCAGATTATTCCAGGGGAAGAAAAAAAACAAAAAATAAAATTAACAGCAAAAATGAAGAAGCGGGAAAAGGAAAGAAAAAGGGAAGAAAGAAGAGAATGCAAAAAAAGAATTAGCGAGTTAAACAAGGAGTCAATATTGTGAGAGAAAAATATATCAAAGGATATATTTCCTGTTTGGTTATATTTTTCACAAATATGACCAAAAGTCATTAGAGAGAAAAAAGCTTCCTTTGAATGGTTCAATGAAGTCTAAAACATTAGTTACGTTCATAATATCATCATTCAAACATTCAGAAAATCTGTACCAACATAGTGGGTAGTTTGTACAATTAGATTAGTCAAGTCAGTCCTCTTCCCAGTTGGTGCAAATGTGAGAAATGCATTATCATGATTGAGAAGTATATCATTTTCATACAGGCAGAAGTATTTTTCAGTAATAGGAATTATATTTGAATAAAAAGAAAGCTTTTCCGAATTTAATGAACACGTGGATCCATCAGTGTTATTTGTTTTTCTTTTTGGTTTTTCTGTTTCCCTGAATATTTTTTTTTCAAGTTTGCTTTGTTATTTCGCAGACATTCATTTTTCTGTCTCAATTACATACATTTACAGCATACCAAGTTGCGCTACTGACAATGTACCAACCTACACAAACTCATGTTTCTATATTCTATTCTCAGACGAAATTCCGATCGAAGATGCTTGAAATGTTGTATATATACTGTTTACTGCCAATGGTCATGAACATACACTGTGGTATCATCAACTGAAAATTACATCATAAGCTAGGAACTCATTTGCCAAAGTGAAAATAAGTTACATTCCAAGATGAAAAAAAGGTTTTTTGCGAAATCCTTTCGTGCTTATAACACTTAAGCTTCAAACTTGGCGAGAAATGGCCAAAGTTATTCTTCTCAAAATCAAACCAACACTGGTGCCATCGAGCAGTAAAAACACAAATTGAAGCAAGTGATCCAAATGACGCTGGTCTTCTCCGTAGTTCATCCGAGTGTGATAGCTTCACATAATCCATAGTTTTTAATGTGGATATCAAAGATTCCAGTAGGCAGCGAAAACCGTTCAAACATTATCTCCTCGTTAATGCACTCAAATCACAGGTAAGTATTGCTAAATAAGATCTTATCTCGGATATATATATATATATATATGTATATATATATATATATATATATATATATATATATATATATATATATATATGTGTGTGTGTGTGTGTGTGTGTGTGTGTGGTGGGGTGTAAGTGTGTGTGTGTGTGTTGGAGGTGAATATTTGCTCGTGAATTTGTGTGTATTAACAAATGCATATCTGTAGAATCTATGATTATTCAAATGCATTATTCCATATGCTCAATACCTTTCCGTCTACCTTCCGGTCTCACTGTCAATTATTGATCGTTATTATCCCTCTATGGTTATCTTTATTTCTCTCTATCTATTTGTAACACCCTTATATCTATGATATAGTCATGGGTTTTCCTCCAATACTAGAAATCAGTGGTCAAGTGAAGGATATCAAATGTTCATTTTGAAGACAAGCCTATTCTATCCAATAGATGGTAAATGTAATGTGATAATGCAACTTGAATGGCAAATACTGCACTTTCTCACGATCCACAATGTTTAACATTGATGGCACAGCGTCCAAATGCACCCCCGGCAAATTGTTAAATTTGCAACCATCACGGAAGTAAAAGCTTGTCGGTAGATTTGGTCTGAATTTATTTACTAGGATGAGTTAAGAACAAAAACCTTTGGAAAGACATAACGAACAATATTATGAGAAGTGCATGAGTACACTTCCAAGTCCTCCTTCTTTTCGTTCACATTCCTTGATTTCAAAATTATTCCTGAGTACTTGTATGGCTTCACTGTATCCAAACCTAAGATTTGTTAAAGCTTGGTTCCTTGAAGTTTATTGTTTGAGAGTTCATGAAGTGATGAATATCTTTTTTGTGTAGCAATCATTACGCCTTAATACTTGCGTTCAAAAACCAGTACAAGCATACAATGGTTTAAAAGAAATCTGTGACTTTGGATATTCCTACTACAACATTCCCTACAAGAATAAAATTGTCATCATCATCAGCCTTCTCACCTCTTTTGTTAGTTATAAACTTTCCCTAAGATTCACTAGACCTAACTATCATGGGCGGTGCTCAGCCATTTCAGTTTTCTACTCGATTCAATTACATCTCAGACTCCTATTTTCTCCCTTCCGTATTGTTCCATCTTGTGATATCTCCGTGTGATGTTGAGCATGATTTTCTCATAAGCACAATTATCAGTCCCTCGGTTATGTTCCATTTTTCAGCTCTGTAGATGACTATCGGAGGGATGCATTGGTTATATTCTCTTTTGCTTGGGATTATTAGGATCATGTCGTTCTTGCTCTACCAAGAGATAAACATTTTAGGGTGTTTCTCCCCCTGATTTTTCCCTCTTTGGGGGATTTCATGCAAATTTGTTGTTCTAGGTTGATGCAGTAGTTTACTTTTTCCAGCTTTGTGTTTTCGAAATTGATCGGCCTGTGTTTGTACATGACATTTATTCCATCAAAGTTCATGTGGAGACCAACTTTCTTACTTCCTTCATTTTGTTCGTTTAGCATTAGTTGGGGATCATGAAGGTTCGTAGAATAGAAGACGATGTAATTAGCTGATCTAGGGTACCTTAGGCATTCGCCGTCTATTCTGATTCATTTATTTTCCCAGTCAAAGTTTCGGAATACCATCCCGAGGCAGGGCCAGAAGAGTTTGATTGGGACTGGTATCACATCGTCTCACTCGCTTTTAGGCTGAAAAGGGCTCTGAGTCTTTGTGTAACTTGATACATCTTGAGTATTGTCTTATGATCCTCGTTTGGATGATTAGATTTTTGTAGAATTCTAAGGTACATTCAACGATAAAGTCCCTGCCTGCTGTTTCCATTTTCTTCGAGTATAATAGTTATTTGTTTTTGTCTTTTATTGAGAGTATTTTTGTTCATAGATTTGAAAACTAATCCTTTTTCAATAATTGTCTCAATGATTGCTGTCGTGTATCTTTTATTTCGGTTCATTCTTTCTCGAGTTTTCTTCCTAGTTCAATGCCTCAATACTTTTTCTTATTGCCGTCGATGGCTTGAGATTTCTCCGTTTTCCCATGAAATTCTTGGTTTCTTCTAATACTTTACTGATGGATTGTGCGCTCTCTTTGATCTAATTATATTGGCAACTTCAGTTAGAGACGCTGTTACTGTGTTGTCGAATTCGTTGATGTTGGGTCAATTTTTTCTGGTTAGGTGTGAAATTCATATCTGTTTCTCAGATCAAACTTAAAAATCGAGTGAGCTCTCCTGGTACGTTTAGTATTTGTAGTTTGGTGGAGAACATTTTCCTGCTTTTTTTACCCTTTGGTCGATTTCTATGTTGATCAGATTCAGGATGTGGATATCTTTGACGGTGTCGCTTTTGTTTGCTACGATGTACTCGATTTCGTTCTTGGTTTCATGATTAGTTCTATTCCAAGTCTATTTACTATTGGGTCTCTTCTTGAAGAATCGGTTCATGATTTTGAATATGATCGTGCTTGCAAAACCTGCCACACAATAAAATATATTTGACTTTTTTTTTCTAGACGCAGAAACTTTTAGTTCGTTATGCTAACGTCTACGTATGTCTTTCCCCTTCATTTTAAAAATCAATTTTGTGTTTTTCAAAATATTTGTTATAATTTCGCATCAAGATGGAGTATGGTCATGTACTACATACAATAATATACGGGTTCCTGATTACTGTGAAATTATTAGAAATCCTAGATGATACAGATGATAATAAATAAAGTTCCCAAAACAGCATTGATATGGCATAATTCGAGAGAAAAGTTCTTACAATCTTAAACTGCATTTATACATTTAGATCAGTCATTCTCAGTGGGAACAATATCGCCCCAGGGAGTGCAAAACTAATCGGTGAATTACAGAATAATTAGTTTAAAGAAAATATTACTTCCCGTTTCCATTCCTGTTTCTCCAAACACCCTCAGTAAACAATTCATTTCGAAATCCGCTTCACTTGAAAATGAATTAAGGTATAAATGGGAAACAATGTTCCTTTTGAAAGATGTACACTGAAGATATTGGATTATTGAATATTTATCTGACTGAAGGCATCATACAATAATGTACAGTAGTCTTTCTCAATAGGGCTTGGAAACTGCCTTCTAGTCGAAACAAAATTATTAAGAAACTCTAAGATATTCTTGAATTTACTTGCATCTTACTTTTAGATCTTTAAGGTTTGTAACTTATCCTGCGCCCGAAGTAACAATTTGAAACTGTGTTATATATATATCCCTAAATATTTATACCTTCTTTTTATTTACATATTTATCTGTCCGTCTAACTTTCTCCTTTGAATCATTTTGGTATCATCATGTACAGAAGTTATATTCATCAAACAAATTTCTGTTATGCAGTTCCAAAAATATATTTTGATGGAAGAGACTGAAACTTTGGCCTGCAATATAAAATGATGCACTCTCTGAGTTTTGAATTACTTTCATATTCTTTATTTATCCTTATTATCTTCTGTTCTTACATTCCAGAGTTATAATTAAGAAAACACAAGATGAACTAACGGTAAAGTGAACAGGATTCGGCAGAATTATCAACAACAGTGATTAATTTATTGTTGGTAACACTAGATGAAATCCCAAACGGTTTTTAAATGCAAAATTGCTGAAAAACATGTTTGACCTTCTCATTCTTCTAGATAACCGAATGGATTTGTTTGCAAACGTGTGTTTGTAAGCAAAGAACTGTTGCACACAAAAGTCTCTTCAGTATCGGTTTATTCTGCGTTGATTTCAACATTGACTCTAATATTGATCCTGAGCCAGAGGCCTGTTCGTCGCCATTGACTAACGAGACTAATTCAGAATATCTTTTATTTTCAGTGTAAAGATCCTTTCATACAATTCCAAAAGATTGTGGGACCCTTTCAATTTTATCGCTGAGAATTCAATGATTTTGATTCAATGTCTTCACCACAAACACTGAACACCTCAGAGCAAATTCAGTGGCCTGACCTATTTTAGTAATTAACAACATTAATGCCAAACAGTTTAGTTAGCCGGTCGATTTGGAACTGAATCTTACATTGAAAGTATTCTGTGCACTATTTGTTTTATCTAAGGGGTGGAAATAGAGGTGTTATTCATAAAATGACTGATTTTCTTTGTGGGATTATTGTGAGTGAATTTCGGACTACTTTCCTCGTCTTTGTGCTGATTTTTCGCAACAAAACCAGATTCAAAATTTCAGAACACAACGGACACCATCATCATCATCATCAACAGTCTTTTAGCGTCCGTCGTTGGAAATAGACCTTCCCCAGGATTTGCCACACTTCTCTATCATGGGCGTCACGGAGCCAGTACTTCCTGAACTTGTCTAGTTCATCTCTCCATCTAATATTTTGCCAGCCTCGGTTGCGCGTATGGTCTCGGGGAATCCATGTTGTGAGTCGTGATGTCCATCGATTGTCAGCCATTCTTGCAACATGGCCAGCCCACCGCCATTTGAGATTTTTTATGGATTCTATGATGTCTCTAACTCTTGTCTTTTCCCGGATGTGTTGTGCTGTTTTGTGGTCTCTCCATGTGAGGCCCAGCATTATTCTTTCATGTGCACGTTGCATGGTTCTCAGCTTACAGGTCTGTTTCTTGGTTAAGTTCCATGTTTCAGCTCCATAAGTGACTATTGGGAGGATGCATTGGTTATAAACCCTTCTCTTTAGGATTAATGGGATCTGATTATTTTTTAAGGTTGAGCTAGCTCTGCCAAAGGCTTGCCATCCTAGTGTGATTCTTCGCTTGATTTCTTCTTCTTTTGAGGGTCTCATGGAGATTCGTTGCCCTAGGTAGATGTAGTGGTCTACTTTCTCGAGTTTTGTGTCCTCGATTTCGATCTTAGTGTTCTTATCTCCAATGTGGTTGTTGCACATGATCTTCGTCTTGCTGAAGTTCATGTGTAGGCCGACTTTCTTGCTCTCCTCATTTAGTTCATCTATCATTAGTTGGAGGTCGTGTAGGTTCTCTGCGAAAAGGGCTATGTCGTCTGCGAATCTGAGGTTGCTCAGATACTCGCCGTCTATTTTAATTCCTTTACTCTCCCAGTCTAGCCTTCTGAAGATCATCTCGAGGCAGGCTGTGAAGAGTTTAGGTGAGCTGGTATCACCTTGTCTTACTCCTTTCTGGAACTGGAAGGGGTCCGAGTCTTTATGTAGCCTGATAAATGAGCTGCCGTGATTGTATATATGTTTCAACACTTCAACATATACTGGATCTACACCTTGCCGACCGATGGCCTCCATGACCTTAGGGATTTTTACTGAGTCGAACGCCTTTTTGAAGTCGATAAATGCTACGGCAAGTGGTAGTCTATACTCTGCTGCTTTTTCTTTCAGTTGATTTATCGAGTGCAGGTGGTCCATGATCGAGTAGCTTATTCTAAAGCCAGCCTGTTCACGTGGCTGGTTTTCATTGAGTGTTTTTGTGATTCGGTTGGTGATGATCTTTGCGAAAAGTTTATATACACAGTTGAGTAGGCTTATAGGCCCATAGTTGTTGAGGCCTTTCGGGTTTCCTTTTTTATATAAAAGCATTATGATAGCAGTATTCCAATCGTCTGGGACTTTACTGTGTTTTAGACACAGGTTGAAGAGGACGGCCAGTTTCCTATTGATGATTTTACCTGCTTTTCAAAGTAAGTCGATGGTGATGTTGTCTGGTCCAGGGGCAGTTCCTTTCTTTGTCTGTTTAATGGCTTCCTTCACCTCCCACGGGGTTACTTTTGGGAAGTCCTCTAGTTGTTTGCCCGTGTCTTGCGTATCTTGCTCATTGTTTTGCAGTCCTTGTTTGGACGAATAAAGTTTTTGGTAGAATTCTTTGGCATGTTCGACAATCCTGTCTCTGTCTGTTGTTAGGTTTCCATTTTCCTCGAGTATGCTAGTTATTTGCCTTCGTCCCGAGTTGAGGAGTTTGTTTATAGCTTTGAAGCCCCGACCTTTTTCAAGAGTTGATTCAATGACTGCAGTTGTGTATCTCCTTCTGTCTTCTCTTCGTTTCTTCTTGATTAATTTGTTTAGTTCAGCCTCTCCAATTTTCTCCCTCGTTGTTGTTGGTGGCTTGAGGTTTCTGCGTTTTTTCATGAGATTTTTAGTCTCATCCGAGATTTTGCTAATGGGTTGTTTGCTCATTGGCTTGAATGTAGAGGCTACTTCAATTATTGACGTTGTCATTTTGCTGCTTAGTTCGTTGATGTTGGTGCTGTCTTGTTCAGTAAGAATTCTGAATCTGTTCTTCAATTCGAGCTTGAAAGATTGAACGTGCTCTTTTGGTATGTTTAGAGGCTGCGGTTTTGTATGGAACATTTTCCTGCGTTCTTTATTGGTGTTTATTTGTACTTTACATCGTACCATTCTGTGGTCGCTGCCTACATTGACTTGATTTAGGACTTGGATGTCCTTGACGATATCGTTTTTGTCCGTTAGGATGTAGTCTATTTCGTTTCTTGTTTCGTGATTGGGGCTCTTCCAAGTCCATTCCCTACTGGGTCCCTTCTTGAAGAAGGTGTTCATGATTTTGAATCCATTAGCCGTCGCAAAGTTTACAAGATCTTCTCCTCTCTCGTTGCGTATTTTGTATCCAAATTTGCCGACGCAATTTTCATTTCCTTGTCCTACTTGTGCGTTGAAGTCTCCCATGATAACATTGAAGTGTTTTCTGGTGCCTTGGAGTAGGGAGTTCAAGTCATCATAGAAGTTGTCTATTTCTTGTTGGGTTGATTGCGAAGTGGGAGCGTAGACTTGGATTATATTGAGTTTGTATCGTTTTGAAAGTTGTATGGTGACGCTAGCTACCCGGTCAGAGACGGCTTTGAAGCCAGTTACATTGTCTTTCAGGTTCTTACTGATGAGAAAGCCAACTCCACTTTGTTTTACTTTCTCTTTACCGTAGCTGTAAAGAAGATACTTGCTTCTCAGTTCGATTAGTTCTTCTCCGGGTCTTCTTACCTCACTAATGCCTATGATGTCCCATTTGACATTTCTGATTTCACTTTCTAGATCAGTTAGGTGCATGTCAGTTGACAGTGTTCTGACGTTGTATGTGCCTATGTATAAATTTGTCTTCTTGTTGACAGTCTTAGAGTTCTGTTGAAATGGTCGTTGTTTGAGCGGTGACTCAGTAGGGACAGATGTTCCCTTGGTGAAGGATTTGGGTAGTCGCTTTCGGAGCACATCACCCCTACCCAAAGTAAGTGATGTGGCTGAGTCTTTTGGGGCCGATGACCCAGCAGGAACTGACGTACTCTTGGTGTAGTTTTTGGGTAGTCGCCCTTGGAGCATATCACCCCCATCCAAAGCAAGTGATATGGCTGGGCCTTTTGGTACCGAGGTCCCAGCAGGAACGGCCGATATAATATTTGGTGTGCAAATCATGGGGAGTAATGGGCCATGCCCTGCCACGCTGGCCCAGGACGTGTTGGCAGGGGGTCTAGTGGATTGTCCACTGCGGGTCAGTGGCAAAAGAGCTCCACCGGCTCTTGATACACATCCAAACTGTTCTTGTGAAAACAAGAGTGGATGTTCGGAGCACCAAGGTTTAAAAAAAAAAAAAAAAAAGTTGGATGCAGATTCCGGTGGGGACAACTTGGAAGATACCTCTCCCTTATATATTAAGTTTTCAACTTAGATAAAGTCCACAGAGGTTTAGGTTTATAAACACAGTTGCATCAGCATAGTTAGTCTGGGGACTTCATTTTAGCAGTTGAAAAAGTTTCAATTTTTTCGTCGTTCCTTGCTAAATAATTTGTGCCCGTCACCCAGCAAGAATTTACTACTGACAATAGATACAGCCTTGATATATCCAACACTACATTCGTTTGTTTTTTATGGCAAGTCAAAGTTAGGTCGAGGTAGTGGGGGAGGGGGGAGTATGGGGTCAGTTTAGCTTTTGGATATTTAGATTTCGGCATTTGGGGGAGGGTTCTTTCTTTTTTTTTCCTTGTAGATTTATGGTTAATTTCGGGGGAGGGGATTTAGGGTTCTTTGGAATATACGGAATTGGTGCACATTCAGAGATTTTTTTTTTTTTTTTTTGCTATTTGACCAACGATTCGACACATAGGACATTTACAAGCATGTAATACAGAGTTGGATGAATAGGCAGGCATTAAAGATTATCACAGAACAATGAGGAAATGAATGATAAATCAAAAAAATTATGTACTCATCTAAATTTGCGGCAATTTTAGTTAGTCTGAATCGAACTATGTGTGGTAGTTAAAATATCTTGCCCAACAAAATTCTTAGAGGAAGTATTTTTACTTTGAGTTTTTCATTCATCAATAAATTTGGTTTAGGTCCAATCAGTTAGATATTTACATTCCATGACAAATTAACCCTGATCACTGGATTAAACATCTTGAATCAAATGTGAAGAAGTAGCCCCTGACAAATCTACACTGACGGTTGTAGATTGTGATGACGAGGCTTAATTCTTTAATCATAAAGTATTACGTCCTGAGTTTTCAGATAAAAAGACAAAAAAAAAACGAAAGGTAAAACTAGTCAAATTTATAATGAAAACACCTCATCCAAGAAACGCATGTAACTTAAAAACTATTAAGTTTACTTCTACTAGACAGGATGGAGGAAAGAAAGTGATAACGAGTTTGGTATGTTGAGGAATTAAAAAATGACAACCGGGGGACCAGCTTAAAATTGGAGCTAGACTCACATCATCAAAGATTTTTTTTTTCATTTCCGACCCATGCTGTTTATCAAACACCGCAGAATTCAAAAATGACCTGAGCCTAAAAAAAAACTGCTAAATATTAATTATTGTTTGTTAATATTGTTTAAATGGACATCAGAATTTGTTGGTTTTGAGAATGAAGATATACGACCACAATATGTAAGTACTCTTGCGTAAATAAATGGTCTCCATTTAGAATGATCTATTCATTTGTTTCCAATCAAAGCAAACCCAAAACTTTCGTTAGTGTAAATACCTATCAGTGCTGAGATTATTCAATGTTAATTACGTGTTTTTAAATATAAGTCTGATAAATGTAACTGTCAAGCCCTCTCTGTCCCCATGGATAGATGTTTGCAAAGATTTTCTTGCTGACTAATATATAGAGAAGGAATTTGATTATAATTACCATTCTTTCTCTCTCTCTCTCTCTCACACACACACACACACACATATACACACACACTCCCTCTCTCTCTCTCTTTCTCATGGAAAAAATGGATAGAAACTATTTTGTTTGGAATAGTCTTTGAAAAGCAAATGATTTATTGAAGATAATTCGGTTTTAATGAGATTCACAAGACGGAACAATTTGAAACAATGTTAGAGATCTCAGAATCAATTTATTAATTCATTTTGCAGTCTTGATTACAAGAGTACATTAGTAACAAATATGAAAAAATATCATATCTTTTTTATCGATTACAATCTCAACCTTAACTCTCATTCTAACCCAAAATGAAATCCTCTGCAGCTAAATTTAATAAAATACAATTTCAAATGGTCACTATTTTCTCTGCTTTGTACCGTAAGCAATTAACAGCCGTGGATAAATCAAGTATGCCTACAATAGTTACCTACCTTTATTTATGATCCTTATTCAAAAAGTTACCAATAATTTACACAATTTGAAAATCAATTCTCAAAATCATCCTTTTTACCAAGGGTTGAAACTGTTCACTGGAGCCGGTTGTAAGTGCATAACTCTCACTGCCTTTAACAAACACATGTTATTGTTTTTGTTTTTGTTTTTTTATACTCTGCTTATTACAATAAAAGGTCACTTTGGGATAAATGGAATTGAAGAGGGTATTGCATCCATTTGACAATTGGGGAAATTTTGTTTGCTTTTACATTTTACCTGGGCCCTATCCCACCTATTACCTTTCCTTCTTTCCTTTCGCATACAATCTTTATCATTGGCTTTTCAGCGTCCGTCGTTGAACATAAATCCTACCCGAGATTCACCAGACCTCTCAATAAAGGGCATTGCAGAGTCAATACTTTCTTAATTTATCTAGCTCATCACACCATCCCATTTTTATCGGCCACAGTTTCACTTATGATCTCTAGGGATCCATCGAGTGAGTCGTATTGTCCTGCAGTTATCTGACATTCTTGCAACATGATCAACCTATTGCCATTGGAGTTTTCTTTGTTTCTATTTAAAACACTGTATGGTCTTATGATCTCTCCATTTTTAGTTTGAGCATAATTCTCTCATGTGCATGTTGCAAAGTTCTCAGTTTGAGGGGCAATATTTTGGTTATGCTCCATTTTCCCGCCTCATAGATGACTATTGGTAGTATGCATTGGTTGTATACTCTTTTTTTTAAGGACTAGTGGGATGTGTGTGTTCTTGGAAGTCGGGCTTGCTCAACCGAAAGCTTGCAAACCTAGTTTGTTATTTGCTTTATTTCTTTTTCTCTTGATGACTTCATGGAGACTCACTGTCTTCAGTAGATGTCGTAGTTTACTTTCTCCAACTCTACATTTTTGATTTTGATCGTTGTGTTTTTGTTCCCTGCATTTTAGTTGTATGTGACATTTGTTTTGCTGAGGTTCATGTGGAAGCTAACATTTCTTGTTTGCTTCATTTAGTCACTCTCAAATAAATAGGCAAGGTTTGCAGCAAAGGGGACAATTTATTTCTAATTTATGTTCTCTCATTGATGAAAAACACACGTATGTATTGAGGCACACAGTCAGATGCATAACAAAGCACACGAAGGCACGAATATCTATCTATCTATCTATCTATCAATCTATCTATCTATCTATCTCTCTCTCTCTCTCTCTCTCTCTATATATATATATATATATATATATATATATATATATATATTTATATATGTATGTGTGTGTGTGTGCGCGCACGTGCATGTGCGCGCTTTTATTATTGAGAAATGAGTATATGATCTGACGGAAATACTATGAATCGAGTTGTATTATGTAGAATATCTATTTGAAATAATTTCCCGTTATTACACTTCAAAATATTTATTTTGGACTTTTACATTACCGGTTGCAATTTAGTTCAATGACATGAGCAACACTGTATTTCCTGTAGCAGACCCATTTTCTTTGATTGTTTATTCTATTTACGTTTTATACACAAAACTGATACATTATCCGTGTAATAACGGAAGATCCAATTTTTTTATGATTAAATTGTCTGTGTCATGAGAAACAAGTAGACCAGATATACCAGTAATGAACAAAATGTTTATTTGCAGTTGAAGTAATTATTTTGGTCCTTGCATTATAGGTGATAGTTTAGCTCAATGGTATGAGTGACACAACATTGGAGACGCTACATTATCAGTTATCATTACTGTTTCCGTCTAATTTTCTTTGATTATTCATTTTATATATGTTGTCGACACCAAATTATCCGTGTAATAATGGAAGCTTTATAAATTTATTAATAAATTTATAATCTTCCCGTCAGATCATGAATCCATTTCCCAAAAATGAAATTATCCGCTCTGATAGAAACAAGTAGAGCAGGTAATTATGTATTCATGTATATATATTCTTGTATATATTCTCATGTATATGCATGTGTGTATATATATATATATATATATATATATATATATATATATATATATATATATATATATATATATATATATATATATATATATATACATATGTATATATATATATATACATGCGTGTGAAATTTGTAAAGCTTTAGCTCAATTGATCATAGAATTTTTAAATGAATGGTTTTGTGATATTCCTTCTGTTCTTATATACCCATTTGTAAATTCCAATCCATTGGGGGGCTGAAACACCCGGTAAAGTAATTGGTCAGCTTAGCTTAGCTGCCAGGAAGTCGGCTGTTTTATGAGGGAGGATGAAATAAGGTATGTCAGATGTTTTTAGATGTTTCGATTTTGGTAATATTCTAATTTTTCTTCTCATTCCATTTAATTTGATAAAGTTTATTTCACTTTGTGAATTCTTCATTCAATTATCGATCTATTTCATTTTATTCATTTATCAGTTAGTACTAATAAAGGTCACTGCATGGACACTTTCTCTTCTCCATTTTGTTCCCTAAGTGTTTTTTTTTTATGTCTACAGTGCAGACTTAACTCCGGTCTTTGGTTTAATAGCTTATTTCTATTCTTAGGTCATTATTCTTGATGTTTTTTTTTCTAGAAGTATTTAACAATTCAAGTTGAGATTATCACATATTTTTGCTTTATTTACTGTAGATCAGTTAATTGATGCTTTTTCTATTCTTTATTCGTGCAAACAAGAACTACAAAACAATGAGCGAGATACGCAAGACATGAGCAATCAACTCGAAGACTTCCCAAAAGTAACCCCGTGGGAGGTGAAAGAAGCCATTAAACAAATAGACGAAGAAAGGAACTGCCCCTGGACCAGACAACATCACCATCGACCAACTCCGAAAAGCGGGTGAAATCAGCACTACGAAACTGGTCGTCCTCTTCAACTTGTGTCTAAAACACAGTAAAGTCCCAGACGATTGGAGCGCTGCTATCATAATGCTTTTATATAAAAAAGGAAACCCGAAAGACCTCAACAACTATAGGCCTATAAGCCTACTCAACTGCGTAGACAAACTTTTCACGAAGATCATCACCAACCGAATCACAAAAACACTCAATGAAAACCAGCCACGTGAACAAGCTGGCTTTAGAAGAAGCTACTCGACCATCGACCACCTGCACTCGATAAATCAGATTAAGGAAAAAGCAGCTGAGTATAAACTACCACTCGCCGTAGAATTTATCGATTTCAAAAAAGTGTTCGACTCAGGAGAAATCCCTAAGGTCACGGAGGCCATCAGACGGCAAGGTGTAGATCCAGTATATGTTGAAGTATTGAAATATATACAATCACGGCAGCTCATTTATCAGGCTACATAAAGACTCGGACCATTTCCAGCTCCAGAAAGGAGTAAGACAAGGTGATATCAGCTCACCTAAACTCTTTACAGCCTTTGGCAGAGCTAGCTCAACCTTCAAAAATAATAAGATCCCATTGATCCTAAAGAGAAGGGTGTATAACCAATGCATCCTCAATATAATATTTACTGATTTTAGAATTGGTTTAAGTGGTTTGATTTTATTTTTACATATAATGGTTGATTGTTTGGTTTAGTAAAGTTTCGCTTTTTAGATCAAACATTCCATCTAAAAAAATTATTATGTTATTATGTTATGTTATGTTACATTAATCATACATTTTTAAGATCATTGCCCTGAATTTTTAAGTATTTTTAAAAATCTTATTGACTCTGTGCCCATTGCAGCTTTATTTCTACTAGAAGACCGTCATCTATGTATAGTTGTATATCCTTTACTTATATATTAGTAGTATTTGTTAGGAAACACAAAATTCAAACCCTTACCAGATATAGACTTTGTTAGCTATCATGCACTCCCATGGCTACATCCGAATTCGTATAGCTTCTTTTAACCCATGTCGCCTGATATCATCTTGTCAAGCTACGTATTTCGAGGAATCTTGTTGTTAAAATTCTCACTTCAACGTCTTTACCGTCTGATGTGGACCGTTCATTTTTTTTCTCTCTTGAATCTTAGTCTGGTTTTCGTTTCCCCATATTATTTTTACCTTTATTTTGCAAGGTATTCTTGTAATTTCAATTAACTGTCAAATTTGCAAGCGTTCCTGCTGAGATCTGGATGTGTTCCATGATAGAAACAGCTTTACAACGTAATTCAATTTCACTGTTGATGACTACGTTTGAATAGATGGCATGAATAACTGATACTCAAATCTGAAATTTTGAATGGTACTCCGGCAATCAAATTTACGACGTGGAAATGAGTCTTGAAAACAACTTGACTGAACTAAATAAATGCAAAAAAGACAGTCGTTGTAGAACAAGTGACACCAGACCTAAACGTGGAATACAAAACAGAACGACAACGAGGGAAAAAAATAAAGGAAATAATTAAACAAACTAGAGACTCTTTCTGTAGAACATAGAGAGAAAAAAGAAAAAACACAAGGGAACCACAGGCATTTTACCGTAGAAATACAAATTTGCATCCCCTTAAATATTACTTTGAGCGGTGAATAGTGACTGCTGGGGAAGTAGTCACATCTCTGCTTGCTAACAGTCGACTGGTGAAAGTGTGAAAAACTAGATGACTGTGCTCGTGGGTTGGTGTCCATGTGGGATAGAAGATTTAACGATCAACTATGAACGATAGTAGAGTTACAGATACACAATTTTAACTCCTTGAATTTGTTGTGCAAATATATATATATATATATATATATATATATATATATATATATATATATATATATATATATGTGTGTGTGTGTGTGTGTGTGTGTATGTGTGAGTGTGTGTGTGTGTTTGTGTGTGTGTACGTGTGGTATCATCGGGGACTTTATGACTAAAAATGTCTTTGAAGTTATTATTGTGGATATAGAAGTAGTTATAGTCGCAATATTAAAGCATAAAATCAGTCGTAAAGAAGATTATTTATTTTTTAAGTACTAACAAAGGATTTTTCAATCGACTGAATGCCTTAGTTGCATGATTTGACTAAAATTCGCACATTTTTGAGATTTTTGTTGATACATTAACAGAAATAAATGTTCAAAAATCTATCAAAAATAGAGTTCACGCCAGAGAAAATTAAAATTGAACAAAATTAGTTGACGTCAAGATTAGTTGACTGGATTATTCAAAAATATTGCTAATTTATTACTGGCAATATAGTGAAAAATATTCATTCATCAGATATGTGTGTAATAGATATTCTTAAATCTCACATAAATTAATATAGTTTTAACCTCCCGCTACCACAGGGTGCGTCGTGTATTGGCTTGCCTCCTGACGAATACAGATGATTTGAATTGGTAAATATAGTATGTTAAACAGATGTTTAACAAGGTAACAAGTATAGAAAGATTGCTATCTTGCAAAGAACGATCTTCAGTTACCGGCTAGCGTATATGAAGAATAGTAACGACAGTAATTGGAACAAAGATTTTTTTCGGAGGGAGGCCTAAACAGGCACCTAAGAATTTGTAAAACTTTATATTCATCGCTAAGTGGAAGCAAAATGTAAAATGCCACTCATCAATGCAAATGTAGACTTTAAGATGGTCTTTGACTCATTAGAAATCTCCAAGAATTATTATTAGTCTTTTATTCATAGGACAACAAATCCGAATAAAATACTCAAAATCAAGCAAAGAATCACTCTAGGTTGCTAAGCTTTCGGCAGGGTTCGCTCAACCTCCAAGAATAAGAAAATCCCTTTGGTGTTAGAAAGAAGGGTATGCAAGCAATACATCTCCCCGATAGTCACCTGTAGCAGTGAAATGTGAGACTCAACCCCCCCCCCCCAAAAAAAATTGACCCTTAAATCGAGAACCATGCTACGTGCACAGGAAATAATTATTGTAAAAACTCACATCAAGAGATGACTAAATAAGATATATTAAGGAAAAATAGAAGCCTGATCTCCCGTTATTACAAGATGAGTTTGTCGTTTGACCAAGGTAATGTGAGTAGAACTAATATTCAAAGGAAATGAAGTCGCTGCAGGAATCGAACCTGCGTCTGATAGGATAGCCCCTCCAACGTAGCTTTGCTTTCACCACTGAACAACCGCCTGTAATTCATAGACCCAAATAATAACTTTAATTCGAATTTCTCATTTTGTTTATTCACGGTTTAGATCAGCTCGATTTGTTTCTTCCAGTGCAGACAATTATATTATCAAAAAAAGATATATAATCCTATAAAAAAGGTTATAAATACGTTATATTACTTTGAAATCATTTGAAATGGCCTCAGTATTTATCATTTGGCGTAGACAGCTTGAATGAAGTGGCTAACTTATCAGTCGTAAGTTTGATTCCTGCAACTGTCCCATCTTTCCCATGCGTGCAAATCTGCTTATTTGATGGGATATGAAGCGAAAGGACATACACGAAGCTCCGCTGTTTAAAATCATCGTTACTATCACAGGACACTAGTATGTTTTAGTATTAGTAAATGATGCGTACTATATGCTGTAAAATATTGATAATACAATGATCACAGGTATTCTTCACAGCCCCTGAACCTCAATTAATTTGTAAAATATGCTCCTGGACTTACATGAGTATTGCTGCACATCACCTTTGAAAGTTGATGTTTCCAAAAATCTTTTCACCACCTCTGACCTGATAATAGAAACAGAGTAATGCCATGAATTCCCTACAAAAAACAGGTACAGTTTTGGAACAGATTTTCAGTGTCAGGGTGAACTGATACAAAGAAAATTAATGAAAACCTGCTCCATCAAGTCGATAGAGTGATCATTTCTTCAAAAATTTGGATCAGCATTGAATGAGTACATTACTGTTGTTGAAGAATTTCTGTGTATTGGTGTGTTTTCAGATTGTGTGTGTGTGTGTGTGTGTGTGTGTGTGTTTGTGTGTTTGTGTGTGTGTGTACGTGTGTGTACGCGCATAGGAAAGAGAGAGCTTGGATTTCCATACAAGCGTAGGAACTCACTATCACTATGCGAGCGCCTACAGAGTGTTGTAACCAGAAATTCCAATTTTCTCATCATAATTAAAGCAATGCAGCTACTTTCTGATCTGATGCAAGCCAATGTGTACCGCCTAAAACCATGGAGTCGGTTGATGATGCCATATTAAGAGCGCATCGCTTGTTACACCGCAGCACAAACAATGCAAGCAGCAGCTACTCACGACACAAACCAATATTGGCCATGTAATGGCTCACAGCACTTCCTGTTACCAACAGAAAGGTGCGATAAAAAAACGCTCTTTCATTATTTTTTTTACGTGAAATAATGGGGGAAAAGCAAATATAACTTGTTAACGGGTCAAAATAGCTATACTTTCGTGTAAAAGTCTCAGATTAGAAATGATTTTTGTCTTGATTATTTTTAACTAATATCAATCTATAATTCAATCAGTGTCTGTTGGTGAGTAACTGTTTTTTTTATCTATCCATCTATTTACATTTCTAGCTTGGTCTGTCCACATCTATGTCCGTTTCTCTCTTTCTTCATCCGTTCCCTTTCTTTCTCTCTCTGTCTCTCTCTCTTTCTTTCTTTCTTCCTCTTTGTACGTCTCTCTCTCTCTCTCTCTCTCTCTCTATATATATATATATATATATATATATATATATATATATATATATATATAAGGTTCTCTCTTTATTTGACTTTATATGTAAATGTCTGTTCATGTGTATGTGTGTATGTTTAGTGCAACTTTTTCTCTGTATATCAGTCTATTTCTCTATCTATCTATCTCCGCCTGTGTGCATCTTTTCTTTACTCTGTCTATATGCATGTATATGCCCATATCCTTCTGTCACTATGTGTAATTATCCATGATGATTTATTGCCGTTGAAATGTCTTCGTTCTGGCTTCATGAAACATTCAGCTTGAATATGACTACGTTAATCTGTAAATCTGTTCTAAGTTCTGAGATGATTTTTTTTTTGTTTGGATGATAGTCTTGCAATCTTCTTTGTTTGTTTCTATCGCAACGTTTCAGCTGATACATCATCGTCATACGTATGTTACATAAGGTAATATCACTGAAAGATGTTCCCCAGGCTCTTCTTCACTCATGATTGGCAATATCTCTACACATCGATTAATACATGAATGCCACATTTTGTTTATTAATGTTTGTTCCGAAATCCTTACAAATATGTACCGGGTGTAATAGAAAACAAAGTATTTGCATGATATGCTCTTTTCTGTTTAGGAAAAGTAGCCAGACAGACCGTCCTCATTGGTAACACTAGGACTTTGCAATCTTTCTGCCACTCCTTTTAGGGTAATTTTGTGACATCTTGAACTTAAATCCCAGCTCCAAGATCGTTTACTGAATTGCTGGTATGGTCATTGTCAAGTAGCATCATCAGTTGTTTACTTTCTTCATTAAAAGACCTTTTCTCTCCGATTGTGTCATTTTTAGAAGCTAATTCTCACGGTGGCTTTAGACAGCTACAGTTTATATAGGATCCAACAATTTGTTATAAAGTATTTGTATCCCAACAAACTCAAATCCCTACCAAACAGATTTTTATTGCGATGTTGAAGGCTATCCTAGATATAGCCATGATCTCTTTATTTGGGATTCATTTATTATTTATGGCCAGTAACCATCTTATCCAAAATGACCCCCTCCCTCTATATAGATCATGAGAATTACGAGAATTCGATCGTTTACCAATGTTCGTTCCCATTAGCTGTTGTGGGACCGATTTTTCTGACTTTTAAATTCGTCTTCCAATGGCTGATTGCAGTTGATTGAATGCACAAGAATAAAACGCAAGATAAAGTTCAAATATACTTTGAAGACTCCCTTTGCAGTATGTAAATGTTGGTATTGGGAACTTTTGATCAATCTCATACTTATCATAGTAATCCTCCGCATGCTGATGAGGAAGACCCGATGTGTTGTATTCAAAACAAAAGTATGAATGTTAGCCCGAAAGAAATTTGCTGTGTGGGATCTGTTTGCTGAAAGAAATATCCTACAGTTTCTAATCCATCGTCTATTTGAAATGACTAGAATTTTCCTTTATAAAGACTATGTATATATTTGCAATACACAGCCTCTCTCAACCATATCAGACTGGACAAATGTTTGAAATAACTTTCATATTACGAGGAACTCCTGCATGATAGATGTATGTCAAACTGATCACATCGATGAGTGAAATATATATCAGTTATTATTTTATCAGTTATATGCTATTAAGTTAATAAAAAGACGAATATCGACTAATATCGAAAATCGGATATTTCAATTATAAGCATTTTCGTATATTATCGGAAATCGTTGCATTTCATAATTTTCCTTCAACAACGATTGTATAAATGTAAGTTGATGGTCTTTTTTGGATGGTTAGAATTCTGGTGCACTTGGTCAATTGCATTAACACAAGGACCAGAAATCGTTATTTTGGGAAAAATTGAGTGAATCAAAGACCAGGTGTTTTTGTTTTGTTTTTTTCTGTTTTGTTTGTTTGTTTTTTTGTTTTTTCACGTATGTATAAACATTTTGCAAAACCCTTCATAACTTCTCGCTGAACCCAAAGGTCCCATGTAACACCAATTGAGAATAGCTTCGGCGACGGACTACTTTTGTTCGTCATGTATCACATAAAAGTTCTTAGACATCCTGAAAGACAAAGACAGTAACCAGCAAATTCGACGAATCCGACTCCATTTTGTTGACTGAAGATTTCATAATTTTATAATTGACCAGACTTATCCGACAAGTATCTTCACCTTTTTTCTATCCTAATGTACCGGCTGGTGTATCATTGCGACTTTCTAAAGGTTGAAAAATGCATTAAGTCATAGAATAACATCAGAAATAGTTCGAATGGGCGGGTTAGGGAATGCAACTGCACAGGGAAATATCGCACGAGCGTCAATGCTTAGGACAGCAATCATTGTCAGGTAAAACTTAAATTTTGAGAAACATAAACATATTTCTGTCTCTATCTGTCACTGTCTGTCAGTCTGTCTGTCTGTCTGTCTGTGTCTCTCTCTCTCTCTCTCTCTCTCTCTGAATGCATGAATATGTAACTTTGTGCGGGAGCTTCGTGTTATATTATCGGCTTTTTCTCATCGTGGACGAGATTTTCACGTGTAAAGTTGAGACTCAGTTTACAGAGATTAGAAAAATGTGTTCCCATTGTCCATGAGAAAAATGACAGTGGGTTTACATTCAAAGTCTATCAGATGTAACCTGCACGTGATGAAGGCCGGTAACAAATGGTGAAAAATGTTTCGATAGAAGAAACACAGTTTAAGATACACCGTCGAATATGTATTTCGTATAAAAATATTGTAAACAGTGCGGATCAGAAATACAAAAACAAAACGAACATTCATCGTGAGTCAAACATGCATACTTTATAATACCAGTATATGTGAAGAACATTTGAAAAATAAAAGCGCCAGGTAGTAGGGAAAAATAAGGAATATGGCTAAATGTTGAGATTTGATAATCTACTTCGCTGGTTTTCGAGCGGTAAAATAACTGTCTTTTTGCGGTGAAAATTAGGTTGGGTTTTCCCTGGAAGCTTTTTTTCATTTCTGATCCACGTTGTTCACTTATGATAGTAGAGAGATAGTCTGTCCAGTTTTGATGGAAAGTAACAGAAATCAAGGAGTCAACAATAGTCAGAGAAACATCAGTATGAGCAGCTAAATTCTGGTGAAAGTAATCTGCTTTTTAATTGAATTATGAGTATTTATAGAACTGTTATTTCAGTTAATTCCATTTAATGTACATATGAATGCTTTTGTATTTCTTGAAATCTAGGGTAAATGACCGTTGAAGAATTCGTTGTTTTTCAATAATAATAATAATAATATGTTCCCTTGTTTCCCTTGGTTCCCTTGTTAGCCACCAGGAGGGACCCGGTCGTCATCCTGTGACTGCTGGCCAAAACTCCGGCTCGTGTACCCTTAATGGCCTTCAGGAGGGAGACAGTCGTCACATAGCTACTGTTGGCCAAGACTCATATACCACTAATGACACCCAGGGAAGGCGCGGTCCTCACGGAGTGACTGCTATAAAGAACAAGAGAAAGAGATGGACAAGGGAGGAGAATAGACTAGTTATGTATTGTTACTTTAAAAGCAAGCCTTCAGTGCGATCTTATAGGGAGCGTATGCTCCAAATATGGAGGGAAAAATCTGATGTGGAAGTACCGAACCAACGCCTTGCTGACCAAGTAAAACAAATCCAAAAGAAGAAATGGCTGTCTGAAACTGAACTACTAGAGATTCGCATTAATGTAGAGAGTGACTCAGGTGACACATCTGAAGAATGCCCCCCCAGCACAACTAGTACCAATAACAAAACTAGAAGAATTCCCCATGAGACCCCCACAGTAAACTATGCACCAGAGGGTGACGACGAGGCACCAACGGAAGAAGAGAAAACCAAAATACAAGCTTTGAAAGAGATCATGCGAGGAGAGAAAACAACACTCCCCTCCCTAAGAGACAAAGACAGAAAGAAAGTTGGAGAAGTGACCGAACAGGTCAACCGCCTCTTACAGCACATAGAAACGAACACCCTCCTAGAACTCAACAACCTAATTTACGCTGGGGCGAAAATGGTAGCACAAAGCTTCACAACACAAGATAGGAACCTGAGCAATAATAGGGAAGGGAAACCCAACTGGGAGAGAAGGTTACAAAGGCAGATCTCCCAATTACAGAGGGATGAAGTACTACTTAGAAATACACCACACACAGACAGACCACGAGTAAGACTTTATAACAAATACAAAGTAACGCAAAAGGGTATCGCAACTGTAGTCGAAGAGTTACACCAGAAAAGACTAGCCAAAGAGGCAAGACTAAAAAGATACAGACTACGAACGGTCCAATACACACAAAACCGCACATTCCAAAACAATGAGAAAAAGTTTTACCAAGATTTAAATGGGGAAAGAAGGCAGGACATGAAACCTGATGCCACAGAGGCCAAGAACTATTGGAATAGCATATGGGGGCACCCAAAAAGACACAACGTAACATCGCAATGGTTAGGAAACATGAGAAAAGAACTAGAAGATATAGACAAGGGGGAACCGATAGTACTGAATGAAACCACATTGAAACATACTCTTAGGAAAGTAGCCAACTGGAAAGCACCGGGGCCCGACGGGATCCATGGGTATTGGTTCAAAAAGTTCACCACGTTACACGGCAGACTCACTCACCTACTCCAAAATTGTCTAAATGAAGGCAAAGCACCAGAATGGATGACTAAAGGCAGAACCACCCTCATCCAAAAAGATCCGGGAAAGGGGAACATAGCAAGCAACTATAGACCAATCACGTGCCTACCACCTATGTGGAAAATCCCGACCGGGCAAATAGCAGAGAGAATATACATGTCAATGGATAGAAGGGGACTACTACCAGAAGAACAGAAAGGGTGTAGGATAGGAACCAAAGGGGCAAACGATTTACTCTACATAGACCAGATGATCTTAAAAGAAGTAAGGAAAAGGAGAAAGAATATCGCAATGGGATGGATAGATTACAAAAAAGCGTACGATATGATTCCACATAGCTGGATACTCGAATGCCTTAGAATGTTCAAAATTAGCGAACCGGTGGTTAAATTCATTGGTAATTCGATGGAAGACTGGAAAGTAGATTTGACAGCCTAAGCGGACAAACTAGCAGAGGTAGGGATAAAAAGGGGAATCTTCCAAGGAGACTCGTTGTCCCCACTATTATTTGTTCTAACAATGATACTGCTTAACAGAATCCTGAAAAACAGCAAAGGATACCACTTCTCTAAAACAAAAGGAAAGGTCAACCACTTAATGTACATGGACGATATTAAATTGTTTGCAAAAAAACAGGGGAGAGCTTGAGACTCTGTTCAACGAAGTAAGGGAATATAGTGAGGACATAGGAATGGAGTTTGGGATAGAAAAATGCACAATCATGGTGATGCACAAAGGAAGGCTTTCAATGACTGAGGGAATTGAACTTTCGGACAACAACAAGATTAGGGCATTGACTGCACAAGACCGATACAAGTACCTAGGTGTCCTTGAATGTGACACGATAAAACGGGAAGAGATGAAGGAGAAAATAAAGAGAGAATTCCTCAGAAGGATAAGGAAAATATTAGAAACCAAATTAAATAGCAGAAACCTAATAAAAGGAATGAACACCTGGGCTGTGTCAGTAGTTAGGTATACAGGACCATTCCTAGGATGGACAAAGGAAGAGCTCCAATCAATGGATAGGCGAACAAGGAAACTTATGACGATGCATAAAGCATAACACCCTAGGGATGATACAGATAGACTATACGTTAAGAGAAAAGAAGGTGGTAGGGGGCTCATCAGCATAGAAGATTGTGTCCAGAGAGCTAAAGTAGTCCTAGATAGATATGTGCAAACAAATAGTGAAGAAATCATAAAGAGCGCGAGGGATAGTGCAACAAATAATAAAGTAGAAAACAATGGAACAGTACAGCAAATTAGAAAAGAAAAGTGGGAAGGGAAAAAAATTGTACGGCGAGTTTAAAAGACTGATAAAAGATATAGCAGACGAGAAATCATGGACGTGGTTACCAAAGGGAAACCTTAAGAGAGAAACAGAATCGCTCATCATGGCAGCCCAAAACAAAAGCATAAGGACAAACTACATAAAAGCAAAAATCGACAGAACACAGACAAACAGCAAATGCCGCATGTGCAGTGAAAGAGATGAGACAGTAAACCACATAACTAGTGAATGTAGTCAGCTCGCCCAGAAGGAGTATAAGCACAGACACGATAGAGTAGCAACGATGATACACTGGGAACTAAGTAAACAAATGGGATTCAACCATGGGGAAAAGTGATATCAGCACAAGCCAGAGGCAGTTTTGGAGAATGACAACCACAAACTACTGTGGGACTTTGACATCCAAACTGACCACCTCATCCAGGCAAGAAGGCCGGACTTAGTAATAGTAGACAAAAAAAGGAGGGCCTGCCAAATAGTAGACGTTGCTGTGCCTGCAGACCATAGAGTAAAAAAGAAGGAGGGTGAAAAAAGGGAAAAATACCAGGACCTAGCAAGGGAGTTAAGGAAGATGTGAAACATGAAAACCAGGGTAGTACCGGTCATAGTGGGCGGTGTGAAACTGTAAATCGCAGAATTACTGCAACCTATGAATACTAGGAGAGGAGGGCTGGAGATTTGAGGAGACTTGCTGTCACTCAAACTCCAGCAGTTACCACCAGGCAACTGGTGTGAGATTCATAATAATAATGATAATAATAATAAGTCGTCAGCCACAAGGCATTCACAACTGCATAAGACCTTGTGAAATTTCGAGTTTTCATCAGTTAATGTTTATATGAATTCGATTAATCAATACTGATCCAAATCGTGTTTGTTGTTGTTCGTTCTTCCAAAAACATGATTGCATTCATGCACATCTGGAGGTCAAGTATCTCGAAAAACTGAAGATCTTTAGATCTCTAAAAAAAATGTTTCACAGACTTTAGTTGAAATGGTGATTCATTTTTCACTGAACTGTCCAACGGCTGTACACAAAAATGCTATAGTTGTTTTTTTATTTTTTTGTTTTTGCAAGAACAAGTAACTAGTAAGAAACACGAAACGAGAATAGACATTTACTAACTTTCACTACTGAAAATAGAATTAATTTAAAAAAATGAATATCCCAATGCAGAGCAAGTTTTTGGCCATCCTGATAATTCTTTGCAATACCATCACTTTACGTTGAGCAGTCAGATCTTTTAGAGCTTACTTTAGCCTTAGACAAGGCCCTGTAACAGTCGTTTAATGGAGAAAAAATAATCATCTCACTCATATTACCTTATTATACAAATAACAAAGTGAGGTCTCAGAAGACAGGAACACTGCAATCATTATGCTGTTATACAAAAAAAAAGATACCTGAAAAACCTCAACAACTACAGGCCAATAATCCCACTCAACTGTATATACAAACTTTTCACCTGCATGATCATTGGCCGAATCTCCAACAATCTAGATGAAAACGAATCATGGGAACAAGCTGCTTACAGAAAAAGCTATTCAACCATAAATCATCACCATTAAGTAAACCAGCTAAAAGAGAAAGAGGCAAAATATAGGATGTCACTCACTGTAGCTTTTGCTGACTTCAAAGAAGCCTTCAATTAAGTGGAAAACCTCAAAGTCATTGATACAACAAGATGTAAACCCTGTATATGTCAGAATACGGGAACATATCTACGGACATAGCAGTTCCTTCATCGGGCTACATAGAGACTCTGGGCACTTTCAACTAGAAAAAGGAGTGAGACAAGGTGATACGAGCTCACCCAAACTGTTCACAGCCTATCTTGAGATGATGTTCCGAAACTCACAAAAGAATCAGGATAAACGGTCAATATGTAAAGAACCTCAAATTTCCTGACGATATCGTCCTCTTTGCTAAGAACCACAACGACCTTGAAATAATGCTAAACGAGCAAAATGAAGCATGCAAGAAAGTTGGATTCAACATGAATTTCAGCAAAACAAATGTCATGTACAAAAAACATGTTTAGAACAAAGTTACAAAGATCGAAATCGAAAGTGTAGAGCCAGAGAAGTCATGAAAAGAAGGAAAAATAAAGCAAACGATCACACCAGAATTGTCGGCTTTCGATACTTCACTATCGACGTTAAAAAGCAAGAAAACCCCACTAGTCCTGAAAAGAAAAGTATAAAACCAGTATATCCTACCGATAGTTACCTATTGAGCTGAGACATGGAACTTGACCAAACGATTGACACATGAACTGAAATCATGCAATGTCTACATAACGTAATCATGCACAAACTCACATGAGAAATCATAAGGCAGTCCAACATATCAAAACAAACAAAGGGCTGGATAAGTAAGAATGTCTGACAACCATTAGACACCACAACTCACATTGTGGTTCCCCAGAGATCATATGTAAAATTGTAGCCGATAGAAAATGAGATGGACTGACGAGCTAGATAAATTCAGAAAGTAATGGCTCCGCGATACCCATGATAGAGTAATCTGGCAAATTTCGGGGAAGATATATGTCTGAAAACAGATGCCGAAAGGCTGATGATGGAACCATGACATTTTCATCGGTTTATAGAACGATTGCTCATCAAAAGATTTAGACAACATGATTTTTTTATCCAAGTTTTTCGCTTCTTTTTATTCATGAGTCCTAGTTTAGATCACCAGAAAGTCAATTATTGGAGGAAAACATTGTTGTTCCAACATTTCGAGTGAAAAGAGCATTTTTGTAATGGTAAAAAGACAGATTTGTAAAAATGAGTTGCATAATTTTCCTGAATGGAAGCTTTCAAGCTGCTTTGACTTAGATTGTAAGCAAAAGTAAAAATGAGTTAAAGGCAGAGTGTTGGGCTGATCTTTCAAGTGCGGAGAGATTATCCATATCTAATATTTTACATAGTAACCTTAGTATAGTACAAATCCAAATGAGGGGTTGTAGATCGTTTTGCATGAATCCCTCTCCTACTTTGATATTCATTAAGCTTGTCTTGGATGGAAAAAAACAAACATTGGATAGGGGACAATTGTACTGCACTGTTTCCAAGTCGACAGAAGGACCATGCTCCCTGAAATCAATGCTTCTAATCAAAGGTTTTACAGGAACTCAGATATCAGTTGAAAATAAATAACACTCTCAGGCTACAGACAGGATGCACAACGTGAATGAATACATTTTATCGCAACTGTCTGTTATATTTCTTACAAAGATTCCTGATTATCCTTTTCCTCTTTTTTTCTTTCTTTTCTTCCTTTTATTTTTCTTTCTCTCGTTTTCACTTATCATTTCCTTTTTACTTCTTCTCCCTCATTCCTATTTACTTTTCTACTTTTCCCTCCTTTGTTATGTTATTTTCTTTCGTTCTTTCTTTTATTCATTCGTTTTTTCTTTCTATCTAACAATTTTTTCTTTTCTCCTCGTTTTGATTCTTTTTGGTTCTTGCTCTATTTCTTTTTTTTCCATTCTCTCCCTGTGTCTTTCTCCCATACTTTCGTCCTTTTTGCATCCTTTCATCCATTTTCAATGTGATACTTCTCAACCGTTCTCAGCCCTTCACATTGTCTTTTTTTATGTCCCCAGTTTTTTAATTTTTTGATTGTTTTCTTCCTCCTTTCTTCCCCTCTTATTGGACTTTTGTTTCTTCTTTATCCCGTTTTTTTTCCTTTTCCATACCCCATGCGATATTTTCTTCTTTATTGCTTCCTCCTCATTTCATTATCCACTTTGTTTATTATACATTCGTTTTTCCTTCGCCCATTTTTGTTTTATCAGTTCCACTCTAGTTTCATTTTTTCTTTATTCCTATTTTTTCTCATCCATATGGAGGCGAGAAATTTGTTTTTTTTTTAATGGAATTTCAAAAATTCAAAAAACATAATGATGAAATATACATTCAAGACACATATATACTTTTTTTCATTCAAAGTTAACCACAGATTTCAGTTGCTAGTTCAATTGGAAGAATACACTCTACAGACACAAATACATAAAAACATGCATATATACATGTGCAGAAATGAAAAACACATACACAGAAACACACCCACCCACACCCACACACACATATATATATATATATATATATACATCGAAACACACACATATATATATATATATATATAGATACACGCACACACATACATGCACACACACACATATATATATATATGTATATATATATATATATATATATATATATATATATATATACATTTATGTGTGTGTGTGCATGCATGTATATATATATATATATATATATATATATGCGCGTGTGTGTGTGTGAGTGTTTTGATGTATATATATATATATATATCTGTGTGTGTGTGTGTGTGTGTCTGCTTTCTGTGTGTGTGTAGAGGGTAGTTTCTCTTTAAATGGTAGGGTTATTCTGTATTCCCGTCTTAGTTTATGCTTTCGTTAGTATGCTTGAATATTTTTCTCTATTGAAAGGACAATGTATATTAATCGAGCCTTTGTGCTTTTATGGGTGTTTCTTTTTCTCTAAACTAATGCATTTGATGCCTACACTTTTTGATAGTGTCCATGCTTTTGAGCTATTTTTTTGCATTCGGATATAAAAGCGGTCTTGACTCATATTCGCTTCGTAGAGTCATAGCTTTGATAAGGCCAACATTGTGTAAGTTAAAATCTTGGTTGTGTGTGTTTTTATGTTCAAAGGCGTTCGTATTTCCAGGTTTTAGGTCTCTTTCATGCTTATATAACCTTTTATTTCGAGGTCTGGAGGTTTCCCAATGTTAACCTACTTGCATGATGAATTGTAAATATCATATTAACGGAATACAATGTATCTTAACATTCAGTTTAGTATTAAAAAAATTCGCTCCTTGACATTCTGCCTTGGATCAGAATGTACTATCTTTGCACTAATTTGACAGCGTTACACGCATTGCATATGTATATATATATATATATATATATATATATATATATATATATATATATATATATATTTAAAGATATATATATATATATATATATATATATATATATATATATATATATATATATATATGTATGTATGTATGTATGTGTGTGTGTGTGTGTGTGTTGGAAAATAAATTGAAAAATTCTGCATTAGGAGTCGAATAAAGTTAGGTTGGAGTGAGAAAAGAAAAGCCGAACATTCAGTTATAGTTTCAAGATATAATGATTCTTTAATAAGCCTTAACTAGTTTCGTAAATCTTAAAAAGACCAATGAAATTCTGTTTCAGGACTCTTCTGTTCACTGTCCAGTGGGGGGTTTCAAATTCAGGTCATTGAGGCATTGATCTTGATTCGAATTCATTCTCTATGGTTGTCATAAAATCTAGTTGTTGTCAAGTTCCTCCATGGATTTCTTGTCTCAACCTTGACAAATAAGGCATAGATGACGATTAAACATCAAATGAGGAATCGGATTTGATTGTACCACATCTGAAAATATATTAACCTTTTATGAAGTGTACACATAAGCAGCAATTTGGTTGAATGTATTTGGTGATCTTCTTCTCAGATTCAGTTTCTCAGAATACACGGTTTTACTTTCAATTATTAGGGAATTTATGATGATATTGCACTTGTTGGTATCCCTTTTTAGGAAGTGGGTTTCTTATATTTTTTTGATATTTGAGGGTTTAAAGTGTTGAAGGTTCTGACAAATGAAAAATTGGTTGTTTCATTGAATTTAGTGTTTACCACCAGCAATAGCTGTTCATCTAATTTTGTGGCTTTTCGGTTCAAGGTATCGATGTCATTCTCCGCGTCTGAGATTTTCAATACTATGTTCAGATATCATTGTTTTCAATGAAAATGGTAAACTGAATGAACACTGTGTGTTTTAGGTGACATGAAGATAATATTGAGTTTCCTTGCGTCGGTTAAATTTCTCTTTTTTTTATTTTACAGTCCAAAAATAAAATTACGTGTTCGCTAAATTCCATAGTGAAATTAATGTGTTGATGAAGATTATTCAATATGTGATGTAGATGTTGAAGTTCTTCTTTTGATCTGTTCCATATCAAGAGGTAGCCATCTAAAAACTTGCCCATGAAACTTGAAGACTGAGTCTTCAGTTCCAAATCTTTCGTATATTCTGATGTATAATTTTTCTTCTGGAAAACCAATTGTTTATGTGGGGGTGACTTTGATTCCGATTGCTTCTCCTATAATTTGTTTAAAAAAGTTGACGTCGGAATATAAATTGTTGTTCTCTAGAATACATAGCATGGATATAAGAATGAAATTCTAATTAAATCTGTACGGTATTTCGTAGGGCTATTTATTAAATCATAATTCCAGTGACTCTAGTTCTTGTTCTTCTTCCTTCTTCCTCCTTCTCTCTTTCTCTCTCTCTCTCTCTCTCTCTTTCTATCTATCTCTCTATCAATACATATATACATATACATATAATGATTGCTTTGAAATTACATTTGAAATAACCTCTTGTTATTACACGATGGATACATCATTTGGCCTAGACAGTGTAAATAGTATAAACAATTAATGAAAATGGGCTGCTGAAGAACCAAACTTGTAAATAACAGCCATTCGTCCAAATTCTTACATGATTCATTCACTGTTCATATCTGCTCCCTTTGTTTCTGCAGACAATCATATTATTTAGAAATGGGTGAATAATCCAACAGAAATGGTTGTAAATGCATCATATTTCTCTGAAAGTCTTTTTGAAATGACAACCTGGTATTACACTGTGAATTCATTATTAGGCCTGGCCAGCTTAAATGAGATACAAAATTAAAAGAATGGGCTACTGCAAGAATCAGACTTGCAGCCAACTGGCAAGCTAGCTGTTTAGCTCAATGTTTGAGAGCAATACTGAGAGCAACTACTTATCGATCACAGGTTTGATTCATGTGCAATAATGGGGTTTCAAAAATAGTTTCAACGTAAAATAACGCATTTATAATTATTTCTGTTGGATTGTATATGCATTAATAACTGATATATATATATATATATATATATATATATATATATATATATATATATATATATATATATCCCCAATTTTTGGCAAGACCTCTCTATCATGGGCATCACTGAGCCAGTACTTTCTGAATTTATCTAGCTTGTCACGCCATCTTACTTTCTGTTAGCCACAGCCTCACACCTGATCTCTGGGGATCCACGTTGTGAGGAGCAATCAAACAAATCTTTGCAATTAACATGTTATTGTCTGTTTGGTTAAATAAAAACTCTGTATTTATTATTCTCATTTTAATCTATACCACTAATCGAACCAATTTTTGCAGAATAATCTCATTCATCCCATAGGTTTAAGTTCAGAATTGTGTCAGATGAGTTTATTGAAGTTGAAAATTCTGTCAGAGGACTTTTTAAGTGAAGAGTTTTGTTTCGCACTTTATTGTTTTTTTACAACTGTTACAATCGTGGAAAATAACACATGATGAACTACTATATCCTAAAAACAACTTATTCTCATTACTTTGTATTCTACCTTAAAAGGTATTACATTGTGATTCTACTCTTCAACCGAACTTATACTTCTATAAATTCTAAATTTATCAATATATAAAATCATATATTCATTTCAGAATTTTGTTATTAAATTCTCATCGACGAAATACCTATATCTTGATTGTCAATCGAGATTCAGTTTTCATTGCTGTCTCATTATCTATTTCAGGCCCTATTTTCTCAGTAATTTTTCCTCTTCTTTACTCACTTCGTCTTTCTTTCTCGTTCACACTTGTTTGTCTATTCTCTCATCTGCACGACCATTTATTTTCCTCTTTCACTGAATCGTGTTTGAGATTTTTTTTTAATTAATTTAATTGATCAATCGATTTCCCCTCAGTTCCTCAGTCTCTTGATTTTCCTTCTATACGCTCTTCCTTGAATTTTCCTTCCATTCTTTGGTTTCAATTTTTCTTCCATTATTTGTTCTTTCAATTTCAATTTGATTCTTTGCTTTTCAATTTTCCCTCCATTCTGTATTCTTCCAATATTCCCTCGAGTTGTTGTTTTATCAATTTTCCTTCCGTTCTTTTTCTCTAAATTTTTCTTCCATTCTTTGTCCTCTATATTTTCTTTCAATTCTCTTCTGTTCTTTCAGTCATCCTCCAATTCTATGCTCTTTCATTTTCTGTCCTTTCAAATTCTGATCCATTCTTCAAATTCACGCTCTTTCAATTCTCCATTTGGTCCATCTTCTTTCAATTTTCCTTCCATTCCTCGTTCTTACAATTTTTCTTAGATGTTTTAACTGAATGTTTCACATGCACTCAAGCATCCACAATAAACCAATTTTGACACGATCGTTTGATTTTCCCCCCTTAGCAGATGGGAGAAAATCCTATTATAAGGCGAATCGCTTCACAAAACCATACATTTGGGAGAAGTGCGACAATTTTTGCACGGTTTTACACGATAATATATTCATGATTCATGACTTGTATTTATCAAAATATTTGCATTCAATGACAATGACAAAGATGAATAGATGCTTGCAAAGATTTCTGAATGAAACACAACATGGAAATTCAAGAAATGTATTCGCATATTCACATAATTTGAACTCGTTGTAATATTGGAATGGTTGTAACTTACAAGAACTGCCTTCTAAGAATATTCTTTGTTTGATAAGTTTTAATGCAATAACACAATTCCACATCACTGCATGAGGTTTATTTGAGAGACAAGCACAGTAAAGCAAACAATATTCTTACTGTTTTGATAGACGAAGCTAAACCTTGCATACATCGAATTCATAAGCCCTTGACTAGAATGATATACATATATATATATATATATTCATTATAATTAATCACTTTTATTCAGGGTTGAGCACCCCTTAAGCGAGTCATTCGATCCTACCTTGTGGTACTGGATGGGACAATGGATAGTCTCTAGCCACACTGAAGAGTTATAGTACAACGAAACAGCTGTCTGTGGATGACTTAATTATCAATATAAATAGATAGATAGATGGATAGAGAGAGAGAGAGAGAGAGAGAAAACGAGAGAGAGAGAGGCGGGGTTAGAGCATTAGGTAAAAATATGTAATCCTTTTTCTGATTGCTTTTTAACACAATAATCCAGTTCTGATAAATGTGGTTGTCTGATGAATTTCATCTGATGTTCATCAAAAAGTGACTGGATTCGCTCTTGTGGAAGAGTTCATCGTTGATTGTGTCTGTAAAATATAAATACTTCTAGCGTCTATTGCAGACAGAAAAACAAAGGAATAAACAGAATTCATAATGTTTATATATATATATATATATATATATATATATATATATATATATATATATATATATATATATATGCAGGTGTGTATGTATATATACGTAAATATATATGCAAGTATATATATATGCAAGTATATATATATGCAAGTATATATATATATATATATATATATATATATATATATATATATATATATTCAAGTGTGTATGTATATATACGTAAATATATATGCAAGTATATATATATATATATATATATATATATATATATATATATATATATATATATATATACATACTTGCATATATATATCCACACCGAAGAGTTGTAATACAACGAAACAGCTGTCTATGGATGACGCAAATATTTGATAATTTCCTGAGTAAATAGATATATCGCTTAGATTCAGCCTTACTGACCGTCCAGTTCAGTAGTCCAGAGGTAGGAAGTGAAGGTTTCAATTCTGCCTTTCAGTACTGGATGGGATAATTGAAAGTCTATAGACACACTGAAAAGATGTAACACATCGAAACAGCTGTCTGCGGATGACACAATAATTGTAATAATAATAATGATATATATATATATATATATATATATATATATATATATATATATATATATATATATATATAGCAACATTACTAAAATCAACAGGTATAATGAGGAATGTGCAAGAGGTGTTGGGGAGATTTGCTGTCAATTCCTACTGCAAGCCCCCAATTGATATCGACATAAAAACTCAGTTAGTACAAATATGGTTGGAAAGATGAAATATTCAAAAGTGACAAGAGTCAGTAACTTGATAACGACTGTCACATCATTGTCTGAAGGAGGCATAAAATGCAGAAAGCCGTGAAAACACGTCTTGACATTAGCGCCATTTTTAACCTAGCTTATAATCATTCGTGGTCATCAGAAGATTTGTGCAAAAGTAGTTGCAAAACCGCTTAATTTTGTCAACATTTCCAGGTTAGAGGTTTCAGAAAGAGACTGAGTGATAAATGCAAAAGGGAAAGAAAGAAAAAGAAGATAGAAAGAAAGAAAAGAAACACTATAGGAAAATAACAAATAAGAAAAAACAGAATAATATAAAAAAAGAGAAGAAATATTTCTGAAAAAAAAAAACTAAGAGGATCATTGAAGAAACGTTGATAAGAGAGTCATAGAACGATAGAAACAAGTAAGAAAGAAAAAGTGAATCAAAAGGAAAAAGAAAATGCAACAAAGAAGTGAGTAAAGGAAGGGTATTAAGAGAGAATCTGGTGATAGGGAGGAAAAAGGTTAATTCAGAAAAGAAAATAGAATGATCAAATGAATACAAGTAGGAAGAAAGACAAAAAAAAGGCGGGAATTTTGTCTAAAAAGCAAAGAAACAGATGAAAAACAAAATGAGATGTTGTACAATAAGGACAAAATCTCTCTTTCTCCTTCTCCCTCTCTCTATTTATTACTCTGTCTGAATGCATTTGTTTTAAAATATTTTGATTTTAAAACTGCACGTCATCTTGTGCTCTTTTCTTCGCGATTTTCTGTTGGTTTTGGGGATTATCTCAGTGCATCAAACGCGGGAAATAAGATTTTTGGTCAGTGTTTAGCAAATGAGATGAATTCTGGAAGTGGCAATGTCGACCATGCATTTGTCCATTAACACGAGGGGGGTTAAAAGGTTTTCAGGGAGCGAGGATTTTCATTTTTCTACTTAAGTGGGAATTGCAAACTTCCTCAACCTTTATCGATCAATTTGGCTGCAGTTTTATGCAAATATAAAGTAGTACTGCGTTTGTCAAGAACTTTCCTTGAAAGAGCTGGATACTTAGTCAAGGATGTCAATGATTGTAGAAGTATTCACCGCTTCTTCGTATATTAATCATAACTGCGTGGTTTTAAGCACACATACATACACACATGCACACTCATATATATATATATATATATATATATATATATATATATATATATATATATATATATATATATGTGTGTGTGTGTGTGTGTGTGTGTGTGTGTGCGTGTGCGCGCACGTCAGGGCTTGATCAGCCATTACGGAAAATTAAGTATGTGTTTGGGCATCAAAAAAGTGAGGAGTACCACAAACACTGGAGGTGTATCGCATTTGGAGACCAGATCATATTTGAGATGAAACTTAATACAGTAGTTTAAAACTGCTGCAAAGATTGGATGTAATGTTAATCCCATTTTTTCGACTCTCATTTTGTAAGAGTTTTATTCAAAATAATCCTGCTCCTTTCTATTTCTTTAAATGACAGATTGCCCATTGGCAAGTTTGTTTTTTTAATACTTGCTCAAGAACATTTGTACGCGTCAAAAACTGCATCAGCTAATTCACTTGCATTTCCACTCTGACTTTCACTTGCACTATCAATTAATCGCGCCAATCCTGACGCATGATGGTATTTAATTAGTGAAATAATCTGTACTTTCCTTGACATCTCATTGCAGGACAATAACGTAACATTTCGAAGATGTAGAACGATGGCTGGAGTTTCTTGTCGGTCCTTTACTTAAAAGGGCCACTCACCTCTTGTAATTTTGGCGTCGTTGTTTCACCGATGTGTGAACCTTTATTCTTGTACCGACTGCAGCGTGCATCCGTTGATGCATTCTTCAGGAAAGGATGTTGTGATTCAGATCCAGTCATCAGAGGCATGGTGATGAATTAAAAAAAAAATACACTTGATATGCTAAACTCTTCTCGAATAAAACGAGGAGTCCATTCATAAAATAGAGTAACCCATTGCTCCTTTCTTCATGATAGAGCAACTCTTCCAATGTTCAGTCGGTGCTGTTTGACTCATGCAACTAAATACAGCTTCACACTGCACAGGAAAACAAACAATATATCGATATTAAATATGCAATCGACTTATCCTAATCAAAGCCAAGAAATCCTGTATCAAACTTTCGCAGAGGATGACAACCGAACTCCAACTGTTATCAATTCCTAGCACAAAATTCAAAACGCACGTAGAGAGCTGGAATTATCACATCTAAAAAAACTACTGAAAATTTCCAAACATGAATAGAATAAAGAAAACATCATTCTTTTACAATATAAAAAAAATTCAGTAAAAATACACAATGTAAACAAAAAAGTCCCTGTTAATTCCATTTCTCGTCGATAAATGTCAGTGTTACAAGGAAATATGTGGTCTAACAATGTAAGTGAATGAGAAACACGCTTAATGTCAGTGAGAGTCTGAAGCCAGCGTAACATAATCTGAAAGATTGTATATCATGATTACTACTGCACACAAATATAAAGACTACTCTCCAGGAATTGTAGATTTATGCTATTATTATCAGGCTGGCATAAGCTTACTAGAATCTAATACGACAGTAATGATCTGTTGGGTGACCTTGCTATCCATTACTTCTCCTTGGGATGCCTTGTAGTGTTATGATAAATCTATTTATTCCAAAATCAGCAATAATCACTCGGTGGAAATAAGTAATGGAATATGTAGATCATCTCATAATAAAAGTGACTTTTTCTGCTTGGGTATTGATGATCGTGCACGTGGTATTTTCGAGTTTTCCTGGTGTTTTCGATGCAATTTCAGAAAACCCTTTGAGATGAACACAAACATACAAACGTATTTTGTTCACACACATAAATGTCAAATGCTATCCAAAGGTTTGAAAATTTTTTACTGATTGATCAAACGATCATCCGTCGAGATATTCAGTTTTCTACTGTTTTGGAATGAAAAGCTGAATTCCATATCATGTTTTTCCTTTCTTTGTGAATGCTACCCCCCTTTCAAGTTCGTCAGATAGATAGATAGATAGATAGATAGATAGATAGATAGATAGATAGATAGAAAGAAAGAATGAAAAAGATGACAGAAATAGGATTGATAAGTGTTTCATTTTCAACTTGCAAAGCAGACGATCTTGGTACGAGATTTCTCACATAACAAAATCACTTTACCAAAATCATCCTGTTCGTTTTGCTCAAAATAATCTGATACAATGGATTACGAATGTTACTCATCTATTTTCAACTCAACGAAAATGTTAAGTCTCAAGGTGAAAACATTGATCACCGAATACGGAAACCCTATCCTTCCGAATTGAAAACCTCCTGACCTATTGCTGATTGAACCATGACATTTTCAAACAACGGCGACTAACAGACGCCACTGCAAAATGACAGCAGACATTTGCTGTAGATGTTTAATGTATGTAACCAAAGATTATATGAAACGGGTTGTTTGTTGCATTACGATTAGTTGTGTAAAAGGGAATCAGTGTAAGGGTGTCAAGCCAATCGTACTATAGATATTTTTATTCAAAATTTTCCACTCTGTTTATTCCCTTCGAAGGCAAAATTAAATCATTATTCCAAACGCAAAGTACTGTTCTCCACTACAGAATTGTTCATGGTGACGTCACTTAGTTCAGCAAAACAAATATATTGGTTTAAACATTAAAATCATTTTCCTCTTTCAATTTTGTTTTCTAATGTGAATGATTCATACACTATAATGTTATGTTGATTTATCAAAGATTACGCTGTCGAATATTTTAGTGACCCTTCAATAATCTGCTATTTTATATGATAACCAATAAAAGGGGTAATTAAAGGTCAATACCTAGCAGGGTACCCTAAATTTTCTAAAACATCAGCTCGTATGCAAGGTCTATCAAGAAAGTATCCAGCCATTTTTAATACCTAGAAAAATGTTTTCGAGCTTTGATATAACTTGATAGAAAAATCAGAGGGTTCCTTATGGAACAGACACTCTCACATTGATTCGATCACTTAGCTGTTAGATGTCATTGAATGAGCCTCTGCACTGTAAATTCTTCAAGTCTCGAGCAAAATTTCATTTTGCGAAATATTGCATTGCTCAATACTATTTCAGTCTTTCAAAGTTTTGAGAGGAAGAGATTTTACACCATGGATGAAATCAAGGGCAACGCAACGAGTCAGCTGATGGTTATCCGAAAGAAGACTAATCTAATATATTGGAAGAGACGCTAAGATATGTGTGTGAGGTTACAACAATAGAATTTGAAAGGAACCAAGGTGGCATTTATCTTAGATATTTATAAATGAGTGGGTACTTCTTTGACATACCTTGTGAATGCTGAAATTTACTTTAAAATTCAAATCAAAAGAAAATCTGTTATATAATCGACTTTGTTTTCTTACCATCAGAATATCGTTTGCATTGCAGGGAATTACTTAAGCCAAATAAAGAATGATAGGGTTGTAGTAAAGTCAGTTGGAAGCGGAGAAAAAACCGCTATTGTAAAGCTACATACCCGGGTCAATTATAGCTCTCTCCAAAATTCTGATCATTTTTTCACATTCCTCATGTACAGCCAGTATTCGTCATATAATAAAGAAAAGCTGCTATCCCCATAGCAAGTCTTTCTGGGGTTGGGTCATCATCATAGGGTTAATTATCATAGTTTACGGTCAAATCAATGTTAAATTTAACGGTAATGATGGTTGCTAATCAATATGCCATGAGGTCAAACTTTAAGGAAGGATAAAAGAAAAAAAAGGGGAAAATTGCAATGAGTTCAACATAGACGTATTAGATCTAATTCGTGTCAATTGTAAAATGTGGCTTCAAATTTCAATACGGGATAAAGTTGATTCTTGAACCCTGCCCTCAAGCTGAACGTGCACAACAAAGATCTTTTTTGAGATATTATCAGTTCGAAAGGCAATTATTTGATATTTTTGAATTGATGATGTAAGTGCCAAATGTCAATTAGGAAAAGGTTTTAAAAGCAAAATAATCCAATCAACTAAAAGGGGAAAAATTATACGAGTCTAATTAGATCAAATAAGAATTTGCATTTTGCCTGACCGGTTGATTTAGCAAGATCCAACAATTATTGAATATCAGTCAACTGACCAATATATTAAATTTGAGATGTAATCAATCATGTTGCTGACCAATACAATAGGCTATACCGAAATGATCGAGATTTTCCAATAATTCCCAAACCAATAGATAGATACATTATGAGAGAGATATATTGATATTTACAAGGCTTAGTTCAGTGTGGTATGAAACTGAAGATGCAGATACTCAGGTGAAATCAACCTGATTACGCTAATCAAGGCCTGCAACACTTTCGTGGTAATCATTTCCCAACTAATTCGCAAAGAGACTCCTTAAATTTATCATCTTACGACACGAGACCACAAGTGTAAGGTATCCTGTGAGGCTTGACCTCATAAAATTGGTTTGAAACATAAGAGTGTTATCCACTGCTTCGTCTCACTATCCATGGGTAATCGACAAGCTTTGTTTAGTCGATTGAATGTACACTGATGAACAGCGATGAAGAATGGCACATTTTGATAGACTATTCACTCTAAGAACGATTACCACTGGGTAGACCACAATAATGTTCCGATCTAAACAAGACCTGATAAATATCTGATTAAGGTCTTTGTATGGCTTGTATTGTTGTTATTTCCTCCATTATAAGTGGTCAAAGTTTGAGCATACGTAAAATTCAAATGATGATTTTCAAAATTGACTAGCTTTCCCGATTTGAAGTATTATCATACCACATTCTTATCCTGTTTCATTTTTTTTTTTTTGCTTATCAAGCGAAAACCCCTCCAGCTAACCCGATGCATGTGCATTTCCTCTCCCAATCTGCACGTGGAAGAGGAATGTTTATTTATGTGTCACTTATATTTTCATAATCCACATGCAGGCCTAAAATATCTTCAAGTCCAAACTCATAAGCCTGGGCGAATTCAGATGAACAAGCATGTCATTTCTCTTCATTGAAAAATTACTGCGTTTCCTGTCATAAACGTGGCATTCTCAAAAGCCATCGGTGAACTGATTAATCCCAACTAAGTATCATACCTTTTTTATGCAAAATTTTGTCAAAACCATATGAATAACTGTCTCTGTCTATTCATTATGGCCTATTTTTCTTTTCAGTGTCAACTTTATGGAGTTTACCTGGATACGCTATGCCTGTACATTTACCTATCTATCCATCTATTTACTTCATTTCAATTCATATTGTTTGTGCCATAGCCATCAAGATCAATGCAATACAAACACACACAAACAAAGCAGCATACTTCAGTTGGTCGAGCAATGTTGAATTCATCCATAGCGTTGCCTATTTTTCCTTGATGAGAATTTGCAACTGTATAAATATAGATAAACTTCTTTAGGAATTTGTTTTCAATTTTCTGGGAAAAATCAAAAGCTATCAAGTGTTCCCAATCGTTATAACTATCTTTAGTCTTCTGTTTGATTCTAGTCATGGTGTCATTTTGATAGTCCCAATTTTTCCATCAAATTTCAATTTGTCCATTCTATATGCTTTCTAGAGAATATTTCTAATGTCTGACACAACTGATGGTCGCTTTTGAAACCGCATACAGGGACCCTGCTTCTTCTTTAATTCTCACTTGTTTGGTTTTTTTTAAGCAAAACACGCTCTTTGGGCTGAACTATTCAAAAACTTTTATAAAATAGAGAAATGAAAGAATCGTGGAGCCTGCAATCACTCAAGTAACTATTCAATCATGCACAGAGACGGAAACATAAGTTCAATAGTATATAAAAGCCAAAAGAAATATTTGCTCACATGCCATTACTCAGACTTGATGTAAGCCTGTTTTGCTCAATGCACTTATCAAGCATCCAACTCCACATAAGAGGACACAGAAGTTTTACCTGTTAACTAACAACACGAAGCTACAGCCGACATTGGGTCAGACACTTGAATGGAAAACAGTCTGGTCGCAATAAATCCAGCGTGTCGTTCGCATATATGAAGTCTGTGTTCACTTGTTTGAATATATGATGTTTGTCAGATAGAATTCTTTTGACTGAAAATGGATTCATCCGGTCGAAAAGAATGTCTCTTCGTGTAAGAAATTGTTAGTGATGATTGATTTTGACTACAGAAATTATAGTAGTCGTTGTTTGCTCATGTCTGGCATTTGCTGGCACTCAGTAGCGAGCAAACTCAACAACAGCAGCTCGCTGACAGGTATTTACTAGGCTAAGCACAGTTTAAAGCATGAGCACATTTCCAGGGCACCTTGTGAGGATTTGTTTGACAAACTATCCGTCATTCATCGGTCAACATATATATATATATATATATATATATATATATATATATATATATATATATATATATATATATATATATATATATATATTAGTATCCAACAGTTTTAGGAACTAATTCTTTCTCGGACCAAATTATTGACGGTGGTGAGCGAAACACGGAGATGATCAGAAAATAAGCCCTGGATTGGGTTCGAACAGAGGTAGCCCAAGTGTGAGCTGACCGATTAAATGACCGGGAACCTGGGGATTGATAAATTTAGAAATAGCATCCATAACATATTGTTCCTCTTCTCCAATGGCTGGTCAGTCTCAGAATTACTAGTATATACGTATTTATACGTAAATATCATCTATCCTTTGTCCACAGTGTAATAACCAACGGATGTTAGTATCCGACTATGTGAATATTCCTGAAACTTTCTTCATTCAGATTGTCGGATACTGATATCCATTACTTTTCATATTGTCTACACACACACACACACACACACACACACTTATATATATATATATATGTATATGTATATATATATATATATATATATATATATATATATATATATATATATATATATATATGAGTGATAACATATATTGACCGTTTTCAAAAGTTGATCATAGCCCCTTATACTTTAACAATAAATCAAAACACCGCAGGCTTCGATTACGAATTAGAATTTATAAGATACAGCTCCATTAATTAATTGATTATTACAACATCTAAATGAAAAAATGATATAATGATAAATAACAAAACTCACTACAACTCGTAATGACTTCACCTACTACATCTCACTCGATGTCATGCTATAAATCTAATTAATTTGATACAGATACTAACTACTCATGAATACACAATGCATACTTAGATGGAATCGTAATAGACTGGATATAAAGCTTCAACTAAGTATATATATATATATATATATATATATATATATATATATATATATATATATATATATATATATATATACATATATTTATACATATATTTATAATTGCAATCCAAAGGCTTATTAAACCGAAACCCCATCAGCAGCCACATACTCACCTAACACTCAACCTAATATAAAACTACACTTAACCTATAGAAACTGCAATTTGATACCTCTATACTTTTGATACCCGATCTCAAATTGACAATAAAATAATGATAATAATAATAATAATGATGATGTTGATGATGATAATAATAATAATAGTAAGAATAATAATGATAATAATAATAATGATAATATGAAGAAGAAGAAGAAGAAGAAGAAGAATATAGTCTTTAAAATTGAACTAAGAAGTGTAAACTACAGCGATAACAACGGTGCTACGCGCCAATGTGGAAAATATGATTAAAAATGAAAATAAAAATAGTTTTAAACCAAAGACTCGCGTCTCAAAAATATATGAAAATAATTATAATAAAGATCAGAAGACAGTCAAATGAAATACTTACGTACCGAATATCTCACAGTACAATATCATTATACCGTTTTGTGACCCACACAATAAATTATGTTTATTAACCACTCAGCCTGAAAGGATTGTTACTACCATCACATCAGCACAATATATATAAAAAACAAAGCATGAAGAACACATTATACCAAATCTGTTTCGGCCGAGAACACTGTTTTTCAATGAACCAAAACCAGATCAATTCGTTTTCCCTTATGAATATGCTAGACATACATCAAAATACCGTATCAATATTACCTGTCTTTTACTCTATATATATGCTAGATCAAAATTTATGGAAATGTTTAGCTTGAAAAAGATATTTAGGAATCATCAAGCCAGTATTTACCCAGCCTAATCTTGGTCTGGTTATAATCATAAATATTAAATAATAATTGCTGTGCCTTCACAATATTAATGTAATCCTCTTAGGCAATTTCACATATCTTCCTTGATTTTGACTACTACAATTTACGAAAGAAATTTTACGAAAAGTAAGTGCTGCTGATAATAGTAATCTACTTTGCCCACACCAACCAATAACGCTTTTCCTAAAACGGGAAAATGACTTCCTTGCTCAGCGTTCGACGCTTATGAGCTTTTATATTTCTCTTTTGCTTTTACGTGTTTTAGTTCATGTTTCACGGCAGTTTCAACTTCTTGGCTCTCAGGCAGAATCAAGGTTTATTACTTTCATGTCTGTTATATGCATTATTGAAAATACAAATACAATCATGCATCATCATTTATTCTATTGTTTCTCTTTTTTTGTGCAATAAATATCCTATTCTTCATGCAGTTCTCTTGTTAGGTTCGGTGTTATGAATTTAGTTGCACAACCATTCTAATATTTAGTTGATAATGTGTGAGGTAGTCTCAAATGGGCATTCTTTTCTGTCGTTAGTGTGTTTTGTTAAAGATGATTTTCACTAAAAAAATCTCGCTCTTTATTGTATTGTCATTTTTGGAAATTGTATGTTAGCTCTCAAAGACGTGAAAATAAAGCTGTGTGGTGATCAATGATGAACTGACCCTTGAACTCAGAACAATGCAAACTACACATGAGAGAATTATGCTCACCCTCACGTGGAAGGATCACAAGACATCACAGTATATCAAAGAAAAGACGGTAGTTCGAAATAAAGCAGATAGAAAACTCAAATGGCGATGGACTGGACATGTTACAAATATGTCAGAAAACTGCTGGACAATACAACTCACAACATGGATCCCCAGAAATTATATGTGAAATAGTGGCCGACAGAAAGTGTGATGGTGTACCAAGCTCGACAAATTCAGAAAGTACTGATTCCTCAGTCCACATGATGGAGATCTGGCAAATACCAGGGAAAATTTATGTCCAACAAAAGATGCTAGAAGCCTGAAGAGGTCCTTATGGATTTTTGAATGTTTGCATGGACTGAAAATCTTTTTGGATGAAACAATTGTCCTCAAGTGGTGACGATTACCGATGAACAATATTTGTTCATTTTCGTGGCTCATTCTTTCCAGTCTTAACCGACGCATGCTATCTGAATTTTGGTCAGGAAATCTTTCTCATGAAAGCTGTTCATTGCCTTTGGTCAACAGAGTACATTGATATGCAAGCTATCAGTCGTCGCTTCACCCGGACAGGAAAGTTAGTCATCTTTATTTCTCATTCAAGCCAACTTTTCGGGCCACCGTCCCTTTATCCACGTCTGGTATCTACCGTGTGGGATCGTCGGACATTCCCCATAATTTGTTGAATCCCAGAATAATACGATAAGAAGAAAAAAGAGAAATTAAAAAAACACTAAAATGTAATGAGTATGGCTTTTTCGTGTTTACTGCAAAGTTGCAAATCACTACCTTCCTGTTACCGCATCATTTTGATCCAGTACCTCTCCATGCAACATCATATTAGCAAGCTCTTTTGAGAATGATTGACAAAACTACTTTTTTTATTCTAAAATATAAGAAGTAACAAAATAAGCAACATTTCAGGCATTATATTAGAAACTGCCTTCAAAATTCATCAAAGCAGTCAAGATGAACGTATATATATATATATTTGTATGTCACGCCCACAGGTCAAAGGCTTGGAAATTTAAATATCTATTCATTATTATGTCTAGGAAAACATTTTTTATGTTTATTTCAATTCATTCTAAATTTTTTTTAGTGTATGTGTGGTGATCAATTAGCAATATAGTTTGGAACAATCCTGTAATCATCGACAGAATTTCCTTTTCGAAAATTCATCCTTTTTTTGGTGACTGCTAACCATTAGAATGCAGCAGTATTAACTTATTCAAAAACCTACTATTTTCCAAAATTTTAATTGATCAGCCTCAAACATGCATGCAGCACAAATGAATTAGTGAAATGAGGGTTTCTTCTTTTTCATTTTTATTTTAAGAAGGGTAAAAATCAGAATGAAACGTTTATGGTGAAAGTCCTATGTATTATAGTAAATTTCAAAATTTGTTGACAATGTTTCACTCTGGACATTCTGTGCTAAACTACGCTCCAATGTCGGATGGAGCTGTTAAAGAGGATAGTAATCAGATTCTGACATTACTTATTACTGATAATCAATACTACCGGCTGCAAGAATATTCAAATCAAGCGCTGAAGATCATTTGTTTCAGCTTTATTATGTGACTTCCAAATAAGTTCAACGAGGAACCATGTACAAGCGTGCGATCTACTTCTAAAGCGTGATTAAATGTTCTGTTCTTCAAAAGAATTTGACGTGCAATGAAAAGTGTACCACTCACAAGCAAATAAGATGAACCACAGCTGGCTGTACCAAAAGCCGATCTCCATTCAACTATGTTCCCTGATCCGCCATAATCACAAGTTATTGTACCTCCAGATAAAAATTCAATCCAATCATTCCGAGAAAAAATTTCTGAATTCAAAAAATGCAACCATCCTACAAGTCTGCAGAAAGATGCTTCGTTGATGTCCAAATGTTATCTTATGATTACTTATAAACCAAATTGACTCTTATAGACTGTGACATGTTCATGTTTGATTTTGTTTTTCAATTGGTCAAGATCGTTCTTCCACAGTCCACAGGTTCATGATTTGAGAGTTTATTTTCTTTTTATTTTGCCCTGTTTATAGGCCAATTTTGTGACGTACTTCTAATAGTTTACTTTTTATCTTTAATTTACTCAGTTCTATTCAAGTATCCTTTATGGTAGTATTATGTATCTGTAGCAATGACTCACTCACTAAAGGAGTTTTTTCTTTTCATTTTATGACTGATTCAGGACTTTTGCTCTGAACAACAATGAAATATTGGATATCAGTGTCAGACACGAAAGAAAGAGAAAAACAAACATAACAGAACATTCAATGTAATTGATCGACAGTTGAAAGAGTCCATGTCAACAGGTCATCGTCTGCAGGCTGAATTATAAATAAATGATAAATAAGAAAAATATACACTCAAAACACTCACTTAAAAGAAACCAGACAAGTAAGCGTTTGAAATGATTCAAAAGAGGAGAAAATGGGGATTGTCCACAATCGTATAAATTTATTTTTCTCAGATAAGTTTCCGCATCTTTGTTGTCTTTACCACAACGTTTCGGCAACTGTACTCATCAGAAGTCTGATTTTTTTAGATGAAGTGTTGCCATGTCCCCCATGGCAGCCATTTTTTAAATGGCTTCCAGCGACAACTGATATAAAGCTGGACGAATGACTTCAAAAAGAAGACGGATCTTCCGGTTCATCAGTTCCTCCGCCCCTTCGAATTTTAAAAGTGCTCTCTTGAAGCTGTCTACAAAACACTCTACCTGGCCATTTGATTGTGGATTAAATGGTGATGACTAGATGTGTTGAAGACTGTTTTGTTATCAGAAAGCTGTATATCCTGGTGAATGCATTACCGATATAGGAGACAAGAATTAAGAGTCTTCTAAACACTTTTTGCATTTTTATAAAAGTTTCACGGGATGTGATGCGATTCATTCCGGATACTTACGGCCACTTACTATAAGCATCTACTAGAAACAAGAACTGTTGGCCATTGATAGGCCCTGCATCCTGAGTAGTACCTGTGACCATGCTGCAATTGATGTAAGTAGCAACTCTTTCTAATCCAGCCAGCATACCGTCCATCCTCTGTTGGTACATAGCCAGTGTTGACTTTATGCCAAACAGGGGATGGTTAAATTGGAACAAACCTTTGTGTAACTCTTTGGAATCATCATCCTCTTCACTTTCGAGGTGTCAATAAGATTCAATTTTGCAAAGTAAGTTCGGCCACTTAACTTGGTGAATAAATTATCTGGGATCGTGAATAGATACTGATGTAGATTCAACGCATCATTGAATCTATTGGAATAATCATCACACATATGTGTACTTTAATTGTTTTTTCAACGATTATGAGAGCCGCCCACGATAAGTAGTTCACCAGCTACAATACTCCAGCGTGCTGAAAGTGATCCTCTTCATCTACGTTTTGGTATGAAAACTGTCTCGCATCTGACTGTAACTGAAGACTTGTCTTGATCTTGGTGCAGCACCCAAGGCTTAAAATTGTTTGTTTTTTTTTAATTGTTTGTAGTAGAAAAAAGCTGTAACGTGTTACAGAGATGAGAAACGGACATTAGAAAGATCGTCCCTTAATCCTTGAAAGTAAATTTAAATCAGAACAATGAGAGAGTTAACACATTCTGGAAATGTGTGTTATTTAAAAATCATCAGTTTCAGTTCAAATACGTTTGGAGACTGAAGTCCAACCATAAAAACAAGGCATTTGAACTAGTCTTCTGCGAATAGCGCATCGAGAATTTTGCTCACTTGCAGTTGACAACTGCTGCAAAAGTAACACAATCATCTGCATTTTGTTAATTGGAGACAGTTGTATCGGATATTGTAGAGGGAACTCTGTTCACCAAATATTTTGACCAAGTTGATTCAATATCATTGCAAAAGCCAAGTCCTTAGGCTGTCTTGGAAGGATGAAATTAGTCGAACATTCATATTTGACAGTGCTGCTTTCTCACAAGGAGACAGGTATTCCATGCATCGTCTTTGCCGATGAATTCATTCTCGAAAGTATCCTCACAGTGCTTGTATCATATATCAAATGTGTGACCGAACACAGGTTCGTAAGTGAATTCTGAAACCATTGAGATAATGGAGTCCATAGCAAGCACTGAATTGCCGTTGGAATTCGAACATGTCAGATGGTTTGAACTCTGACTCAGATAATTTAGTAGCCGAAACCGAACTTGCTCAAACTGACCCTGCTGCTGTCTGTTATGATCATGCTTGTAATGATTAATTTTGTAGGACGAGCCTTTCCTCTAGTGCCCTGATCTCCGGGTAAATTTTCAAGAAACAGTCTTCTGCTTTCTTACCAATATATATAAATATGTAGGAGATGAAGTGCTTCACTAGCATGAAATAGAGGGGTGGAGAGACAGCTACTGAACAAACAGTATAACCCCAAAAGCTCCGTAACTACCATTTGCTTTTTGCACATGTACTGCCAAATACAACCCTTCTCAGACCCGCAGGAGTCATAGCTAGACTGAACTGCAACTGGTGGGCATCTACCAAAATGGTTTATGCTATCCCTCAGATGTCTTAGACCAGCATGATCCATTTAGTGAAGGTCGGTATGCTATCATCATCTGTCCCTATAAATGATGGTAATCTTCATTTGTAAGATGGAGAGAGGCTTCTGGGCAAATGTAAAGTTTAAAATCCAAATTCTGTATCATAAAAATCTATGATTTGATACCGATATTATCAGTATCAAATTTGTCAACGCAACTTTATTGCAATAATAATTTTCATATCAGTCACGGCTGCTATCTTTAATTCCCAACGGCTCGCTTGATTACACAAAAATTAAAAAACAACATATTTTCCATTCGTGGGAATGATATTTCTTGTTGAAAATATTACATGTATCATTTATCATATCACCATCATTATCACCACAATCATCACTATCATCACCATTATCAATATAATCATCAATACCATCATAAATATCATCAATGCCATCAATAACAATCATACCCATCCTTCCTCATTAAAAAAAATGGCCAAAATAATGTTAAGTCACTAGGACTATGATTGGCATTTCAAGGTTATCTCGCTGACCATTACCCTAGCACTCGTGTTTGAAAACTCCATAGAATGACAAGTAAAACCCATATTCAATCCAATGTAAACGTACAGTGGAATAAGGGAAATGTCAGAACATTCCAGATCGTAATGTCGTCTCTGTTTATTGAGTATTGCTGAGACTCATATCCTACAAAACAGACTGTTTCGATAAATGCTTGAAAGAGTTATCATATTAAAGTTCAAATTTATGAAATCATTCCCTTGGTCGACTCAATATAGTTATGAACAGCACATTAACATCCCCCCCCCAAAAAAAAACAAACACAGGCATTAGATATGAGGCACATGAGAGAGAAGGAGACTACTTCTTCAGAACAAGATTCGATATTCCAAAGCATAAGAGACATACGACAAGTGAGTTTTATATCATTCCTTCTTGGGAATATGACTTTCTTTATTTTTTCACTCAACCAAATGTTTTGAACGCAACTCCTACGCGAGAGGATGAGTAAAAATCTCCAAAATTAATACGGAGGAGGTCTTTTGTGGCAGTCACGTTTGAAATAACATCTTGTCAACTCAGAAGCCGGAGAGGCAGTAGAAATCAATGCAGAATTCAATCAATTTTGCCTTCACAGCTTCTCGGTCTTGAAATATCTATCACAAGTGACTTGGACTTTCATCATTAGATTTCCACGAATTTATTTCCATCAAAATATTTTTTGCTCCTGACGTGACATTTTGGATGCTTTCTTCATACAGACATTCTTCCTCATTTTCTCTTTCTCTGTCTCTTTTTCTTTTTCTCCCTCTCATATATATATGTATATGTGTGTGTGCGCGCGTACAGTTAATAGATATATGCATATATTTGATATATATGTGCACATTATATATATATATATTCATATATATATATATATATATATATATATATATAGAGAGAGAGAGAGAGAGAGATACAGAGATAGATAGATGGATATGGTACAAATCAGGCAAGCAGTATAACATAATATAATAACATATCAATAATATAAAGCCACTTCTGAAATGTAATGGATTTATTTCATAGAGTGCTCGATACATACAACATTTTACTCATGGAGTTGAGTTGTTCCAGAGTAGAGCTGGAAATAAATAGTATATTGTGGACTTGCTACACTCATGTTTCAGCCCTGTTTGGGTCTCATCAGGCGAATGATTGTCTATGTTTCTGGAGGTCTATTTATTTGGAATTTGGTAGTGGGTGGTCTAATATATATATATATATATATATATATATATATATATATATATATATATATATATATATATATATATATATATATATATATATATATATATCCACACTGAAGAGTTGTAATACAACGAAACAATTGTCCGTGGATGACATAAATATTTGATTATTTTCTTTGTAAATAGATATATCGCTTAAATTCAGCCTTGGTGGCCGTCTGATCTTTCATTATTGGTCCTCAGAAGGGATTATGAATTTTGCAATATTATACTGAAACCCTATAGGTGACTGGTTCAGCGAATTCATTTTCTTTAATTGTTTGTCCTATTTATGTTTTCAAAATTGAGTGATATATTAACTGAGTAAGGACGCAAGATTATTTCAAATACGTTCCTGTATGATATAAGGCATTTCATAATCCATTATGTTGGATTATCTCCATCTTATATATATATGTATATATATATATATATATATATATATATATATATATATATATATATATATATATATATATATGTTTGTATGTATGTATGTATACTTCAAAGAGTACAAAGAAATCAGAATTACGTTTTCTTATTCATATTTTTGTTGACATTACTTTAATATTTGCCATTTTATCTGTTCTCATTAATCCACAAGACGGATGTAATATCTTCAAATGTATGTTGGCAGTATCAATGGTTCAGTATGTGTAATATTGCAATGGACATTCATGACTTTTACCTTGATAATAGTGTTAGAATTAAATTTCCTCTTCTTACTTAAAGAGAGATATTTTTTCTTTGAATAAATATTATTGTGTTCTGTAATTCTACTATTTTCTTTAAGCTGATATATATTACTAGTATTACCTCCAGATCTCACAAGTATTTTCATTTTAAAAAAACATTGATAAACTTGATTCAATTGAAAAGATGACTTGTTGGAACCTAACCTGACACATTTTGTCTAAATGTGAAGAGAATATGTGCTGTTACAATTATACTATGATCTATCTGCACGACTTTCCACTTTTTTGTGTTTATCATAAGGTTCAACTTGGCATACCTTCTGCTCCTGCTTCTGTCTGGATTTCTGAAACGAGGTGTTGTTTGTATTATACATTAATTCTTTAGTTCAAATTTCTGTCTCTATGATGTCTTTATCACAACGCCTCAATTGCTGTTGTTTCCAGTCTTACCTAGAGTCGATTCAATTTAGTAACCTATCGGTAATTTGGGACAGAAACTCAATTTGATCAACCAGTGTTTTCGCAAGTACTATTTTTCAGAAATCAAAACCGCTAGTTCGTCCTTATAACGTTTGCCTCTCCAACTTAAGTAGTTTAACTGACCAACACACCTAACCCTATGAATTGATCACCTCATGACGTCCAGGGAACCAAATGAAATTTTGCATTAAAGGGCACTAACTGTTTTTATGGACACTAAAATCTAATATCTAATCACATAAGAAGCCCCCTCCTTATGGAGAACATATCTGCAGAATGTACAGAGTGGTTGATTTCTATATTGCTCTGATTTATTCAATTATACTCTTCTTCAATGTCCATACTGAATTCTATGGACACGTTTTGAATGCCAGATAATTTGTAGGAAACCTGAATTTTGTAGAAAGAAATTCCCAAAACGTTGTTAAAAAGACATAGAGGCTCGTACAAGGATACTAATGTATCACATGAATTTTTAAATTTTAAATCATATATTTTGATAATAAAACATGAATTTTTCCCCTCAAAAAATGTTAAGAAAGCTCGTCTCCCGAGCCATGATCTATGTGTGTGTCCTTCGAGAGGTATCCCATTAAACTGAACTGGTGCTGAAGTTGTCACAGTGAGACATATACCAAGCTTTTTGCGCAAGCATTGAAAGACTTGTTATGGATTTTAAGAAAGAATTTATTGAATTCAAGTCAAACTAAACCACTTCCTTGATCGACTTTCATAGATTGTAAATCGATTTTAAAGGACAGACCTTGTAAAATATTTTTTATAAAGCTGAAAAGAGGGCAAACTGACAAACATCTTCATATTAGTGATCATAATTTTTTAGCTTTTGGGAATGCAGTAAATCGAACGATATATTTTAGTAGGATTTTTACAAATAAATTTATTTCAAGGTGTGTATGCCTCAAATAATAAGAAATTTAAGGATAAGTGCAAATAATTTCTTCATTTTGTATTGATATTTACCAAGCTCAGCTTAGTATGGCAGTGTGGTAGACCCACTGAGTTTCCAACTCACAACAGGAATAATAGCCAGCCAGACTTGCTTGCTGATCAGTACTTTACAGCGAGGCACACTTGAGCTCAATCGTTGGGGGTAAATACTGGGGCATTTAGTGGGGATCGAACTACATACACAAATGAATTGATTTGTGAGATGCGCTTTTTAAATATTGTGTTACGGCGAGAGCAATTCGTAGCACTACGATAAGAGTATTTAGTCGTATGTATCACAATTATGGCCATAAATAGAAAATGACAGAAGAATTCTCCCTAGCTTACGCCTTTGGCCAAAAAATAGAGTTTTATCTCTAACCTAACTTGAACATCCAAAGTAAAGGATTGAAGAGAATATTGTCCGTACATAATCGTACGTAATAGCTGGTATTATACATTCATTGTCCACTTCACAATTTAATCGTAATTAACCATGCAATTAAATGTCTGATCACACACACACACACACACACACACACACATACACACACACACATATATATATTTATATATATATATATATATGTATTTATGTGAATGTATATATCATATATACTATGTATACATTTTGTATATATACATTTTGTATATATACATTTCTTATATATATATATATATATATATATATTCTCTGTCTGAAGATCAATCTTTTGGTTAGGTTCCATTTTGCAGCTTATGTGACAACCCGGCAGATGCATTTGCTGTGTACTTCTTCTCTTGGGACTAAAGGGAGTTTTCTTGTTTTTGATGGATGAGTTTGCTCGAGCGAAAGTTTGCCAATTTAGTGTGAATCTTTGTTTTTTTTTTCTTCTTTGGTTGATTTCATGAAGTTCTGTTGTCTTAAATAAATATCATGTTATTATTTTCTTCGATTGTGATCGTTAAGTCTTTTCCTTTACATTTCAGACAGCGCTCTCGAAGCTAATGTTGAAATTTTAAAAGGTTGTTCATCGTATACACATCATCATTATCAGTCTTTCAATATCTGTCGTTGGACATAGACTTCTCCAAGGATATCCTACACTGCCATATCATGGGCGTTGCAGAGCCAGTACTTTCCGAATTTGTCTAGATTGTCCCTCCATTTAATATTCTACCGGCCTCAGTTCTGCATATGATCTCGGGGGATCCATGTCAGTTGCAATATCCATTGTTTGTTCGCCATTCTTACAACATGGCAAGCCCACTGCCATTTGAGTTTTCTACTGTGCTGTCTTGTGGTCTCACCATGTGAGGCCCAGCATGATTCTTTCATGTGCACGTTGCATCGTTCTCAATTTGCAGATCAGTCTTGGTTGGATTCTATGTTCATTTGATCACCCAGGGATATAAATCAAATATTTTCATGCTGGCTTAAAAAACGCAGAAAATAGAATATTTTTAAGCCATCATGAAAATATTTGATTTATATCTCTGGGTGATCAAATGAACTGATCAATTTTAAGAATCACATTTAATCACTCAACCTCCACGAGCTCGAACAGACCAAAAAAAAAAAGTTTACCTAAATAAATATCATTATGCTCCAACCTTTTTTGTCACATATACATCCATAGACATCCACACCCATATTTGTACATATAATCGCAGAAAAAATCTTAATCACTGTAAGTCCTTAACCCATGAGAAGGCTTTCTGAGCGCACCAATATTCGTAGTAGAAAGACCATTCTTTTTAGGGCATGCAACGGACTTCGCCCCCACCAAAATGCAGGTTTCTCAAAGGTGGGAATGTCCTCCCGGCGTTTACCTTCCAGAATCTACCGTTTTCCCTCTCTTGTGCACACATCTGACCTATGAAAGTCAACTGCAAGGTATGTAGCCGGACCTTGATGTTCGGCATCCCAGGACTGCCCTCCACGGGTTGAAGTTGACAGATCTTATGACGTACCATAGGCTTCCTGTGACCCCAGAGGAGACTGAATAGATAGCACTCGAACTGTAGTTGATTGGCAGATGGGAGCGGGGGTACCAGAAGCTGGTAAAGGACAAGGGGATGAATGTGCGAAGCAAACAACTCAGCCTGGCCTTTGAAGGAGTGTTTTCTTCAAAATCACTGATTAACTGTATTCTCTACCTGCTCCAGCACTTCCAGCCATTTTTTCTCCAGCTGGAGGTTGGGACCGAATCAGACGCTGAGTATCTTGCTCAGCCTGTCCATCAAGCCGAAGGGGCCAGGGAGAGGGTAACCTCTCCATGAATTCAGCAACAAGCCCCCAGACGTGTAACAGTTTGTTTTGGTCCCTGTCACCGTATCGTACCATTGGATTTCTCCCTTGACTTCCAAAATTTCGGCTATGCTCGTTACAAACAAGGTTACATCGTCAATATAAGCGGTTTACTTGACTGAGGTGTTACAGCTTGGTGACTTTATTCCGTAACATAGGACTGGATTTGCCTTTAGCTTGCACGGGAAAGGTTCCAACGCAAGAATGTACATCATCAGCGAAAGAGGACAACTCTGAGAAAGAGATCGGGACAACGGGAAGGGTTTCGACATTACCCCATTTGCTTCCATCATTGAGCTAGGACACGCATACAAGAGGCGAATCCAGGAGCCAAGGACAAGATGGACTCGAGAAAACGATGATCAAACCAATTGAAGGTATTGGACTGATCTAATTGGATTTGTGCAGCTCCGTTTTCGACTTTCCCAATGATCCTGTGTGCGTTGTCTTAGATAGTCGTACCCTTCACAGAACAAGTCGGTTCCGGGCCAATAAGATTATCCTGCATAGTCTGCAAGCGGTTTGACATGACCCAGGCCAAAATATTTAATTCTGTATTCAGCTGAGTTATGGGCCTGCAGTTATCAACCCTATCCCTTCCACCTTGCGTAGTGATTTCACAATCCCCCTGGTAAAGCAACCAGAAATATTTCCCTGTCTCAACCACTGGTTGAAGATTGAGGCCAGCAAATGGACAAATATGGGCAACGGCCTCAATATTATTGACTCAACGTTCTTTAACGCTTCATGGATTTCATCTTCTGTTATGAGCCCCTTGCATCCAGCTGTTTCAGTCGCCTCGAGGCGAGGAAAGTAAACTAAGTAGGAGTCGAACTGAACAGAGGCTCCCTGGTAAGAAGCTCCTGGAACTTTGTTCAAAATACTTCGTGGATACCTTCGTGTGTGGCCCCCTCAATTCCTGCTTAATTATTAGTGTTAGCTGGTCCCAAAAATCCTTCAAATCCAGTAGGGATGTGTTGAATTTCCGATAACCAGGTTTTATAGGTTCCAACGTACCTAAACTCATTCGGACCCTGACTAAGCTATAATCTGAATAAACAAGGCTATGAAAAATTGGACATTATAATAACTTTATGTTGACTCTCCAAACTAGTATCCGATCGATGTAACTGGATTGTTGCACCGAATTTCAGTTGTCAGTGAATATCCAAGTCCAAAATACTTTATATAGGTGTTCATTTCAGAATTCATCGACGAGGTCTACCCTTTCGATCAAATCCCGGAATGGGATCACGCCCAAGTTGTTAGTATCTGCCCCTCTATCTATCTCCCTGTATATATCAAGATCAAGGACGACATTTCAATCATCTGCTAAGACCACCTGCCTCGATGAAATCACGAACGGATCAATCAATCGAAAGAAGTTGACTCGCTCACTCTGCTAGTTGGGCGCATAAACCCCAATCAGACGGAAATCGTGCCCTCCATGATGTACAATCTACCCGCTGGGTCAGCATACACAAGGGAAGATATTGCGTTTAAGGCATGGCTTATCAGCCAAGAGACACCTCTCTAGATAAATCTGTACACAGCACACTGTCATTGTCATTTGGAATGAAGTGAGTCTCTTGGATACGATATATACTCACTTTGAGGTGCTGAATAGTGTAAAAGAGCTGAGCTCTTTCCGAATAACTCAGCCCTCAGCCATTCAGACTTGCTAAAAAGAGCACCGTTATCGGTTCGCTGGTGTTGGAGACCGGATACAAACGTGGCATTAGGACGCCGACGGCAAGTCTTATGGTTTCTGAGCCCATCTCAGTATTGATGGTGCCGTCATAGGACACGCCACCTTGAGAAATTTGTTTAATTGCCCTATACAAGGAGTGCATAAATACGGGGACCCTCTCAGAGCAAAAATTTTTCTGTTTACGTAGATCGGGTTGGTGCCAGACAGGCATCGGTTTGAACATGCTGGAGGCATCGTTTGCTTCCCTCGGCATGTCCCACACCTGACATGCGCTATCACCGTTCCGGACAAAGGTCATTAGCTTCTTTACTTTCGGGAAAATAGTTGGATCCTCCACATCTCGCCTTCCTGGCTCGACAAACCAGAAGTTAAGGACGCCCCAAAGATCTTTGGGAGCCTGCTTATGTACCTTGGCCTACTCAACTGTTTTTGGGTCCACACACTAGATGTGCACCCCTCTCAAATGTATGTTTTGTGGCCTGATCAATCGGAACAATTAAAAATTTATTTCGAATTTCTATGATATAATACTTGAGAATTTTTCAGCGACGGAGTTGTTTTTTGAGGTGTTTAAAGCATTTCGCCCGTTCGATATTTTAATTTACAAATCCAAGTATTTTTTCTTTCCATCCGTTGAACATTGATCCTATTATTCGATATTTATTTGACATATTTGAAAATACGTAATGTTTTTTCAATATCATTTTAAAATGTTCTATTATTTGAATACTTTGATTCTCTATGTAGGTGATTTCTGTGGAGCTTTCATAACTTTAACAATTTCTAGTTTAATTTTATCACCTAATTTCGAGGCCTGGCACTCACATTTTGAAATTTCAATGTCGCCATCTTTATTTATAGTAAGAGTTTCTTCTGTTTATAATTTTTAAAGAATTATTTTGTATTGTTGGTCCTAATGTATATGTTATTGATAGCATATTATTTTCTTTTTTGCTGGTGGAGATTGTAAGATGTCCTTACGACAAAAGATTTTAAGTAAACTTATATCATCAAGTATTTCATTCGTCCGATTGATGTAATATTATCATATTATAAATCAATTCATTTTTATCAATATTATGAGTGCTATTTCTTTCAATAGCTTTCAATGCAAAACATTGACCAATGTAATCTCTTTATATTAGGTCAATCCCAGACATCTTACCTCATCGAAATCACAATGCAATCTCCCAACCTCGACTTCAATCGATTCAAGTAACAATGCATTCCTTTACAGACATTGAGATTCAAATTTTCACATGATTTACTACTTCGTCAGAGTACCATGCTAGACCCTTTAAGATATCTTGAGGGGTAATGGAGGGTACTTCGTGATACTGATTTCCTCTCCAAGGAAGATGTATGAGGTTGCTTATGGTTACATGTAACCAACAACAGAGAGTGATATCTGATCTAAATTGTTGGGAAATGCTTTAGAACTACGTGAGCAAGAATTGCTCAAAACGGAGACCTTTACTTCGGAGTTTTATTTTGGTTCGTAATTTTTTTGGTTGTTATTAAATGCAGGTTCACGGGTGCCAAAACATCCAGAGAACAGTATAAATCGTGAAAGATTTCAGAGTATAATCCACAATTTTGAAGAGAATGACCAATTCATGCATCTCAAAACTGAAGAATATATGGTGGCTTGAATAAAATTTTCAAATCTACAAGCTAAAGTGTGTTTGGGTTGTAGCTGAAGAAAAGGGTATCTGTGATTTCGGTAGTGGTAGATATTGGAGTTCAAGTAAGGGCCCTTATCACCTTGCTGGCTTATCCTTCAACCATTGTAGTCCTTGTACAGTGCCACATGGGTCTATGTCTTTCCAATGAGCATTACTGCACAGTTAGAAATCGGACAAGGTTTTTTTTATCCTGCTTTGGTAATCGTTTTGCTGACGATGCTTCTTCAATCTATCTATCTATCTATCTATCTATCTATCTATCTATATATATATATATATATATATATATATATATATACACATATATATATAGTCGTGTTTTTTATGGCCTTTAAAATAGTACATGTCAAAATGTTTGAGTTGGCTATAGATAGCCATGAAATATTCAACGAATGGAAGCCTTGCGAGAGTAATGGAACAGAGTTCTCTTACTTCCAAATATTGGTTTTATGATATTTTTGTCTAAGGTAACATAGGAATGTGGATGTTGTCTGCAAAACATTGAAGACAGATTCTCAGACATCCAAGGACATTCATGGTTCAACACTAGAGCAACTCACCTCGTTTCGATGATTATTCCTTGTTTCTTTATCTCTCATTTCTTTCTTCATGTATTCTTTATTTAGTATCTTTTTTATACTTATTATCAATTTCTCTACATCTTTGTTCTTAGTCAATCGTTTGTTTCCTTCCAACTTCTGTATGGAAGTTCCTTTCTTCAATTTTTTTTCGTCCCCACTTTCGTTTCGGCGTATTTTTTTCTTTTATTCTTTTTTGAATATTTCTCCCTGTACAAAGTTTGCACCCTATAGAGTGGTTTCCGTTCCCTCTTCCTCTTACTTTCTTCCTTTCCCTCTCTTTGTTTGTGATATTTGCATTTTGTTCATTTTTATTCATTCTTTCTGTCCATCATCTTCATTTTTCCTATCTTAGTTTCGATTCTGTTTCTTTCCTCATTATTTTATTTGATTTTCAAGACATTCATTTTTTTGTTTTTTTTTTCTGTTCTTCCTTTTATTCCGTTTATTTTCTTCCATTTTCCTTGTCTTTACTTTCACTATTCCCCCTTTCTTAGCTACTCAGTGGTTCATTTATTCGTTCCCTCTCTTTCTGTGTCTTTTTTTATAATTAGTCTAGCTTTTCTTCCTTATTCCATTCCTTATTTGCTGTTTGCTAATTTTTTACCATATTGTTTTATACCTCTCAGTATTTTGCTTTTTTTCTCCTTTGTTTCTATTTCTTATTTCGTTTCTTTTGTTTTTCTTCTTGTCCTATTTCTTTTTCACTTCCTTCCTTTTAGTTTGATTCGTTCTCTCCACCATATCAACACTGGGTCTTCATTCCTGTAAAGAGATTCACAAATATTGATCAAAGTAATTTACACGCAATCAGAATTTAGCTCATAGTTCTGATTAGATTGCTTGACCTTTCAAATGGATCTCTGTAACAAAGCCAGGAGAATCAGTGGTCGTCCAAGCACAATATCATTGCCAACTACATGTTAGTATAATTTCCATTTGACAAGCTGTTATTGTCTTTATTCAACTTCGAACAATATTCTACTTTTTGCCATAACTATACGATTTGTTACGTCAATCATTATTGGAATTTTGCTACATTGAATGCTTCTCGCTTTCATTAAAATAGTTTCGCATTATTCCGATGGCATGTTATTCTTCATTTGATCCTAAACCTCTCAAAATGTGATCTTATGTCCCAACCCTCGAGCTACAACTGCAAATCCTATGAATTCAAGTGGTTCATTGCTTAGAGATATCATCATGAATTTAGGTGTCCAAGTCGACATGCTGCGTACATTAATTTCAGGATTTTCAGTTCGTAATCAACGTTTAGGACTGTATATAGAGCATAGGTTGACGATTCTAACTACTGCAGTAAGCAATAACAGCAAATAGCATACCTAATACTTAGGGTGCTACCCTCATCGTAACCATAAATGATTGGAACTCATTGAACGACGTGGGAATCTAAAAAAAATTAAGCAAAAATTACACCATGCATTTTAAGCATATCCACAAGTTAATCTGGTATCAACATTGCGTTAAATTATCTGTAAACAGCATCAAACCAAAATCATGTCAAATGAAAACTGGTTAAATGCTAGCTGATGTTTGTTGGAGATATTCCAAATATTTACGCCATTTCTTACGCCCAGTGTTGCAGTAACCGAGAATACAATTTGGAAACGCTTCATTGATTCCTGCATTGATTGACCAAACATTGTAGCATTTTTTAAATCAAATGCTAGTAAATAACCAAGTTTGAAATTTCACGAAGTATTTAAGATAACGTTTTTAGAAGAAAGTAACCCCACGGACCTTGATTTGTGTGAAACCATTACGAGAGATGGGCTAGGATCCTCTGAAAATATCGCTCACATGATATGGCCAGTGGTTAAGTAAATTAATTTTTGAAGATGCCAAAGTTTTCTGCTACTTATTGGTGTTGCTCCACACAGATCATGTTGTTTTGCTGGGTTTTTCTCATGTTGTTTGTAATTACGGCATTTTGAACGGTATTTAGAAGATAATCATTCTCATTCTCGTTACGTGATTTGAATTGCGTCAGATGAGCTGCTCATATCCTCATTGAATCTTTGCTAAAATTCGTAATGAATTCATAACTGGAAATTTTTGTCTAAAACGTTGACAATAGCATGCATAATTATTTTCCTCTAATATATGCTAATACATAAGGAGAATCATTATTAAATATTTATTAAATAGTATTGAATATGGCAAACTTTAAGTTTTTTTCATTTATTTTATTTTATTCAATTCTATCTGAAAAATATATTTATTTTTCATCGTAAGCTCCTACCAAAACAATACATTTGACCAAACGTTTTTTTCCATTAATCACAGATATCCAACATATTACAGTAAATCTTACACATAAGAATTCAGTTAAAAACTGAGTCAGACTGTGAACTTATTGATATATCCTGGTATACTTACTACAGCAATAAAGAGCTGACTAAATTTCAAAGGAACTCCCTTGATTCTCTCATCATTGTGCAAAAATAGTGATGGGAACTTTTACATCAATCTTATACTTCGGTTGATTACATCAATAACATTATATTTTAATTTACATCACAAATGAAACAGATTTTGTGACTTTCATTAGAGCAAGAAGATTTTGAGTTCACTTCAAAGCATTTCCTGCTGCTACGACAACCACAAATAGTATTGTTTGATATTATTTTTCTTCTTTGCATTGCATTGGATTGACATGAAACTTAATTAAGACCTTCTGATGATCCATTCTCATATTCTTCACCCTATTCTTTTTCCATTCCATACTACAACCACGATTAGTAATGTTAAATATCAATTCAAATGTTTTTGGTTGGATAGATTTGAAACTTCGTTCCATAGCTGCCAATTTAGAAATTATTTTTATTTATCAGATTTAGAGCTTACACCCAAATTCAAAAAGAAATATCAAATACATCCAAATCGTCAACATTGGTCTCTTGATGCTAAAAATAAGAGTAAAAAAGGCTTATATTGGCAACTGTTGTGTCTTGAACTGTGTAAAGTCCCTAAAGACAGGAACGCAGCCATCACAATACTTGTTTATAAAAAGAAAACCAAAGATTTGGAAGAAGCGACTCAACCGTGGTCCATTTCCATTCAATAAACCAACTGAAAGAGAAAGCAGCAGAATACAAAATGCCACTTGCTTTAGCATTCATAGACTTCAAAAAGGCATTAGACTCTGTCGAAATTCCTATGATCATGAAGGCCATCACTGTACAAGGTGTAGACTGTGTATACGTCAAGGTATTGCAATATATATACAATTACAGCAACTCCTTCATCAGGCTACATAAAGACTCAAACCCTCCCAACTCCCAAAGGCAGTAAGACAAGGTGATAGCAGCTCACCCAAACTCTTCACAGTCTACCAAGAGATGATCTTTCATAATCTGGACAGGAAAAATAGAGGAATCAAAGAAGACGGCAAATATCTGAGCCACCTCATATCTGCAGATGACATCGTCCTTTTCTCAGAAACTATACGACTTGCAACGAATGCTACATGAACTGAACGAAGAAAGCCAAAAAGTCGCCCTACACCTGAAAATATAAAAGTTAAGTCATATGCAACAATTACATCAAGAATCAGGACATAACTGTCAAAATCTAAGATGCAAAACTTGGGAAAGTAGACCACTGAATCTACCTAGGACAACAAATCTCTACAAAAGCCACAGAAGAAGAAATCAATCGGAGAATCACCCTAGGATCACAAACTTTCGACAGAGCAAGCTCAACCTTTAAAAACAAGACGAACTCAATAATCCTAAAAAGAAAATTATACTACCAATGCATCCTCTCCATAGTCACTTATGGAACTAAAACATGGAACCTAACCAAGAGACAAACCTGCAAACTGAGAAGCATGCAACGTGTGCATGAGAGAATCATGCTCAACCTCACATGGAGAGATCACAAGACAGCACAATAGATAAGGAAGGAAACAGGGGTCCGAGACATCATTGAATCTATCAGAAAACCCAAATAACAAAGGGCTGGTCATGTTGCAAAAACGGTAGACAACCGATGGACATCATGACTCAAAACATGGATCCCTAGAGATCACATGTAAAACCAATGCCGACAAAATGCAAGATGGAGAGATGAATTAGACAAATTCAGAAAATACTGGCTCTGCGACAACCATGATAGAGAATCATGGGGAGGGTCTATGTCCAACGACGGCCGTTAAAAGAATGATGATGATGATGATGATGATGATGATGATGATGATGATGATGATGATGATGATGATGATGATGATGATGATGATGATGATGATGATGATGATGATATTGCCAATACTGTCCTCACAAATCGGGAAAAATATCCAAATCGGACCATTCACAATTAGGGTGAACCTTACTCTCCATCCATCCTTTCTTTTTCCTCAATCCTTTTCTTCTCTTCCTGCTAATACTACCACAACTAGTAATGTTAAATATCGATTTACTCAGCTGTATCATACTGGATTGATATGAAACCTGATCAAGACCATCGAGTGAATCATTCTTAAGTTCTTTCTTTGTTACTCTTGCTACTACTTCTGCATCATTAAACTTATGACTCCTGTTCTAACATGCTTTCCGGAATTCGAATTTGAAGTAAAGAAGCTGGAATAAATCAGATACGATGGCTCAAGGCACAGTGCAGTACATGCTAGGCGTAAAACAAAATCCACGACTTCAGTTAATGGTTGTTGGTTATAAATTCAAATGCTCTTGTTCGGGACGGATATTTTTTGTGAGATTATCCCACAAGAAGGGGTTAAAAGGAGACGAAAAAGGAAATGACCTCACGTAGTAAGAACTAAACATCTAAAATTCCCATAGGTTATTTTTTAAATGATAGAATGTTTTCCATATTGATTCAAGATTGACATCCACTCCATTTCATCATTTATGCAGCTATGATGAAAGAGAAACAGAAGATAGTATTCAATATTTATTCTACAATTATCGGTTTTAAAATTTTCTTCCTTTGTATTTTTCGTTTCTCGCTTTTCTGCCACTTAAACAATGAAAGAAAGGTAAATTCATCATTCTATTCTCATTTTTTTAATTTTTATTTTCAAGCAACTTATTGGATATTAAGTCAAACGTAAACCTGAAGGAATCTTGTCCTTCAGTGTGAAGGGAGAATGATTTTAATCGTCAAACTTTCTTTTATTTTTTAGGGTATTTTCACTGCAATTCAAATTTCTCTTTAACTCTCTATATTTCGATTCAATTCTTGCTTCTTCTTTTTATCTTTGCTTTCTCTCTCCCTTTCTTTATTTTCACGTTGGGCCTTACCGATGGGCCAGACGGTGACGTATTTCCTACAGGAGTCAATGGTCAGTATTCGAGCTCAGGTAGAATCTCACACATCAAATACCGATTTCCAAAGCAATCAGATTTTTATCCATTTGGATCTTGGCGTAAAAAAAAATATTTTTATTTACATCCTCCACCGCCATGTAGCCTTGTTTTGAATAAAGCAGACATAAATGTTCAGTTTTATTTCTTTGTTAGTGAAACTATTCCTTTTGTTTTTTGTTTGTAGCATCTCTTTAGATTTTTCCTTTTTTTTTTTTTTTGGTCACTTTTTTTCTTTCCTCCTTCTTTTTTTGTTTTTGTTCGTATATTCCTTTCTTCTGTGCCACTATTATTTCATTTGCTCTCATTGTTATTCTTTATTTCTCATACGTCTGTCCGTGTTCTTTTTTATAATTGTCCTCCTCCTTCATTTTTCCCAACTCTGGTCGTGCCTTTATCTTGCCATTATTTTCTTTCCCATTTAATGAAATCCTGCAATGAAATGCTTTTCATTCATTATTTAGAACATAATTCATCATTACATGGAGTAGAAAGGCCGATTTATTCACCTGCCTCACGTTAATCCTCTTCTCTTGCTTCCGAAAGACACATTTAATGTCACTTCATGAAAATTTAATTGCTTTCACAATGTTCTTTGCTTAATAAGCGATTGGCCTCATAAACACAACTGCTACGATATTGTTTTCTCGATTATCAAGAGATTTTCCTTTAATCCTTTTCCCTTCTCATTTATTTCTCAGATCTTCACCCTCTCTTTGTCTTCCAATGTTTCTCTAATTCAGTTTTTGCAGCATCCACTCGTGCCATCGATCAAACACTCTTAACATGCTTCTTCTCCAATATTCCATTATTTATCCTAATTAAAGCAACCATTATTTTTTTTAATTCGTTCCTGGAGCATCTGTCAGAGAGCAATAGTTAGCTGTCCGGTCTTGCAAGACATTTGCTACTGATACTGATCCTCGTTGGAATATCTGATTTGGTTATTTTATCGAGATGATATCTAAAATGACACCTGTTGTAGAGTCACGGTTACCAAGCCTTATTGCCGACAATTTTCAGTTATTTTTAATAGGTGTTCTAATAAGCGTGGCTTTAAACCAATTCAAGTTGATTTCAGTAAATATCTTCTATCTGATGCCTAACGTAGAATGTTTTGCACACTCATCACAAAATCAATTCGTGAGGTTGATCCTCAGCAAGTGTAATAATACCTTTGCTTTCTGTCAGACTGATTCAAAAAAATATCCAAACAGGCCTTGGTAGTCACTGAATAGAAATCGTCAGGTGACCAACGTCTTTTGGTAGCATGCTATGTGAAGGGGTGATCAATTGAAAAAATAGGAAAAGAGGAGTGATTATTGGATTTCTTTCGCTTTTTGTGTGTAGGAATCACAAAAAAGGTCTGAAAAATAGTGTTGGACACAAACTAGAGATCAATTTAGCATAAACCTATATTGCAAACTGAATCCTCACTAAAAACAGATTTAGTAGGGGAATTGAGAGAAACTTTTCTTCTAGACGTAATAAGGCGTGAATGATTCTCAGCTCCCTAACTCCATGAGGGCGAAATGCAGAGCCAGCCTGCTAGACCAACTCAAGAACAATGTGTTCAGTTTTGATCAACGATTTCTAATTTAGTCATTTCATTTACAACCAGCTGGAGGCAATACAACTATTTTGATTGGTTTTCCATGCAAAAAAAAGCATCGGACGATGTCACTAGTGTTGTTTTCTCAGTCATGTCATTACCTGCTTTCAATATTCATAATAATACCACATAAAATTTGACTTGGAACAAATCCTCAAACTGTCATATTGATAGTAATGCTACTTTTCTTATTTCAGTTTTATACAAATTATTTTGAATCCGTTACTATATCAGGAATTGTAAATCAAAAATATTAGATGACTCAATACAATAATGTCTTTTTGCAACATGACATGTTTTGTATGATATAATTAAAATGTTTTCGGAGGGATGATCAATGAATAAGTTACTGCTCTTGCCATTTGTTGGCCTGTGATATATTTAGAAGCTATTATGAAGGCAAAATATTTCGAACTAGGATCTGACTAAGCTGAGTTTAGTAAATACCGATACAAGACGATCACTGTGGAACAGTTGCTCTCAACCGGGATGAGTATTTCCAAGAGGGAAAAGGGGCGAACGGTAAGTAAAAAGGCCAAGGACCAATACACACTGCAGTAGAACGAAAACCAGCAAGAACTAATGTGTTTTACCAACTGTGCATGCCGTACTGAAGTAGTCATATGTGATACTAAACCAAATTTAGTCAATATGTATAGAAGATATTTGCATGGAGTAAGAGTTAGCAAACTAGTCACCGCTGCCATTTGCTTCTTCTTACGATTCTCAGTATCCGATATTGAAATCTTGCGTCAGACTAATCAATGATCAGTAAAGCATCAACGTTCATCATCTTATTCTATTCACTTTTTTCTTCTTTACGATCCACAAAATATATTCATTTTTTTCTCTACCATTCCTTTGTTAACTTTTAGTTTCCTGTTCTGTACCGTTGCAGTTTATTTGCTATCTCGCCAAGTATTAGAAGTGGTTGACAAGTATCCAGAAAGTAGACAGCACTCATTTTCAAAAGGCTTCATTATATTCTCTTGACTTCAATTTGAAATAAGAGGCTGAATGGACAGAGTCACGGAGTGATGGAATCGGCGACTCATGTTCAAATACCAACTAAGACAGATTGAGTTCACACCAATACACTTGGGAAAGGCATGAATACCCCTCTCCAATCAGCTATCAGTGAAGTATCTCAGGGTGAAGAGAGTAACGCATTGTTTGGCGCTTGCTGACTGTGCAGCTATTTCTCAAATCGTAAATCAGACCGGAGTAAGTTGTAAGGTGATATGTGAAGCCAATTCGGTAGAACTGTTTACCTTTTTTTAACTTTATGTCAAAGGTTAGGACCATATGCAATAAAAATCTATGATGAAAACTAATCAGTCTTGTATGAATTTACTTGAATATTTTTAACGTTTCAACCAAAATTTCTATATCTCAATATTAAAAACCCAAAGCTTTACAGGAGACGTAGTTGATAGGACAGAAGATAATCATATAATGCCTTATCCATTTTTTTAAAGATTTACAACCAATTACACCAAGCTATGCTTTGCATTTTTAATTGAAAATATGGAGAGTGTCAATATGAAATTATTTTATTGTTTAAGATATTAATCATTATTTCTTTATCTGTGACCGATATAAATATTGCAAGATGTCTTCGCCGGCAATTACTCTCGATGTCAAGTAATTTCGTACCGCACTATATCGGAGATGTGAACAGCAGCAGAGTGAACCACGTTATATCGGGGGAAGAATTTACCATTGTTGTGACTTTGAACAATATACACGCACACACACACACATATATATATATATATATATATATATATATATATATATATATATATATATGTGTGTGTGTGTGTGTGTGTGTGTGTGTGTGTGTGTGTGTGTGTGTGTGTGTGTGTGTGTGTGTATGTGTATGGATAGAACCCCAAATTTCAGATAAAAAAGCATCCCACAGAAAGGACGGAAAATGAAGGTCCAGTTCCCGATCCAAGTTACATTATAAATTGGACCAACCCAAAATGCGCTTCGGAATAATGATTCCTCAATGAAGTCGAGCAAACTAATCACTATAATTCAAAGCCATAGTTCCATCAGATGTGCAGAGCAGAGAGAATCCAGTTGAACTGAATATATATATATATATATATATATATATATATATATATATATATATATATATATATATATATACATATATATATATATATATATATATATATATAGAGAGAGAGAGAGAGAGAGAGAGAGAGAGACGATTGCTGTGAAAATTTTCCGTAAAATTTGGAGATTTCTTCCTTTGTCCATGCTTCCACAATATTTCACTGAAAGTCTTTGGAAAACTCTGGAGATATTGTTCTGTGTACATACATCTAATCTGCTGGGGAGTTGACTTTGAAGAATTCTTGGATACCTCCAAGATTTGAACACTACTTCCTTAGCCCATGCTTCCATAAGTTTCATGGAAATTCATAGGTACGATTTATGGGAAATGACTGAGAAAATTCCCATAATTTAAATTTATTCTTTAACCTAACCCAAAATGTTAGTGGGAGAATTTTTTTGAAATATTGCACTGTGTATACATAGCTACGAAACTGGGGAAGTGACCGTAAAAAATAATCAGATCTGCCCCTAAATGTAAAAGCTCCCTCTCAGCCCATTACTCACCCTTCCACATGATTTCCTATATATTCATTGAGAACATTTGGAGTTATTGTGTTATGAACATATAGCTATAATACAGAGGATGTGGGCATGGAAATTTTCATATCTCCCCGAAATGTGAACACTTTTTTTCCAGCACATTGCTAATCTTTTTACAAAATTTTATCATCGATAACATTTGGATATATTGTGTTGGGTATATTTATCTATGGTGCATGGGGCGGTGACCGTTGGGAATGCTTATCTCTGCCCCCGAACGTAAATAATTATTTTTTGTCCATTGTCCACCCTTCTACAAATCTTCATTGATATTCATTCAGAAAGAAGGGGTAAAGTCCTGCATTGTAACTATGTATTAAATAACCCCGATCCCTACAATAAAATAATTTTTAAAACACCCGTTCTTATTTCATTACCCATGTTAGAACACCCTAAAAATGTAGTTCTGAAGAGATTTTCCGTACAATTCGAGGTAAAAGCCAAATGGACGACAATACGTAATATCATTTTCTGAAATACTTATTTAAAATAGGTACATCTCCCTTTATCTAAACTTATTTCTAGTCAAACAAGTGAATTAAAACGTATAACAGCAGCAAATGTGACCGCAAAATAAACTGACTGTTGATTTGAATTTTAAAATATCTGTTTGCAAAACTGTAAAAAGCTTTGATTGGCTGCTAAATTTCAATTCTTATTCCTAAACAATCACGGGAAAAAACTTTATAGGCGTCAGATAGAGAAAATCTGCACATTTCAATTAATCCTTGATTTCTTCAAATTTTCATGATGCCTTTATCCTTTAGGTGTCTTTTTCCACGATTCAGCAGAAAATGTATAATCAGATAGAAAAAAAAGACAAATCAACTCTTGCGAAGCAATAGTTAGTGTATTACCCTCGTCGGCAATGTTTGATTTATTCGTTTCTCATTGAGTACTGTACTAAGTTTATATTAGCCCAATAAATATATGAGAAAGATTAAGAATCTGAAGTGTGCAGAATCGAAAATATATCTGTGGTTGTGTGTTTCTAAATACAAATGATTACTATGAGATATTTTTTTAGTACCAAAGGTGAAAAAGTGAGGTCAAAAGTATCTTCAGTGAGTAGAAATATTATTACTATCACTCTTTATTCATAATTCCTCGCCCGCGAGGCAAGCAACGATAATATCGGACAATAAAAGCATTATCATCAAACACTCACAAAATACTCGACAAAATTGCAATTCACTACGTATTCTGACAATGAATAGGGATCACACAAATTGTTCAACCAATGACTCCCAACTAAACTTACCAGTATTACTAAATATCCAGTTATATTTGCGTAGAAAGGAAGATTTTTTTTAAAAAGTTGTATTTCATGAGTTATGTTCTGGTGCTCTAAGTAGCATGATCTTCGCATTCTTAATCATACTCGAAAAATATCACAACTCTTTGGGGAGAAATCATTGCTGGTAAAGACTAAAAATCTTTCAAATTTAACGAAATATTTCTATCTAGACTGTTCTGTAGATAATGCAATTACATTTGTAATCTTTTCAACTGTAGCATTATTTCCAATTGTCTAAAAAAATAGGCACAGCAACCAAATAGCTGTAATGATTGTAGTGGTGGTGCAGGAAATAATTACAATGGAATTAATTGAAAGTTTTTATTGAAACACTTTTAATGAATCAGCGTATTTTCTCTCCGTGTTCTGGTGACAATTTGATCAAAAACATTTTATTTCTGGTTTTATGCAATCTCCTTTCTAGTGATTAAATCTAAGACTGTTTTGTCTTTTATTCTTTTTTTCTGTTAAATCAAGTTCAATCAGCAGAAATTCATTAAGTCATCTGATATTCCTGATACAAATAGATTATTCTGCTGATTTTAAAAGGCTCATTACCTCTTTTTCCTAAAAAAAAAATGTATTTTACATGCAGAACATTCGATTCTTTAAACCACCAAAGGTGGAAAGGGAGGATAACTTTTTGGCCTACGTTCGTTCTTTCTCCGTCTCTCTCTGTCTCTCTCTTGCTCCCTCCCTCTCGCTTTATATGTGTGTGTATATATATATATATATATATATATATATATATATATATATATATATATATATATATATATATTGTCATATATGCAGATTGCAATGACATATTTACGTAAGAAGAAAGTCCAATGGAAAAAATACTATCTTCAAAATCTTGAGTTGTTAGTAAGAATAAGATTTAAAGAAAGTCTGAGATAAAAAAAAATAATCTCTGTACACCATAAAGAATCGGATATATTTTTTTGAAAATACACAACGCTAGATGTGACTATATGAACAAAAGATTTTCAGTAAAAACCTTGTTTAACTAATTTTTTTCCTAAGTATATACAAGCAAAAATACCTAAATTTTTTCAAATTACATTAAACAACTGCTAACTGGATTTAACAAAACATTCCATTCTTATGTAATAAAGGACTAAATTCTTTCAATGTAGTTTCCATTTTGAATTCCAGGAAAGTTTCATTTTGTGATTATGCCCAAACTTTATTTATCAAATGATATCTATTAGATTTTCGGGTACTCTCATGATTTTTACACACATGAAAAATATGTCAATAGAAATATAAACTTTCTATTTACCATTTAGGTAAGAAAAAGTGGTTTGGCCTGTCAAAACTTTTTACTCCATCATCATCATTATCATTATAATCGTTTTAGCGTCTGCGTTGGACAGACCTTCCCCAAGATACACCAGACCTCATCATCATTGGCGTCACGGTGCAAGTACTTTCTAAACTTATTCAGTTAGTCATACCATTTTGTCAACACAGTTTGGCATGTGATCTCAACCAATGTACGCTGTGAATCGTGACTCCTAGTACATTGCATGGTTCTCTGTTTAAGGGTCAGTCTTTCGGTGAAGTTCTGGGTTTAGCTCCATTGGTGACCATCTGGAGGATACATTGGTTGTATGCCCTTCTTTTGAGCACTACCGGGATTTTCGTGTTTTTCTAGGAGGTTGAGCTTACCCTGCCGGACATTTGCAAGTGTTAAGTGAGTTTTCGCTTGATTTCTCCTTTTGGGGATTTCATTGAGATTTGTTGTCCCGGGTAGATGTATTTGTATACTTTCTCCAGTTTTGCATCTTCAATTCTCATTGTTGTATCTTTGTCTTCATTATATTCATTGCACAGGACATTTATTTTACTTAAATTTATGTACAAACCAACATTCTTGCTTTCTTGGTTCAGCTTGTCCAGCATCACCTGGAGGTCATGAATATCCTCATTACAATGTCGTTTACAAATCTCAAATTGTTTAAGTATTTGCCATCTATTTTGAGCTGGTATATCTATGTTTTAACCTTTTCGTGTTGGAAGTAGTCCGAGTATTTATGTAGCCGATAAAGGAACTGCTACGTCTGCAGATTTGTTGTAATACTCAGTTATATACTGGGTCTACGCCGTGCTAATGATACCATCAACAACCTTGAGGATTTCCATTGACCTGAAAGCCTTTTTGAAGTCAGCATATGCTGTAGCAAGTGGTATGTTATATTCTACTTCTTTCTCTTTTAGTTTATTCACCACATGAAAGTGGTAAATGTAGCTTCTTCTTTGAGTCGCTTCTTCTGGAGCCAGCTTGTTCCAGTAGTTAGTTTCCATATAATGCTTTGGGATCCGGTTGGTGATAACTTAGTTAAAAAGTTTTCAAATGCAGTTGAATTGGCTTATTGGTCTGTAGTTGTTGAAATTTCTTTAGTTCCCACTTTTATATAAAATCATAATGATTGCAGTATTCCAATTTTCTTGAGCTTTATCTGGGGCATAAATTCCATATGATGTCTAGCTTCCTTGTAGTTACTTGACCAGCCTCAGTAGATCGATGGTGGTGTTATCTGGTAAAGGGGAATTTTTTTTCTTTAGTGACTTGCTTCACTCCCAACAGAGTAACTTCTGAGAAATCATTTAACTAATTATCCGTCATTTATATGATGTATATTTTGTTCATATTTCTACATTCTTTGTTTAAAGGATTGAGGGTCTTTGTACAATTCCTGTGCCTGTGTGTCAATCCAGTCCCTGTCCGTTGTTAATTCTCCATTATTTTCAAGCTGGTTAGTTATTTGTTTTTCCTCTTGTATCAAAGATTTTGTTGATAACTTTAATACGCCTACCCTTTTTTGAGAAATACTCTGATGACTGCTGTCGTTTATTTTCCTTTATATTCTTTTCGTTTCTGTTGCGTGGTTTCTTTTCTCCTATTGTTTGGGATCTTTATGTTTTCTTCTGAGATTCTTGTATCTCATATAATGATGCTAAAATATTATCGTTTTCTTTGGTATGGAGTTCATGTCGTCTTTGAGGTTATCTTTTTCCTTGGTTGACCTTGAAGTGGGAGCATAAACTTAAATGATATCCAGTGAAGTATGTCTTTGAGAGTTGTACGATGAGACTGGTTACGCGATCTGAGATAACTTTTAATCCTACAATGTTGTCAGAGTTTTTCATGAAAGCCAGATCTGCGTCTTCATAGAAGATATTCTATAAAGATGACGTCTTTTTAGTGTGATTACATCTTCTACGTGTCATCTCATTCGACTATCAAATTTTATATTTTCAATCCCCTTTTCAAGATCAGTTAGACACGCGTGTTGAGAGTGGTCCGAAGTTGTGAGTGCTAATGTATAATACTATTTTCTTGGTGATTATTTTTGGGTTTTATTTGGGTGGGGACCCTTGGAGCACATCATCCCTACTCACAGGAAGGTTTGTGGCTTGGCCTTTTGAGGATGCAGCTGGGATAGCAGATAAGATTTTGATCGTACAACCAATCAGGAGTATTGAGCCATGTTCTGCCATGATGCTAGCCCATGACATGTCGTAGAGTATAGTGGATTGGTTACAGCCGAGGTCAATCAGTTGGGCCTCAGAGCTTATCCGGCCCTCAGCACCCATTGTATCCGCCCTTCATGAAATAAGGATGTGTGCAGCACTGTGAAGGATAAAATCAGACTGATTATTCATTTTATGTGCACCAGTAGAATTGCCAGTACATTTATTTTATTGAGTTATAGGCCCCACCCTGTGTCAACATGTGTAGGTATTAAGTATTGAGAAAATTGTTTGATAAATCAAAAGTTTACACTATTACGAGGGAGTTGTTATTGGGTTATCACTTGATCAGCCTAGTTAGTGAAAGAAATAAATCAGTTTATCAGTGAATTTTCCAGGTTGTGTTTTGCGAGAATCTAAGAAGATGATTTTTTTCATCTCTTCAGCTTAACAAGTATATTCTAGCCAAGTTCATATCTTTTACTTTTCGGGTATTTTTTTTTGTTTTTTTTTTTTTTTGTTTAGCTTCAATAAATTTTCTGGGTTTTCTCTCCTTGCCTCTTACTCTTGAAGATGTCAGTACATCATCAAATCTCACTTGGAAGTCTATATGGCTAGAAAGACTGGAATTCAATCGGATATTGAAGGGTGTGTTTAAATTGAAGGACACTATGTTAGAGGACAGTATCGGAAGGGCCTTAGGTTTAGTTTTGACTTTTCTTGCATTGAGTTTTTAAACATTAAAGAGATAAGTGAAATATTGCTCGTCGTATTTTCGACTAACTGTAATGGTTTTTTTCTGGAAAAGAATAGAAAATAAATCTAACTTTTTTAGATGCTTTTAAGATCCTTTCGAATAATCTAATCATTTTTCAAAACCCTTTCATAGTTTGTAAAAACAATGAGATTTTGTCAATCAAAATGTAAGAATATTTCATACTCAAATGTAATTACTGAGAAAAAAGAATGAGGCACCTGGAATATTCTCGTTTATTTTTGTTTGTTTTTTATAGAACGTTTTTTGTGAATATGGAAGGCCAGGGGTCGACTGGGAGACTTTTCAATTTTTCGTTTAATTTTTCACAAATCAAAAAGGTCATTCTAGACTTTAAAATTATGATTCAGATATTGCCCAGATCAAGTTTTTCAAGTGTTTATAATGGTTATGTTTTTTTTATTGAAGTTTTAATTCAATTTTAAGTTTAAGTTTAAAAATTTTTCCAAGTGTCATTTCTAATTCTAGGGAGAGGCTTTGTCAATGAACATTTCAACTTATTGATGTTTTGCTGACGAATGAAGCACTCAATTAAAACAGACTGATTCTACGTTGGTATCGATGAAATCGTCTTTACTTGAAATTACTTTTGAAAAATAAGGAGTCATAAATAATTGTAGATTTTTATATCTCCCCAACTATTAATATATATATATATATATATATATATATATATATATATACACACACACAGATATATATATATATATATATATAATCCTATCTCCCTATATATATATATATATATATATATAAAATATATATATATATATATATATATATATATATTCTACTCTATTTTTACCTCAACATCTTGCTTTCTAATCTTGTGAGTGAAATTCCTTCCCTGTTTTGTACTTCTCCCTCAATTTTCATGTCTGGGTAATCAATTGAAATACTTCCTAGGTTTCTCAAAGTTATCAGAAGCTACTTATTTTTTTTATATTTCAGGGAAGTGAGTCCAACTTCATATAGAGTTATATCAGATGCATTTTGTGCATTAGCAAGTTCGTCATTCAAACTCGTAACGTATAACATGGTTTTCGTGAGATTGCTGAATCCAAGTCAGTTACAAATGCTTGAACGTTTCATTTTACGAAAAAAACTTTGAAGGAATATTACAGTTTGTTGAGTCTTATTTTTGTTCCAAGTAGTTATATCTATTTCTATCACCAGGTAATGAAAAAATGGCAGGTTGCCTAGTTAACTTTAGCATAAAAAAATCATCAGTGCGTTGATCAGCTGCTTTAGATATATATCGAAATTTGACCCAAGACCTTACTCCTGTTATTATTGATGGAATAAAGATAACTATATTTTCATCCTGAGAGAATTATCGTGATGCAATGTTTAGCAAACTTATCTCACGTGGCAATTCGTTAATGTAATGATTTTGGTCTTCACTGCGTGCCCCGATACTCAGACATTGCCGTACAATAATGGTCAGCAATCTGGTCTAGTACATGGTTAAATTTTTAGTTGTAACTTTTATTGTCACAGTATCTGATAGTCATATTCTGTTCTAAACTTAGTTAAGGCTTATCAATAACTATATATGTATACATCTTGTCAAGCTATGATCAAACAGTGCTCTCGTCTCTTACACATGACAGCGTGCTCTCCAATATATTGTATGATATAAAGCAATCTATTATTAATACATGTATACCATTCGATATGTGATAGGAATTCGGGTTAAAAGCAATTATTTAGCCTTTACGCTGGCAGCTGTTAAGCTCAATGGTAAGAGTATCGTTACCTTTGAGTGGTTACTCTATCGGTGGCAGGATCGATTCCTACATTTTCTCCAATTGTTTATTCGATCCATGTTGTCTGAATTTAATGATATACCAACCGTATAACAACGGGGTATCATTTCAAAAAGGTTTCTATATAACATAACACAATTCATAATTCATATATACATATATATGTGTGTGTGTATGTGTGTGTGTGTGTGTGTGTACTAAAAAATCCTTCTGGGTCCTATGCAATGATTGTTTTTCAGCAAGACGTTGGTTCATTCAAGAAATTTCTAGAAGTGTTGTCAGGGACGCATATCTTTTATGCCCATCTCTATCAGATGGAATCATTTTGATGTAATTATCGAACATTATAACAAACTTTTCTTTAATCGTGTAATTTTTTTCCAACTCTTTCTTGCTCAATAAATATCGACAGTCATCTTGAATATAAACTTACATAATAAACATTAAGTATTGAAAATAAAAATTGCGTGATATTGTAAAACTGGACTTAACCATTGTTCACTAATAATAAGTATTAAATTTGATGTTTACTTATCTTTTACGCGAGTTTGATTAAGTATTCCCTTTTTAAGTTTTAAAATTAATTTCGCAAGACTTGATGGAACCTATTCTTTTAACAATATCCTCAAAATGATTAAAACCCCAATGAAATTAACAAAAATTCATTTCTTGGTATCAGTCTGAGAATGTTATCTAAATACAAAATCCCGTTATTTTGATAGGCTTTCATGAAATCGGCTTTATGAGAAATTTTCATTGAAAATATGATTTCTTCCTAGGCAAAATGAGATGTTAATGAATTTTTTTTCCGATGGAGTAAATTTTTAATCTGCTTCCGTCAATTGTTTTGGAAGCATGAAATAGACAGAGTAGAGCGGAACACAATTTTGGAAAGACGATTGGCAATATAATATCTGAAGGCCGTAGGGTAGCAACTGTATAAAGACTATTAGACTTGCACGAATGATCTCAGAAAAATAATTGATACTGCCTCGTTATATTTGAATGTATGGATGAATGAAAGGCTATACGTTATTAGAAATTCTTTACCATGTTGTATTTATATCTTCCCTGCGTCTATTAAATTAACAATACCATTATTACACACATAGAGAATCACACACACACACACACACACACACATATATATATATATATATATATATATATATATATATATATATATATATATATATACATTAGTATACATATGCTGATTTGCAAAACATCCTTGCCCTTCTTTTATTGAATACTGGTGCAATACTATCCTTCTGGTCCTCAAATTTTGCTATCTGGCCTAATGCCAAATCAAAACCAGCTTGATATACATTTTTATCTAGAGAGAGAAAAGGTTTTACTGTGAAGTATTGAGACAGGGTCGGAGTGTATTGTGCATATGGAGCAGTTTATTTACGATAACATTCCAAACATGTTTTGAAGTGAAAAACTTTGTCTTCAGCGGAAAGGTTTGATATTTTCAGTGTTGCTAGAGCAGTTGATAGTTATGTGAGATCAGTAAAAGTAAACATTTCATTTCACGTCCATTGTGTTGCCGTAGATCATTGATCCGACTTGATAGTGATTACTGTCTTGGCAATTGGTTAATGGCTTTGGTCAGTATGGTTCATCCAGGGGTCAAGTCCCCAAGAGACTGGTCGCTGAGGAAATATCCCAGGCTGGGAGAAAAATGTGTGATAAAATAAGGGAATTAAAACCGGAAACTGTTGATGATCAGGAGTTTTGGTTTTGAAAAACCTTTCGGAATAATATAGGGTGTATTTCAATTATAAGAAAGTGTATCAATGATTGAAGGTTCTAACGCTATTGTAAATGCTGTCAGTTTGACTTAACTTCAGTCTCAATATTTTTTTGAAATTTGAAAAAACTTTTCGTTTCTATGTATACTTTGTTTATTCATTTTTTTTTTTATGTGATTATAATTTTCCATCTTTGGTAGGGTGGGTTGTCCTTGTGAAGTGTAATATGGCAAGTGTTACGTGTGTGTGTTTATGTGTGTGTGTGTGTGTGTGTGTGCGCACATTCGCAATTCGTTGTGATTTCGAATTTTAAAAAAGTGAAGCGCTCTTACCCTGGCAACGACATCAGTCACCTTTCTTCAGACTTTAACTATCACAAGTTTCTCTGTCTTGGTAAGTTTGTGAGATATATAGAATAAATATATAGGCAGCAAGAGCCCCAAAATGGCGTCACTCACTTCATCATACTCATTTTACCTATAGCTTGAGGATGAGGACACGGATTCCAAGGCCATTACTGTTGGGTTTGGGCTCAGGCAGAGCTTGAACTTGAATCGCCTCTTACCTATCGGCTACTTGCTCGGCTGTAGTACCCAACAAGTATAATGATTATGATGCCCAGTGACTCTCTTCGTATGTGTTGCTTTTGTAAGCCACCAAATGTGAGTTCTATCGTCTGAAAGTATCTCGAGAATTCAGCCTGACGCCAAAGTTCAAACAATCCAGAAATAATTGATGACCAGCCGTCCGCTTGACTGATCGAAGAAGGGAATTAGGTACCGTCAGTCTGTCCATATAAAAGAGACATCTTCGCCGCGAGGGAAGAGAAAAGGAGTCTTCTGGCCAATTCAATATCGCCTTGTGTTCGGTGTTTGATTTCATAAACTCCGAACACAAGGCGAATCTTTAATTTTATGTGTTATTGAAAAGCCATAAGGTAAGGGAAGAGTTAGAGGCATTGCATATTTCTTGTTGCCTCGGGTATAAACCATATACCGTAGCTAACTTCTAGCTATATAAACAAATGTGTACAAGGAAGGGAAAATAAGACGTGCTGATTATTACTGATTTACGAATCCACTCCTCCCTCAATATCCTATTGCCAGTCATTTAAACTTAGTGTTATTATTTGCATAACATGGAAAATGATAAAAAGTGAAATGTAAGGCTTTATTCTTAATACCTTAATTCAATATTTGTTCGTGTCTCAGATTTTAAAAGAAAATGGGCGATAATCTCAGAAAAATTTGAAAGAAAATTACCATTATTATATGTTCATCTAGAAAATCTGTTATGGCATGCAATTCTAAAAAAAGCATATTGCCTGTTGATTATTTTTCTAGACAATACCCACATTTAGCAGAAAATTTGAATTATATTCAAGGGTGTTTTCATCGTGGAGCGGTGGTTAATGAGCAATTTTCGCTCACCATAACGACTGAAGTGAAATCGGTCTTCGTTGGATACCTCATTTTTGTGGCTTTATGCAAGACTTACTTAAATTTACTAAATTCTGAGGAAAATTTTCCAATAAACTGTGAGTGTATCAAAAAAATGGATTATAGAAGAAAAGTGGGCAGAAGCAGATGAAATGCAATAAGAACTTTCGGTGGTGTGCGGTCAAACCGCGATGAAAGTATCGGTTCTTTCTGGTCACTTGCGGCAAAATCATTCTGAATCTGATCAGTACATGAATGGAAGACTACTTGAAAGCCTGTCACAAATTAAGGGACATTTTACAGGGGCTAAAAATTCGAAAATTGTGCTTGCTTGAACCTGCTTGACGGTGGGAATGCATTTCGCCCCTTACAACAGACGAATTACAATCTAAAAAAAAAACTCTTATCGCAGATCTTGAAAAATAAGTAATGAAAGAGAAATAGGTATGATTTTTTGCTTTCTTTGAACAGTCTTTTTAAAACAAATTATTGGTTAGTATCATCGTTTTTATCCAATGATAAGTTATTCAAATTTTGAAGCGGTTGTATTGTACTCACATAAAAAAAAGCACCCACTGAAATAAGTTCAACAAAAAACATATTTACGTCAAGAATGTACATTAATCGAACTTTTTTTCTACCGTAGAAATCAATTCTTTCGGCTGTTTTCTCCCGCGGACGAATTCATTTGTGTAATGCCTTAGATCTTTTATTTACTCCACTATTGATGCCTCGTGCAAGACCAAGCTAGACTTAGTAACTTGTGTCACATTTCGCCATCGTGGGGTGGCAAATGAACATAGTCTGGGGGATCACTTTGCTAGTGTAGTGTATTCGATTCTCACAGCTCACTACACTATGGATGCATTAATTGCATATTTGTCATTAGCATTAACGGTTGCTGTTCGAAACCGAGTAATAGCCTGGATTTCAACAACTGATATTTTAAAGTAGACACGCTCCGTACACTTCAACTCTGGCACAAAACACTTTTACTATCTCTAATCGATTGTTGAACATGAAAAGTCGTCTTTTAAATTGTAAGACCAGGGATGTCATTGGGAAAAAAGTGAAAATATTTAATCAAAATATGGCCCATTTCAAGTCAATAACTTTTCTAGTGGTCCCCTAATGATGATATGCCAATTGGTCACGTGGTCACAAATTCAGTAAAACTACAAATATGGCTTCCTTTTTATTGAATCTTTTATTGCGTAGATGAAATGCAAAACGTTTGCGAAATCATAATCTTTTGGTGTAACGTCAGATGAATATAAAGATTACCGAAAGATTTCATATCCCAATTCTCCGAGCTTAACCACAGTTCATTCAGCTCGTGTGAGGCTAATTTTTCCATTTGTTATCCTTTTCTTTTTGACTTCAGATGGCGTGGTATGGCGACAGATGAAGTCTTAAAGTCTCCAGAAATAGTTGGAACGGTCAAGTGTTGGTCGTTGTCTACTGCTGTCCATTATTCTTCATCGTTAAGAACAGGTTTGTCCCTCCATCGAGGTCTATCATTGATATCCATATTCCCAGCCTGTCACCTGTTCAATCAATGCTGAACGAATTGCACCTTGTTCACGGTAAATGCTATGTTGACGTCGTGAGTAGCTGAGGCAGGATTATGTCATTATTTAAATTC
>OY735216.1:32543698-33036198 GCA_963457665.1 Thysanoteuthis rhombus
TACGATAGTCTGCTTTGACATGAGAACTACTAACGCCAAAATCGAGCACAGATTTCCAGAGATTTTCAGAATAACGTGTACTCGCTTTTTAGATGCTTGTTTCTCAATAGGTAAGAAATTGAAAGTAGAACTTTCAGATCAAAATCAAATATTGAATAGCCTACGTGAACACATTAATTTTACAATAGAATTTATTGAACACAAACTACAATTTTAGGCTGTAAAATCATAAAAAACGGAAGTGAAATCCTAACCAACATACACTACTAACCCACAAACGGTAAAACTTACTTTCTATTTTCTAGAAGTCACCCTAAACACACGAAGGTCAGCATATCATTCTCTTTAACCCATCACTTAAAGACAATAATATCCAAACAGAGAACTCTAAATCTTAGCCTAAATTAAAAGTTTTAGAAAATGCAACAAGACATCCACATCCTAAAAAGAGACCCCGACACGAATAAAATCTTCATTAATTCCTCTCTAATTGAAAGTGAACACCAACTTCCAAATTTAAAAAAAGTTACTGACAAAATCCACATACTCTGAAAAACAAAACCAGAGAAAAAATTAAATACCTAATTGAGGGAGATAAATATACTTTCAAATGTGGTGAGATCTTACAAATAGAATCCAACATCTCTAGTGACGATAAAAACGTTATCTATTTACTGGCGCATAGTAGGTATTTGTGAAACTAACGAAAAGAAAAACAAATTTCCTGCATGAAGTTTTCTGTTTAGGGAAAGGAAATTCAGTGGCGTAAAATTCTTAGTCAACGATAAAATTGACAACGTTATAAGTTCTGAAACCTCAAACCATTGTACAGCCTCCATCGTTTTGTTTATATATATATATATATATATATATATATATATATATATATATATATATATGTATGTATATATATATATATATAGAGAGAGAGAGAGAAGGAGAGAGAGAGAACGTCATAAATTACATACTTGAATGCAGTAATATTTCCATGAAAGCATCTATCTATCAATTGATGGGATGCGTGTAAAAGGAGTCTATGTAGGCACACATCTACATCAACAATTTCATTGATTGCTTGGAATATAGATGTGCAAGTACATACTTACTATTTGTTTATATAGGTGTGTGTGTGTTTGTGTGTGTGTATTTGGATGCAAATAGATATCATGCGCACAAAGATACACATCCATACAATCAAAAACCAGCTCACTGAAAATAGTGACAAAATGTGAGCTCAATTGGCCACTACATACCCCCACCAAAATAAAAAAGATACACATCAATAAACTCGCTTTTGGTTGATTTAAGACCAGGTTTTGTTCAGCAATGGGTCTGGAATGGCTGCTAATGATGATGATGATGATGACGTTATATTTATGTCATTGCATGTATTCGACCTGAATGAGAAATATTCGATGCATAATCTAGTGATGATATTTTTAAAATGTCAAAGTTTCCTGCACCCGCTTTCACACAATTCATTATTGCTTGTACAATCATTTCAACGTATAATCATTTCAACAGTAATCACCGAAATGGGTTCTACGTGAGTTTACGAAAAGGAACATCGTTGAAGCATTGGAAATCATTGTAAGACAAATCATTGATGAAAAATGGAATTATTGCAAGAGATATGTCACTAGATCCAAGTTAGCCTTCAGCATCTTAACTTGAATCTACACGGGGAAAGAACTCTTCATTGCATTTGTGATTCAAACCGATTCAAAGATAAATTCTATCACGAATTGGAACTAAAACATAGTATGCAATGAGACAGTGAGCCATTTGCTCGTTTGAATGAAACACTGGAACAAAATTGTTCAATGAATGTAAAATCCACCTGCATGACAAGACACATGAGCAAATGTAATGCAACAAACGATTATCTTGTATCAGATGTGCAGCATATTCTCTACAATTGTCAATTCTAAGTAATCATTTGTCTCACTACCTACAACTATCTTTGTCTGGCTAGCGGTTCATAAGAGTCCAAAATATCGGATAATTCCTGGACAAAATAATTGAATCAAAACTGGGAGCATCCTCTTATGACACTGATGACAATATAGCTGAAAGGTGGCATGAGTTCATAGAAGAAGGGGAAAATATTTGATAAATGAAATACCACACTATGAATGCATAGAATGCAATATTTTCTTTTCTTGGTGCGAGACATAGAAACACCGGATGACTATGGAGACACAATCTCATTTCCAATATTCAAAAGTGAGAGCACAAACAATGGAAAACATTACCTGTGCCAAAACTGTTCTGTACAATATTAAATGAATGGGCCAAATATATGAAGGAATTTCCCAAAGGAAATCTCCGTACAATTTTGCTAAAAATATTTTTGGCGCATAGAATTTCCCAGGACCCACTGTCAGGGCATCGTAGACGTGATCATTTTTTACGCACACACGCACAAACACACACACACACACACACACACACACACACACACACATGCACATATATAAGTACCTTTGACTTTTTCTGTTTTTTTTTTTCCAGGGAAGATATAATTAGATAAGATGGCCTTTTCGTCATTGTCATGCGTATATCTTCACAGATTTCTACTGATCAATACCATAGAATCAGAGTTTTTTTTGTACATAAAAAGTTTTACAGATTTAAACCCCAAACATTAAAAAACTTTTTTGTGTAACTTATGGTACTCATTCTCTATTCTGTTCATGTAATTTTCACAAATCTTCACGACTGCTCAACAAATGTTGGTGAATATTTGTGGCCATTCATACGGTGTTTTTCTCAGTTTTCCAGATCTGGGTCGATCCAGAAAGCCGCCGGTTGTTTTTTAAATTTTTGTCACCGTCTTTACTTACCCATCACAACTACTTATGCTCTAATAGAAACATTTCATAAATGAGGCATTTCACGTTTAGGGAGGAATGAAATATGTTAAAATCAACGTATACAACATTTAAGGAGGTATAGAGTGATCAATAATTTTGCATATGATATTATGGTCTAAAGTTTATACAACTGAAATGATATTTCTTTAAAAGTTTGTGTATTAAATCTCCAAATCAAGGGACACTACCGAATGTATATGTATATAAAGTAAACAATAAGGAGTATAGAGAGCTTTCAAAATTATCTTCATTGCAAGTTACGAACTTTCTCTTGATTGCCAACTATCATTGATAGAAGACTATCCTGTTTGTGCACCATATGAGTTATTAATCATAACTCTCTTAGTGATAGTCTGCTATGGATAATTGAGTTTACTAAAATGAATGCACAAGGTTTACTGGATAAGCACAGACCTATATATATATATATATATATATATATATATATATATATATATATATATATATATATATATATATATATATGTATGTATGTATGTGTGTGTCTGTGTGTGTATGTTCTGTTGATGAGACGTAATCTGGCAAAATGGTGGTATTCATTTGACACTGTTGGAGTGAGAATTTTGAGAACAATTATGAATACTTTTTTTCAATTCCATATCGTCAAATTAATACAACTATATATATATTTATATGTGTATAGATTTGTGTATGTGTATGTCAGTGTATTCGTGTGTGTATGTCTCCCTCTCTTTCTCTCTCTCTCTCTCTCTCTCTCTCTCTCTCTCTATCTATCTATCTATCTATCTATCTATCTATATATATATATATATATATATATATATATATATATATATATATATATATATATATATATATATATATATATATATCGTCAGTCTGTGTACGCCTCTCTGTATTTGTGTTTGTTGGTGTAAATGTAAGTGCAAACGTTCCTGGGTAGGTGTGAGTGAGTGTATATGATTGAAAAAATGTGAGGGTGTAATTTTCTCGTGTGTGAGGGTGAATTAGTTATTGTACGTATGTGGATGTGTGTGTGTGTGTACGCGCATGTGTGTGTGCATGAGTGTGCACGTGCACTTGTGTGTATAAAATGAAGGGAAGCTTATTTCAAATAACCAACACTGAAGTTTGTAATGGAAAATAGTGTTTACTCCTTATTGATATCTCTCTAAATAACTGGCGCTGCTATATACAGCTACCCTGCTCAGTCTTCATGGAGCTCTCTACAAAATAATAATGATAATAGTTTTGTGTAAAATTATCTCACGTGTGATTTTGTTTCTTGAATCATCGACGCGTTCAACTACATTCAACAGTGCCCGGTTGTGCTAGCCCTTGTCATACAGAGACAATTTACTCATTTTGTCCGGTTGTTTTATGTTAAATCTTAATCTGATCTCCCTCTACTTTTTTTTTTTTTGCTTCGGTTCATATATTAGATACCTTGGTTTCAGTTGTATTTCAAAATCAATACCAGTTTTTTTTTGCCTTTGAGAGGATAAATGCTATTTTTCAAAATGTGTGACACTCTGATATATGTTATACGAGAAAAACTGGGTTCTTTAAATCATTATTATGGGGAAATATGTTAATGGGACCATAAAAACGAAAAAAGTTAGTTTGTATTCGAAGACTGTTGAAGGAATTTTGATCACTGACAAATCGATGTCTTGATTTTCAATCATTCAAACAGCAAAAGTCTTTAATATGATGGTTCATTGCTTGCGTAATTCCCATGGATGAGGCATTCAATGACTTGCTTACGTGTCTATGCGAATTTGCACACATAAAATACGATCTAGTTACATCAACAGGGCAGAAAAAAATGATAACCATCATGTTCTCTGTACGAAAGTCTCAGGAAAGAAGCTTGATTTTCGGCACATCCAGGTGATTATTCCATTTCATGAATGTGGAGCATTGAAATGGTGATGTACGTGTGGTATATCGATTGCCAGCACGGAAAGCAGAATTGACGAACAATCTTCGAATTTTCATTGCCACCGTATTCTTCATTTCGCACGAATGAGTACATTACTCAACTCAAACTAGATTTTATGTACACTTCTCCGGGCGAATTTTTCATAACACAAAATATCTAGCTTAGCACAATAGCACAATTAGAAAAGTGGACGAAAAGGTACTTGGGAAAAACCACTCTTTAAAACTACTGTGACTTCCCCAGCAGTAGGTGCAAAAAGCTATTATCTCTTGTCTTTACCAATTGTCATAAGATTGAAATCAATTATTGATCTTGATAAGCTTTAAAACTTCTTCCTCACAATTTTCAGCCTTGGTTGCAACACTAGACAAAACAACTGGAACTTGCCGCCGGACATAAAGCTGCATCATTCTGGGCCTCATCGTTATCCTAACCCGATATCTTCGTACATGAAAACTTTCATCATAACAGGAAAATTCCAATTCATTAATGTAAGTAAACGATTGTCGGAATGTTGTACCTCTGAACAATTGATTATCCAGCAAAACTACCCATAATCTTGGATATTAATATGGCTGGAGGTCTTGTAGGCTCTCTGCGAAAAGGATGATGTCGTCTGCAAACCTGAGGTTGCTCAGATATTCACTGTCTATTTTGATTCCTATATTCTCCCATTTCAAATTTTGGAAGAGCATCTCGAGGCAGGCTGTGAAGAGTTTGGGTGAGCTAGTATCACTTTGTCTCACTCTTTTCTGGAGCTGGATGAGTTCAGAGTCTTTACGTAAAGGAGTTGTTGTGAAGTATATATATACTTGTAGGATGATGACCTTCATGACCATGGGAATTTCCACATAGTCGAATGCTTTCGTGAAATCTATAAATGCTACAGCAAGTGGCATTTTTGGCTTTATCATATAGATTTGCTTGTAATTTATTCGTGCCTGTTCTCATAACTAATTACAAAATCATTCTTACATGATGGTCCCTATGCCTAATAATCTCCTGATTAGAATTGCGATGTACGGACAACTTTCAAACCCTGGGAAACTCAAATGAAAAACAGCTAATATTTTCATCTGTAAGAATTGCTCCGACTAATATTGAACACATAGTTATTGGTAATCGCTATTTGCTTAATATATGCGAGTCATTGTGATTCCAAGATGTCGGTCATGACAAATATGAAAGTTGTCATCGCAATAACATGGCGCAAGCTAGACTGATATGGTGTCAAATCACATTTACTTTTTATCATGCAAAATTCGAATTTTTAACTTTAGAATTGCCAAACAGACACTCTAAATCACACAAATAGGGTGACCACAATGAACTGGGTCAAATAAAAAACTGTATTCACTGAGTAGATGGGGGGTCGTCAAAAACATCTGAGGAATAGTATGAGCCCTTCTGGACATTGCCTTCTGTTACTGTGAATCGGGTGATGAGTAGACTTTTCCCAGGGGTTTTGGTTGTCGATACTGTTTTTATCTCTTATTTTGAGTTTCAAATTGTGTCATGGTATCATCTTGAAAAATACCGACCAGAGTGAATGCGCAATGAATGCGCAATGAATTGTATGTATCATCCAAATGGTAAAAAAAAATCGCTGATTAAAAAAATGACCCCAAAAGAACTGTTGCTTTGAAAATATCTGAAAATGGATGCCATGAACGATAGACCAGAAATTCATAAAAGCTCATTATCCGTATTTGTTTTGAATGCCTTTGGCTATTGATTTACAAAATATATAAATAATTTTATCAAAAATACACTATTGTTTAGTTATGCAATTCCATTAAAAGGAGAAGAGCTTCCACGCATCAACCGCTGTGTTTGTTTTGTTTATTTTGGAAAATACAAATAAATCCACGATAAACAATGATGATACATCAACTGGATAGCTTTTGTAGAGAGTGAGTTTTCAACCATTGAATTAACTCTGAAATCACCATTATCATAGCACCCTCGGATAAACTTTTATTGCTTCGTGTTTGAATCATCAAAGTATTCCATAATTTTAGAAGTCGAGATGAATGTGTCTGTTATAGTGCTCCCAAAATCAGGGAGGGTTTCGAATCCAGTATTGAACATGCATTTTTCCCTTATTCTGATTTTAATGATGAGTGCTCTGATCAAGTTTCCCACGTACCAAATTTGTTGACGGTTGCAATATTTGTTTTAACCTAAGCTCAGCTCATGCATTTAACACCTTCATGTTTGGATATATCATTCATATCATCATTTTGATTTGCAGGCCAGTTATTTTTAATGCTGATTTTGAAGGAATAAATGTTTTACTCACTTGGATAATAAAAGAAAAAGAAAGGAAATAGAGGAATATACATAGTAAGAAGAAGAAAAAATGAAAAAGACGATGAAAATATTCTCAATCGAAGTTCAAAAAAAAGAAGGAATAAAATTTGAGAAATTATAATAATGATGGGAGAAAAATAGAAAACAGGAAAGCATTTGAAAACTGATAAGAAAGTGTTGCAAAAAGAGAAGGGGTCTTTGACAAATGAAGAGAGAAAAAAGGGAAAGAAAGGAATGAACAGATTTGTCGCAAATATGAAATGAGTGAAAAGGAAGAAAAATATTTTCCGAAATCAGGGAAGTAAGAAGTAGGTCAGATAGAAGACAAACATCAAGAAAAAGAAAGAATTTTCCAAAAATAATCAAATAAAAGGTATACAGACATGATCCAACGAAATGAAGAAATTGTTCTGGAGAAAGGAAAAAAAGATAGAATAAAAGAAGAAAATGAGAAACTTCTATATGGTTCAGGATTCATGGATAGAAAGAGATAATGGAGGTATCAAATTTAGTGAAATAAAAGAACGGGAAAAGAATGAATAGTGAAAGAAAGTATGAAGGCAAATGGGTTAATATAGTTTTTTTCTTCAAAGGAGACTAAAAGAGAAATGAACGGATAAGACAAAGGTCAAAAAGATGTCATAAAGAATTATCTGAGAAAATGAATGAGATCGAAGGAATAATCGATCGTCTGAGCTGGCATAACATTACATTGACTTCAGTGCAATTAGTTTTGACATTCAAAAGTCCATATTGCTGTTGCTCAGGACACACCCCCCTCTTAGGCCAAATTGTTATTGCAATATTCCCATCGAGTGACAGGAGACCAATACAGACGTTGCAAAAAAAACGTTGAGTACTGACGAATCCAATGAAAACATTGATGTTAATGTTTAAAGGAGAATTTTCATAAAAGTAAATATAGCTACACATGCATACAAACGTAGATTCATATAATAATACACATGTGTGAATATCTATGCATAAATTCGTTTCAATACAAAAAAGACCCTTAACATTAAGTAATTATAACGGCTAATGTATTCAAAATCATGAACACCTTCTTCAAGAAGGGATCCAATAGGAAATGGACTTGGAAGAGCCCCAAAAACGAAACAAGGAACGAAATAGACTACATCCTAACGGATAAAAACGATATCGTCAAGGACATCCAAATCCTAAATCAAGTCAATGTAGGCAGCTACCACAGAATGGTACGATATGAAGTGCAAATAAACACCAATAAAAAACGCAGGAAAATGTTCCATACAAAACTGCAGCCTCTAAACATACCAAAAGGGCACGTTCGATCTTTCAAGCTCGAACTGAAAAACAGAATCAGAATTCTTACTGAACAAGACAACACCAACATCAACGAACTAAGCAACAAAATGACAGCGTCAATAATTGAAGTAGCCTCTACATTCAAGCCAATGAACAAACAAACCATTACCAAAATCTCAGATGAAACTAGAAATCTCATGGAAAAACGCAGAAACCTCAAGCCACCGACAACAAAGAGAGAGAAAATTGAAGAGGCTGAACTAAACAAATTGATAAAGGAGAAACGAAGGGAAGACAGAAGGAGATACACGACGGCAGTCATTGAATCAACTCTTGAAAAAGGTCGGGGCTTCAAAGCTTTAAACAAACTCCTCAACTCGGGACGAAGGCAAATAACTAGCGTACTCGAGGAAAATGGAAACCTAACAACAGACAGAGACAGGATTGTCGAACGTGCCAAAGAAATCTACCAAAAACTTTATACGCCCAAACAAGGACTGCAAAACAATGAGCAAGATACGCAAGACATCAGCAATCAACTCGAGGACTTCCAAAAAGTAACCCCGTGGGAGGTGAAAGAAGCCATTAAACAGACAAAGAAAGGAACTGCCCCTGGACCAGACAACCTCACCATCAACCTACTCCGAAAAGCGGGGAAAATCATCATTAGGAAACTGGCCGTTCTCTTCAACTTGTGTCTAAAACACGGTAAAGTCCCAGACGATTGGAACACTGCTATCATAATGCTTTTATATAAAAAAGGAAACCCGAAAGACCTCAATAACTATAGGCCTATAAGCCTACTCAACTGTGCATACAAACTTTTCACAAAGATCATCACCAACCGAATCACAAAAACATTCGATGAAAACCAGCCGCGTGAACAGGCTGGCTTTAGAATAAGCTACTCGACCATGGACCACCTGCACTCGATAAATCAGCTGGAAGAAAAAGCAGCTGAGTATAAACTACCACTTGCCGTAGCATTTATCAACTTCATAAAGGCGTTCGACTCGGTAGAAATCCCTAAGGTCATGGAGGCCATAAGTCGGCAAGGTGTAGATCCAGTATATGTTGAAGTGTTGAAACATATATACAATCACGGCAGCTCATTTATCAGGCTACATAAAGACTCGGACCCCTTCCAGCTCCAAAAAGGAGTAAGACAAGGTGATACCAGCTCACCTAAACTCTTCACAGCCTGCTTCCAGATGATCTTCAGAAGGCTAGACTGGGAGAGTAAAGGAAATAAAGTAGACGGAGAGTATCTGAGCAACCTCAGATTTGCAGACGACATAGCCCTTTTCGCAGAGAACCTACACGACCTCCAACTAATGATAGATGAACTAAATGAAGAGAGCAAGAAAGTCGGCCTACACATGAACTTCAGCAAGACGAAGATCATGTGCAACAACCACATTGGAGATAAAAAACACTAAGATCGAAATCGAGGACACAGAACTCGAGAAAGTAGACCACTACATCTACCTAGGACAACGAATCTCCGTGAGACCCTCAAAAGAAGAAGAAATCAAGCGAAGAATCACACTAGGATGACAAGCCTTTGGCAGAGCTAGCTCAACCTTCAAAAATAAGAAGATCCTATCAATTCTAAAGAGAAGGGTGTATAAGCAATGCATCCTCCCAATAGTCACTTATGGAGCTGAAACATGGAGCTTAACCAAGAGACAGACCCGTAAACTGAGAACCATGCAACGTGCACATGAAAGAATAATGCTGGGCCTCACATGGAGAGACCACAAAACAGCACAGTACATCCGAGAAAAGACAAGAGTTAGAGACATCATAGAATTCATAAAAAATCTCAAATGGCGGTGGGCTGGCCATGTTGCAAAAATGGCAGACAATTGATGGACATCACGACTCACAACATGGATTCCCCCAGACCACATGCGCAACTGAGGCTGGCAAAATGTAAGATGGAGAGACGAGCTAGACAAGTTCAGGAAGTACTGGCTCCGTGACGCCCAGGATAGGGAAGTGTGGCAAATCCTGGGGAAGGTCTATGTCCAACGACGGATGCTAAAAGACTGATGATGATGATGATGATGATGATGATGATGATATATAAATATATATATATGAGAGAGAGAGGTAGAGATATATACTGGCATAGAATCTGTCAAAAATGCTGGGGTTATTCATGCTCTACTTCTGTCTAGGATCAGAACATTTGTGTGCCTAGGATCAACGTGTCACCTCTAGCCTATTGCTTAGGACCAGTATGACATGATTGTTTTCCTTGGAATATCATATCATGGTGTACATGTGTATTTTGACAGTCACATTTTGGGGTGAAAATTGGTCATTGAAAAAAAAGTCATCGGTAAGGAGGCCTTGAAGGAAACCAGTAAAAGCTACAGAAGGCATAGAATGAAAGCTCATGGGGAAATTGTTATAATTTTTGTTCCGAGGTGGGAAAAAAGTAATTTAGAGACAAAATCATCAATAACCTTTTTCCCATGACTTTTTATTCTTTTAAGTGAATAATTGGACGAAGATCTGGAAATAGGTGTCAAAAATTGCACATTTCATGGAATAATATATTATTTGATACCATTCAATATTGAATATACATTGAGTATACTTGGGAATATTTGAACAAAAAACCATTTGGTCGAATATAAAAATACTTAAGCAAAAATAGTTTTGTGAAAAACTGAAAAGTTAAACATATACTATTTAAGTAAAAATGATAAAGCCACGCTGGAATATGTCTATTTATTTCACTGCAGAGCATTATAATCTTGGAAGGAACAAAGTCCATGAAGAAATGCAGTACAGGTTTTTGAAACGATTCTCGCTGAGGTTAAAAATGCATTTTATGCCATCGCAAAAGTTTTGAGTTTAGATTTTTCATCATAATAATCATTTTCAAAGCTAAAATTTTCCAGTATCAGTGATTAACTCTTTTTTCTTCAATTTTGAAAAAGTCGTATTTGTTTAATTATTTCCTTTTATTGAACTTTTGATCAAGTCGAGAATTTATCTATTTTTCAAATTGAACTATGTTACCCATTGAAATACATTAACATTCAACAAAAAAGACTCATCCGAGCTATTGCACTTTAATAATACACTTGTTATCTATTAATCATCTTAACGTAATGGTTATGGAGCCTATTGATGTGTGTGTTAACCACACCTGATCTCCGTATTTAATTTTGTGAATCAGTTTGGTTCAGCGTAATTCTTTTGGCTGAACAAGCAAACAAACCAATATATATATATAAGGACGTTGTGTGTACATATTTATATTCAAAAAACAGGGCCGGTAAGGAAAATGCTTACCTTATTTGTCGATGCAATTGCAAATCCTTTTGAAAGGCACAATAATATATAAACATGAGAACACGAAAAATATCAATGCAATGGAAAATCCTATTTTACAAAAAGATATTTTGGAAAAATCTGTATCTGCAAAATTGATACATTCAAATAGAATAGTCCATAAATACGAAGAGAAAAACAGAAAAAAATCACAACAGTTATCATAGTAGGTAGCACTAATCATTAGGCAAACGTGCTGACTGCAAGGTGCCTCACACTATACGAAAAAAAATGGAAAAAGTAAAATAATTACAATGATTATATAATAATTATGAATATATAACCTATGCAAGAAAATTTAGTTTCAAGATGGATAACAAAAGGAATTGATGGTCTAAGTATAGTTTTCCATCGTTTGGACTAGATGTGAGAGTTATCTTATAACTGAGGAAAGCATGAATCCTTCTAAACCCCAAAGCACACAAACGTGTAAAAAAAGAAAGGCAAACCATAAATAATCAACAATGCTGATCAGTAAAGGCAGACGGGAAAATCTTAGAAATTACAAAGCATCGTATACAAATACAGATTTCAAACAATACAAACCAAGGTATCAGTCTATAAATAGCCTGTGGAAAACCAAAAGACATATTCTACTGAAGACTCCAAGATGGTTGAAGATATTCTCACTATACTGGTACTTGAGCAAAATGGGGGAAAATATAGAAACATTAGGAATTATAAAAAGAAGATGAGAACATAGAAGGGAAGAAAGTAAGTTAGTATGAGGAATCGAAGGAGAGAGAACTGTGTGTCAAGAATATGAAGAATTGTAAGTCGATAAAATAGGAAGATAAACAAAGAGAGAGACAAACAGACGGACAAACAGACAGACAGACAGACAGACAGAGATGTGGGAAGAGAAACGAGAAGAAAAGAGAGAGATAGGTAGCTTCAAACAGAAGAGAAAGTAGAGTAGATGTCATAAAGAAATAAAAAGCAATAATGAAATTCCACGATTTAGAAATAGATAGTATATATAAAACAGAGAAAAGAAATGTAGAAACAATTGCAAATTGCTCGAAGGAAGTTACGGTTGCTCTCTTTATCTTTCTTGTGACAACGGAGCTCCTTCTCATTTTTCACAGTTTTTACTGCTGATACCTGATTATTGAGATAACGCCTGCCATCGCTTCCGACCAATACAGTTCCAGATTGATCGAATAATCCCCTGCGTTGCTAATCGATATCTTCCAGTCACCTTCTGAGCCACTAATCCGATTAGAAATAATCAATACATTAACTACACGAGCCACCACTACTCTAGCAATAGGTGTACAGTTGTGAAGCAATTTTTAATTTGTACTATTCTCAATTTGGTATTCAAGCAAAGATGAATGAAATCCACTGCTTTGGGAACTGATGTATCTATTTCTAATGATGTGGAACGAGGACACGTACTAGTAAAAGCTTCTGCATGTCATTGACGAGTAAAGGACTTGAGAATAAAGGAAGAAAATTTCTGTATCTAATCTATGGTAGGGTTTGTTTTGGATCTCACAGTTCATATTTTCCTTCTATCACAATAGCACGATATATTTACGTTCTGAATGACAAGTGACAACATTTCCGTATTGAGTCAGTGCATGCATAAATTGGCACATTCTTGAAGCAGAGGAAGCCAAATGCTGAAACAGAAGCATGATATAACACTGAATTGAATAGTGAATTTTATGAACATTGCTCCAAAGGTAGACTTTTAAGCACTAGAAAACTTACTTCTTTACAACAAAATAACTCTGTAAACAGTTCATTTATATTCAGTTATATTCTTGCATCTACATTATTGTAATAGGGGCTACCCATTTAGCTGGGAAATCTTTAAGAAATTGTGTTAATTTCCTCTTTTGTAAAAATAGCTCCATATTATTAGTAGTATTAGTATTAGTAAAATCATCATTATATCTTTACACCTTCGCATATTCTCAGTTGATGCCTTGTGGTTACCGGTGGTGATTAAGTGACACCAAATCTCCTCAATACTAGAAGAGTCATTATTCTTGTGTTAACAGTACTGTTTTCTGAGTTGTCTCGAAACGTCCTCGGATCTCAAGTTCTTTTTACGAATCTATTCGGGAAGGATTTATGTGCTTCAACAGCGATGGGCACGATTTACATCTTCATGTTCCATAATTTTGTTAACTAGATCTTATTATCTACCTTAACCTCAAATGCCAGGGAATTGTATTTTTCATTCTCCAAAACAGATTTTGTTTTGTGTATATACCTTTATTTTGCATGGTCAGTCGTTTGTACAAATCTCAGGCGATCTCTCTCCGCACCAATCCAGATGATTTTGAAGTTTTACCAAGCTAAATAGCTGCATTCGCTTATTATGTCATCAATGTCTTTATTCATATCCTGTGTCGACTGTTTTCTTTCCCTGTGTCTTGTCTTATACGATTAGTTTTCTGATGGGTCATTCTGGAGTGCCATTAACACGAACAATTTCTTTCTCCAGATCACTCTTTCTTCAGTAATCATGTCTATGTCACTTCATCGGCAAACCATTCAATCCGTCTTTTGATATTGTCTTCTTGTAACACTTTGGATTCTAGTTTGGGTGTTTTCTGCTCCTTCATCCGATCTTGGTTAGTCACATTGACATTTACTGCTATTGGGATTAGCCTTTCACGACTCTGAATTGCATTGTTTTCAAGCACCTAGATAGCAAACTGACGCGACCTCCAATGCCCACCATTCTCCTTCATCCTTTCTCTTTGTTTCTAAGATTTTCTTCGTTCTTCAAGTGCACTTCTTGCTAAGTTTTATTATTATTTTTATTATCATTATCATTATTATTCCTACTACTACTTTCACACATTTTAATTTTCATATCAGGTATATGTTGGTTGGTGCCGGGGAGGGGGATGGCTCTTTTTCCCAAATATTAAACTTGATTCTTCTTTTACGATCAGCGTATGCAATTGATAAATCTCAAAGTGTGCATCTATTGTTGGAAACGAATAACAGTTGCTTTAATATTTTGTTTCAGAGATTGGGTAAACAATTTTCCCAGGAGCAATATATAGATACACATTGATAATAAATGTGTTTTCGAAGGAAAAGAAGACTTTTCGCAAAATTTCACCACCAGGTGATGATTGCCGGTGTGTCTTCTTGTCTTGAAAATCAGAAATCGAATTCCTGACTTTTATTTGGAATCGACAGAATCATTGGTTTCTGTGGAAAATTGGAAAATATGCAACTACTTCAGCTGAAAAGCAGATTTCACATTCATGCCAGAATGCTGCAGCACTCACTTAAGATCGAACATTGATAGAATAAACTGCCAAACAAGTGTTCCCTGGATAGCTGGTACCATCGATATTCCATTGAAAGTGCCAGTCCGTTGGGATATATATATATATATATACATATATATATATATATATATATATATATATATATATATATAGAGAGAGAGAGAGAGAGAGAGAGAGAGAGAGAGAGAGAGATTATTAGAAGGATATAAGTATAGTATGCTTATAATGCACATGTTCATCGGTTATACAAAACTTTAGATAACTGTGTATCCCAAATCTCTTGAAGTATTTTTCACTTATAATTCTACAAGACAGAACGATAATAAAGTAAACAGCACCACGTGATCATAAATACTCTCTCCCCTAAAATAATCCAGGAAACTTTCTTGACATATTCCCGATTTCCTTGTATTAGCTTTGCAGTAGTGCGGGCTAAAAGACTTGAGTTTTGGCAAATCTATGATTACACAAATTATTCAGTAGTCACTGATTACAGCCAGTCGGTTGGCATATGCCAAGCTGACAAAGTAAACAACTCATTATTGAGAGAGATAGTGAATCTAAGGAGGGTATAACATCGATGCATGCAAACTGGTAGCTGAATTTTTAGAGAGGAAGACTCGGTTATGTTTTTGCTTGCCAGATTTTTTTACGAGTTTCAAGTATCTCCAATTTGATAAAAATGGATTTATTAGAAATGATACCTAATGGATATGACACGAGTTTATGAAAGAAGTGTAAAAGATGATAACAAAAGAAGTAAGTAAGCTTCTGTTTAATGCAACGGTGACTGTGTGTATGAGGTATTTTCAAAGTATAAAGAAAGTGTTATAAAAAGGCATTCTTATTGTCTACTGAATGATGAAGTCAAGTCAGAGAAAAACGGTGTATTTTATACGATTGTAGCAATAATTTCATTTTCCTGAAATCTTATTGGTGGATTTTTTCCACAAAAGAGACAAAAGCAAGGTTAAGATAAACTTGGATATATCACCATCGACAGTTACATTGTTCCATGAAATATTTGTGAATCCCATGGAGAAGACGAATCGAAAGAGACGGAGCAGCCGTCTCTCACTGTTTTATATGAAAAGTGAACTTTTATTTTCGATTTGGTTCATAATACATCGATTTCGGTCGCATGCACCAAATGTAAGGTGAACAGGTTAAGCAATAGCCAGTGCCTTTTTCTTCCGTAGTAATTGTAATAGATAAACACAATACAAGCCGGTCGTTGAATGATCTTTATTTAATTGGATGCAAATTGGTGTGAGAGAGAGATGTCGATCTGGGACAATGTTTCTTTTTTTTAAAATTAGCTATCAGCCCTGACCGTCGGATGTCGGGGTGAATTCCTGGTTCTGGATTGACATTTTTGCCTTCTCTGGACACAACCATATAAGCCCAGTTAATCATGACATGATAATGCGTATTAGAAACATGACCTTCGATCATACCGAAGATGTCTCTTGCTACTGAATATATCATACGTCTATTGACAACACCTACGTGGCAGAGTAGCACAATTTTACTGATAATCAACAACAAAGTTTATTATTTCATTACACTGGTTTCATTCTTAATTCGCTTCTATTGAACAGTGATGGGGAATATAAGAGTGCAGGGAAAGGAAAAGAAGATACAAATAGTTGGGAGGAAGTAAAGAGGGGACATGAAGTGGAAGCAAAAGCAGGTAAACTAGAAAAATTGTAACGTAAAAAGAAAATTTATTACAAAATGAAAAGATCCTGAGAAGAGAAGACTGTCATTAATAGCAACCACCTAAAATAATGATAACAATCAAAAGATAGTTTTTGTAATGCCCTTACATCATCTATTTATAATTAGATTTAATCTTGTTCTTCAGAAAAACTTGGCATAATAACTCTGATTCACTTCCTGTTTCCCCTTCTCACACAATTCCTTTCTCGATCCCTATGCTTTTCTCTATCCCAACTCTCTATCTCTATCTCTTTCCTCTCTTTCTCTCTTTTCGCTATATATATATATATATATATATATATATATATATATATATATATATATATGAATATATACTAGCCGAACAGTTTGAGTCTGTATTAATCTGCACCCGTGACATATATTCAGACAAAAACTACATACGATAAGTTAATTTTTTATTGTAAATCGAGAAGCATAAATATTGTCACTGCAATGTCCGATGTACAGCATATTTGGTGAATATCAACTTTGTACAATGGCCGGTTGTTGAGTTTTCTCGATGCCCCCCCACACACACACACACAACCACACAAACGGAAATTTCTCCGATCAGAGCAGGATATGACATGTGCATGTCACATACGCAAAGATATGCAGCACCAGATGTTCATTACACATCCCTGCAGGATTTCAATTAATGAAGCATACAAATCAAATTCTGTAGTTATCACCTGTGCTATGGCGCTTGTAAACATAATTCTGTTATTGATTGTTTTCGACTAGTAATCAGTTCTTCTTAATTTTACATGCTTCCGCTTGTAACCACTCAGTCCGTTAGCTCATGATTAAAATCAACTGAAATTGAGATGAAAGAAATGCCAGTGAGAAATTAATTATGGTTCATGAATGCTTTATCTGAAACGATAAACGAATAAAATAAGTAAGATAAAGATACTTTTGCCGTTAATACCTATTCCTGAGTTTTAGAGATGATCTTGCTATGTTTATGTTGATATGTCACGTTGTTACAAGAAAAAAATTTCAAACGGGCATTTTTCTTTCCAGTTGAAAGTTTTTGATTAACAAAATTCATTCTGAACGACTTATTGGAAGGAATGTAAAAAGTGGAAAGTGAATTATTCCAAATGTATTTCCCTTCTTTATGTGTAAGAAGCGTCTACTGAGAGCAATCGTGAATGAATTTACCGCCCTTCACCCATACTAGTCACTCTTGAGTTCGATTCATACTATGCCAGTCTTTGAAACTATTTACAAAGTGCCTGCTGGAGGGTTAGCCATTGCTAACGTTCGATACACGTTGTGTACCCAGTATCGTTTTAAGGTTGACTAATCTTAACCAGCAAACATTTTCAAGTACTGTTGAACTAAAGTTACCCAATTTCTTTTCTAGCAAGTGCTTGCTGGATGCTTCTTATTATGGAAACACACTAAAATAGGTTACGGTTAGTATTTTTTTTGCGTTAACTGTTTGTGGTAGAGCAATCATTATTGAAAAAGTCTTACGAGTTCATGGCGGTGTGAATGGTTTTAACCGGGTACCCAACTAATGTAAACATATGTCAGATTTTGGAAAGTTTAGTGTCTACAAAGCACACATAGAATAAGTCGGTGGTTGGTGTGTCAGTCTTGTAAGCCTTAATTAATGTGTGTTTTTACATTTTATACCTTTGCCAAATTTGCCATATTAAAATTAATAATAATCGAACTACCAAAAGCAGTTCTCTGTGGTCCCCATCTGATATTTCCTGATCTTTTCCTATTTCTTTCTAGGCTTCTGTCTGCGATTATAAATTTGTTCTCACTTCATTTTGTTAATTTCCATGTTTCGCACCCGGATGTCATAGTTTCTTTTAGGTATTCATAGTATATTTTATGTATATTTGTTAGATGTTCTGCAATATGTCTTTTTTTTTCTAGTCAATCCTTATATGTCGTTTGATTTTGTTTCCATTGTCCTTCTTCAACTTTATTATCTATTCTACTTGAGTCAATTCTTCAATATTTAGTACACCATTGTTCTACACTGTTCTAATGATGTTATCGTTGGAGATTTACTTTTGTCTTTATTCTGTTATTCTATAACCTTAATTTTTTTTACTTTTCCTATTTATATCAGTTGATATATTTTGTTATTCTTCCAATTCTTCTAACGCCATGGAAATGTCATCGGTGAATCTCAAATGGTTTCAATATTCTCCATCTATGTTTATTCCCATTGTTACCAAGCCAGTTTTCAGAAAGATTTTTGCAGGGCTCTCTGTGAATTGATTTATTCAATGGGGAATTTGGTCATCATTATTGCGACCCATGCCCCTCATTTATTCACTAACTGTCTAAGGGAAATCAGACTGAGTTGGGTTGCGATAAATAGCCCCTAAAATTGAGATGACAGTACATTAGCAAAGTAAAATACCATGTCTCTGCAGAGACAGTCCCCAGCGGAGTATGAAGGCCAATTACGAAGTCCCATGCATCAGTGTAGTGATCCTAGTAAGTGTCATGTATTTAGACATACAAGTTTATATTCTATGCCCTTTAGCAGGATTTTAGTTCACTGGATCGATGGCTCCGATTCAACCAGACAGCTCAGTGTACTCGATCAGCTGCTGGATGCACAGGGGAATAGGTCCTAATCTACACTACTCGCTCATACTGGAAATGTGAGAGTGGGGCATGCTAACCGTTACACTATCCGAGCGGACAGAGATGAAGTGGAATAGTAGCAAAAGAATACTGATAATAATTGACAATATATCATTTGATAAATCAATTTTTTTCTACATATTGAACTGCCATTTAGTGAAAAACATGGCCCGGATGAGACCTGGGCAGGGGATGAGTTTCAATATTTTATTTGTACTCATGCTTGCCTCTGAGTCTTGTAGTTGAATTCTGCGCTGTTAATTTTTTCACCCATTGGTGAAGTTAAATCGGATTTAGTGTAGTTACATTAGAAAGCAACAGAAATTGGAATAATGATAGGAAGTAGCAGAAAACTATTATTATTGATTAAAAATGATCCATCTAATAAAATGAAACTTGATAACCTATACTGAACTTACCGGTTAATAATAATGATGGCACGGAAGAGACCAGGATAAGAGATGGGTTTAATGGTTTGATTTGGACTCGTGCTCGTCTCTGATTCTGATAGTTCAGTAGAAAGAAAGGTCGTTAACCGAACCATCTCCCAACGTGGTGCCGTGAGTTTGATTCTCACCAGGAACTTATTCTTTATTCTGATTCACGATGATATTTCATATGACCCAGACTGAACTTGGATGAGATAAAAAGCAACACAAATTGAGGTGTAGGTGAATAGAAGCAAGAGATTATTTAAATATTTAACAATACCTCATTTAATTGAATAAAAGAATAAATTGAATTATGTATGCGGAATTATCACTTAATATGAAACATAGCGTAGAAAAGATCGGCACTGTGAATGGGTTTTCGTGTTTGATTTGGTCTGTTGCAGGCCTCTGATTCCCCTTATTCAGTGATATGGATGGTCGGGTGTTAACCGAGCTATCTTCCAGCAGAGAGATCGAGACCTACTGGAGCTTATTATTCAGCCTGATCCGCAATGATCTTCTACTTGATCATTGCCTGGTGAAGAAAGGACTGGGTTCGGTTGTGATTGTTGCAGTTGTTCTCTCAAAAAATATGCCACGCAGTAAAATTTAGAAAAAAAGGTTCAAAAATAAAAGTAGGTGTCCAAAAAACTGATTGGCATATTGCCTCTGCTTCAAGTAACATTATTTGATTGCAATTTCAAACAAAGATTAAAATGATTATAATTAGTGCTAAAATTTTATCACTATGCTCTCCTAATCAATGATCGACTCAAGAGTGAAAGTATTTTCTGACCACTTTATCTCTTCAGTTCTCCACGGGCTATTTGCTCCCGTGTAGGCAATGAACAAATTACTAGGAAAATTGGTTCTGAGAAAAAGCCACAAGGTCTATCGCAGCAAAATGTTCTGAATGATTCATAAAGTTTATCGAATAAAATAACTAAATAGATCGGATTACCAAGAACCGAATTACCTGTAAATAACAAACGAGGCACAGATTGGGATAGGAGATGAGTTTGTGTTTGATTTGGACTTTGCTACTGATTCCCCCAGCTCAGTTGTAAGAGCGGTCAGACGTTAACCGAGCCACCCCCCGGCTTAGAGTGTTCTGATTATCAACAGGCAACCTACAAAGCTAATTTACTCACTCACTGCATAAGGGGAACTGGCCTCAGTAGCAATAAAAGGCAGGGGGTAAATAGTAGCGAAAATTATATACAATGATTTATATCACTTCATCTAATTAAATCAATCGATAGATAGAAAATATGTTTTCTATTCTATTCTATTCTTCCTGCAATCTCAATCTAACGATGGATTTCAAGATATTCAATTATTTTTATCCTAAAGCTACTCAATTTGAACTCAAGGGCATACAAATTTGGCCTGGTGTAGCAAAAACCACTGGCAACTTGTGTTGGGGATATAATATACTGTGTCCACGAATGACAATCTGACCCAAGGCTTAACCCAAGACATACTCAAATACAGTCACTGTTCAGGATAGTTTCTGAAAATATGATCTCGAGAAAGGAGTTAGGGTTGAAAAGGATGAACTATGAATAATCTCAATTTGACCCTTCCTCGCAATATATCCATGGGATTAAAATTAGGCCCTCTAATGTATGTATGATGCAGAATTAGTCCCTCAACAAACTAAAAAAATATGCATGGGCTTGAAATTAGTACCCGATACAGTCAAAGATTTCATCATATTCGAAATGACGAATTTATGAAAAATCAGGGTGAAGATTCGATGTAGTAAAACAGCAATTTTTTAAGAAAATGCACTACTTTTTTTTCTCCAACTATAAAATGGAGAGAAAACAACAATGTTACTTATACACTTAGAATATATATATATATATATATATATATATATATATATATATATATATATATATATATATATATATATATATATATATATATATATATATATATATATACATATATATATATATATATATATATATATATATATATATATATATATGTTACGAGAAACATGTTTGGTAGTATGATAAAATTACAGTAAGAACGAGAGAAGAAAACGGCGTACTGGAGTGGTATGAAGGGTGAGCGGGGAAAGGATTGTCAGAGGCTAGAAAAGGAGAGGTGAAAAAGTTAGATAGTTTAGAGCAATAGGTGTGGGAAAAAGTCAGTTTTATTTGGAAAGAGAGGGTGTGAATAGGAAAGTAATTAATAAGAGTGTAGAAAAAAGAGTTATATAGTTTAAGAAGGTAGGAAGAGATGGGAAGAAAAGGTTTTGTATTTTCAGAAAAGATGGAGGGAGAGAAGAGGTAGAGAAGCCAGAGAGTTTATTGAGTGTAAGAAGGGATAGGAGAGGGAGGAAAATAAAGATGGAGTTTTTTTTTATTTATTTTGTACCATATGTTATCGGAAAAATAAAATAATTTATGGTTTGATTTTCTTATGGCATACTTATTTGTACTACCGAGTTACCCATTTATCTAGTGTCTTTTGATTGAATGTGAATGTAATTTGCAGAATATGAAAAAAATTGCGTATCCATGTTTATATAGTATTTGTTTATAAATCATAAATGGGCATTGAAAATTGGAAGGTGTAAGAGACTGAGAAAATCTCTGGTATGAAAACCCTGAGGATTTTCACGGGTACAAGTTAGTATTTATGATTGAGAGTGTCATTATTCACCGCTATATTTGTATTCCAAACAGGTCAGAACATTTCTTACAACCTAATAGGTGTCTGAAAAAACAATCATTGATGTTTTGATTGTTTGATTGTTTCATCAAAAAAATTCACTGGTCAACTTACTTCCAGACAGAGGTTTCTTTATGATCCACAGTATCTTCTGACCTTGCTAAATAACAATTATTCAGGCTCCAGAAATTTATAATAAATTCTTTAAAATCATCACAAACATAGAAGAAACCCTTTTCCACGGATCATATTTTTGCAGAGATTTCGAAGGCTTTTCTGAATTTAGCCACTATTATCTTCGTTTTTTATATTAATAAATCAAAGTTTAGTGATCAGTAACTATCTTGTCCCAAAATGACCTACAATGACGAGCATTAGTAGAAAGATGTGCTTGAAAATTGACTAATGTGCATTTCCACAAATTCATGGATAACATTTTTTCCTAGCTTTTGGATTTTTTGTAAGGCTTGTAAACGTATGACAATAGCTAACCGATTGCCAAAATAGTATAAAAAGCAGAGTGGGCTTCAAAAAGGCTTCAAAGATTCCCTTAACATTAGGCAAAAGATTATGCCAGCAACCTCTATATATAGATTTATAAGCATCAATAATAAATCTCTCAGGAATGTGCGAACATTTCCTTAACGTAGGTTTTTAAAAAATAGAAAATAGATCCGAAATGAAAATGAAATGTTCCATGACAGTTTGGTTTTTCGTATCTCATCATCTCCGTGTTTTGTTTTATTTTAGGTTACCTTTCACCGGAACAACAAGTTACATACTTCCCCTTAAATGCTAATATGCTTGTTTCCGAAGTTAAGCAACTAATTTTAAGCTATGGTCTCAACTTTTTTGAGAGTAGATGTGACCCCTGGTTTCTGAACTAATCTGTGGAGTACCGTTACCCTTGTCACACCGATAAAAAAGTAGAGACTTGATTAACACAAATATGAAATTATCACGCAGCCTGCTTGATTGGCAAGGCAATTTGGTTGTTCCCATTGTGTCCTACAGTGGGATTTCAAGCCCAGGTAGAAAAACAAACCGACATGGACTTCGGGAGCTGATTTTCTTGTTTGACTCACTTTACTTGACGCAACAAAATATCAGCAAGAACTTTCCGTTTGATTTTCTGAATTATTAAGCTTATCTTATTTAATTTGAATAATTAAAGCTGTTTAATACTACTTAATTGATTCCATTGAATGAAAATAAAACAAAAACGTCGAAAAAAGATGATTGCAGTTATAGAGAAACATCTATTGGATTTTGAGAGTAAAACATTTCGAATGTCTTGGCAATCTTCTCAATCTAAAATGAAAATCTCATAAAAGAATGATTTTCCTACTGCCATTCTGTGCACCACTCATTATATCAGTTTCAACAAAAAATGCTCATTTCTAACATCGTAACTCGACGCAAACACAGCTTCAAAGTAAAACCCATTATAATCGACACGATGTTGCCAACGGTCTAGAAGTAAATGACAGCTATCAGGTATTGGTAGCAAGTGGGAGTCCCAATCATACACTTAAACTCATCCCCTATCCAGATCACTTCTGAGCTATATTTTTATCAACTGGTCGATCAATATCAGTAATCTTATTCATATGTATTTTTATCATATAAGATAGAATATTGTAAATCATAAACAATTCTTTGCAACTATTTATTTTCCTCTCAATTATTGTTGCTTTTATCCCTTTGGCAGTGAGTTGATAAATAATCATCGCGGACCAGACCAATGAATAAGTCCCGGGTGATAATTGAACCCATGTTACTATGCTGGAGTGTGCTACAGGTAGAACCCGACTGATCTAGACACTGAGCTACAGGTATCCGTGGTAGGTGCATGCCCAAATCAACAACTTGAACTCTTCACCTATCCCAATTTTTTTCTATGCTATGTTCTATATCAAGGTAATTCAATATAGGTAATCTAATGTATTCATTCGTTAATTTGATTTACTAGGTTATGCACTGACAAGTATTTTCAATCATTATCAATGGTATTGTACTGCATTTAACTTCATCCCAATATTTATTGCTGTCTATTGCAACCTCTCTCTTTCTTCCCCTCTCTTACCACCCTCTTATCTAACTATCTATTTCTCTTTTAAACCCTGTTATATACTTTTCTATTCATTGCCTCTCAGTTCTCCCCTTCTAATAAACTAATTTAGACTTGTCTCCCTTTTTTCTCTCTATCCTTCAGTAAACTATTTAACTACCCGCTCTTTTCATACCGCTTTATTGAACTAGTTAACATCCTGCTCTTCCTGCCCTCTAGTAAGCACTATTAAATGTAGAAAAAAACATATTCTAACAGAATAAGTAATATTTTCATTTATTCGATATATATCTTAAAAAAACAAATATACATTTTCCTGAAAAATCCTGTTTTGTTGAACCGAATCTAAACAGTTTTTTTTTTACAATTTCTAATTTTGAATATGGAGAAATCAATTTAATCCTCGGCCATATCTATTCATCGATTTCAATTCCTATTATGATGTGGACTAGTTCTTATAGGTCAGAATAAGCTATATACAGTGTGAAAATCAAACTTACTACCCTACACCCGTGGATGGTTCGGTAATGCCCGGTCGATCTTATCAGCAATCAAAAATACAAATCGGTGACACTTTGCAAAAAAACGATATGAGTCCAATCGGCGTTAACTCAATTATATCATTGTGAAACCAAAATTTAGCTTTAATCAAAACAACTTTTCTGAATGGAGGCAAAGAAATTTTCAGAAAATATCTATTTTTTTTCAAGAAAGCTATCTAAAGAATTAACCAAAATTGCAGCAAAAACATATTCAGGTGTTCATGGAAATTATGTACATAATCATGATCTTCAATTCATCGAATACGTTTCATCTTTGAGAACTATCAACTTGTAAATTTATTTTTGGATAAGATTATTTTGAAAACAAAAACTGAAGATACTTCACTTTAGCGATGACAAAAAGTAAGTTAAACTTCAGCTTTATCGTTACGTTGTAAATAGAAGCCACCCTGCAGAACCTTTCAAGTACATATTTTATAAAAACTTCAAAAACGATCGAAGGTCTGATAGTTTGAAAACACCTGGAATTGGAAAGCAAAATTGTCGGAGGACACCTGCAAGATTAAACGAATGAATGTTAATCCAAAATTCAAAGCTTATCCACTACAATCAGCACACTTTTAATCGTAGAAAGAATTTGAATTCTAAATTTAATATCTGACTGATATTTATTTCAAGAAAGTATTTAATTTCTAACTGTAAAACAGAATTTATTCAATGGGAAACATCGTACAATTCAATAGATACGCCTGCAACCAACTGATTAACAGACTCAGGTTTCCAGTTCTTGAGCCCAAGTAAATAAACAACTTTTTAAATCTAAAATACCCACGGGATTTGTAATATCTAGCTGGCTAGCTAACAATCTATAAGGACTTTTTACAGTCCAAAACATAATTCTCATCTCACTGTTTGACTTGTAATCTGATGACGTTTGCTGTTGTTTTTTGTTTTTTTCCAGATTTAGTTTGGATAGGCTAAGTTGAAAAATCCTGGTCTCTATTCAATTGTTCTGCATTTTGATATTAATGCAGATTGAATTACCTTTTTGTTTTATTTGTCTCCTTCCTGATGGATCATGCCTTTCTTCGGTCGAAATTATGGTTCATTTTGTTCCGATGATTATCGAGGGCACTGAGGCTGTCATCCAACGTCAGAGCTGACTGATGTTCGTAGATGCGTTTTATAAGGGATCATCAATGTACTTCATGTTGTAGTCCTCACAAGGACCGTTGTAAATTCCAGCTTCACAGGTACCATCCTTTTGTTGCATTTTTATCATATTTCCAATCTGTTTTGAAGCTCTTGTCACATATGTATAAATTGTGTGTGTGTGTCTGTGTCTGTGTGTGTTTGTGTTCTTGAGAAATAGATATAATTTGACTATTAACCAAAAGATATATTTTGTTATGTTCTATTGGTATCCTTAGAAGCACTTCCGTGACGCAGAAAAACTGAACGAATTGCAGGTTTCATATGTCTGGATATTGAGTGGATATAACACACTTCTCAAATCGTTCATTCCAACATTGTCGAATGACAGCGGTAGATAACTACAACCATTCTGTCGGATGCATCCACTCGTGCGCACACACACACACGCACACACACACGCACACACACACACACACACACACACATATATATGTAGATAGATAGATATGTTCCATTGCTCAGTATTGCAAATGTCTCTGTGGTCAAGAAGAGATATGGGAAACATAAGAAGTGCGAGGGAGATATGGTAAGCATGACAACCATCTAATCCAATTATTACGTGTCTATCTTAGAGCAAGGCTCTAGTAACAGAGCTAAATGTGTAATAAAGCTGTCAAATGTTCTCTCTCTTCGCCCATAAACACTGCCACAGTTATCATCATTTGTAATAAGAAGCATTATCAGAGAATAAAGTATTATGCAAGTCATATACTTGACAAGACTGTAACTGTATAACAAATAATGATTGTTTGTCGGTTGTTTAACATACATAGTTACTGCGTAATCCACAACTTCTGAATAATTCTCATTCCTTCGATGATGGGCATATAGTTATTTCAGTATATATATATATATATATATATATATATATATATATATATATATATATATATATATATATATGTATATATCATACAGACACAGAAAAATCATACCAAGGAGGTTCCATTGCTCAAGATTTCTTAAATTGCTTGCATTGAAGATCAGCATTCTATATACAGGTTTTCAAAGGCATAAGTATACTGGGGGCACCGGCAATGAAGAGCAAATAATCTGAACCCATCAAGTAGTCCGTTCTATGTATGATATTGCCTAGAAAATCAGCATTCGAATCCCTAGCTTTCATCAGTAGTCCTAGTGGTAAATGGGCATCTTTATATATATACATATATATATATATATATATATATATATATATATATATATATATATATATATGTGTGTGTGTGTGTGTGTGTGTGTGTGTGTGTGTTTGATTCTGTGGAAGATAAATGCTGTTTCCTCAATCATCAACTTGTACAGGGGGACTCACAATAGAGCTACATTTAGCGTGCATCCGATGCGACCCCATGCCTGTGTAACTATATCGGTATTTGTAGGATTCTCCACAATTGTTGCCCTATGCAAGTCACTGCTAAGCTGAAAAGTCCATATTGTTTTCTAGATTTGAATTTGTCATACTTCAATGCCAAATGACACCAGTCGTCGTTGGTCTTGCAAAAAAGTCATCGTGGGTTCCAATGAATATTACTCTGCACTTGGTGACAACTATTGAGATTTCAAATTTCCGTCAGTATTCCCATCTGATATGGTTGCTTGCCCGTAGTTTACAACATTAATCTCAGTCTGTAACAACTGAGTCGCACTAAGTAAAGACCAAAATCATTAAGGATAAACCAAGATAACTATTGTTATGCAATGAACAGAGCAAAGGAAAATATCATCTCTTTATAAAAGTAGATGCTTTTAAAGCTCAACATATTCTGGTACAAGGTTGAAAATGTTGAAGTATCAGAAAATCGAACTGACAACGAGTTACTAGAAAAGCTTGACATGCATTCGTCCAATTGTCCGTACAACATATATCAAGCATAGATTTAAAACGTTATATATGATAGATTGAGAATATTTAGCTTGTAATATCCTGATTGGTAGCTGTTTTACTACACATACCAGTGATTTTCCAAACCAATTGAATGTCAAAATTCCAATGTCTTTTGGCCCAACCCACTTGGACAATTGACCCAGTTTTATTTCCACACTGTTGGCCAATGAAATAATTCTTTCATCATATAACTCTCTTCCTCTCCCCCCCTCTCTCTCTCTCTCTCTCTCTCTCTCTCTCTCTTACATATGTATATATACGTGTGTGTGTATGTGTGTACTTTGTTGATGCAAATATTACCAAAGGCATATTTTTTACAATACTAGGGAAACCATCGAGTTAGATTCTGACTTTTGCTCAGCTCTTCAGAGCTTGTGCAACCAATCGCCAATAGTAGGTCTTTTTCAAACATTTAGATCAAATCTGAAGAAACTTTGAAAGATTGTAAACGATGTCCTTGATGTAAAGCATGATGTAACAGGTTTGTAGACGTTGCTGAATGATTACTATTGATGAAAAAACGTACTTATGAACGAAGTTGGATCAATCAGTCCGTACCCAGAAGATATGTCATTTCATCATAACGCTACAGATTTATTGATGTAGCTGTATATGTATGTATATATATGTATTTATATATGTGTGTGTGTGTGTGTTTATATATGTGTTTATGTGTGTATGTATGAAGCATACCTCTTTCTCTGCTGTTATAAAATGAGGGACTTAACAATGACTGGTCTTAAAACTTTGTGCTGTAAGGAAACAATGAAAAAGATGTGGTATACGTTTTCGAATCAGACTTTTCCGACGTTCGTTCACCATACCCCTCTGTTTCTTCACGGAGCTTACATACAGTGAGAGAGTGAAGAGAAATGTTAAATTGTCTTATGGATAATTTTTCTAATGCTTTGGTCCAATATCGGAACCTGTCACACCATAATTTTGACCCCCCAAAAAAACACAAATAATAGACACAAACATAACGTAGATATCAATCTGCAGTCCGACCATTCAGCGCCTAGGTAGCTTTCAATTGAATAAGACCAACTAGAGTAACACTTCATGTAAATGATAGCAGCATAAATGATGGTCAAGCACACTTCATGAGTATGATTCCCAACCTTCTCTCATACACACATTTTTATAGCCACCTTTGATGTCCAACCATTTCCCTAAACTCTCTAGACCCTTCCCCCACCAACATAAACCACTTCATTATCACAAAACATTCGATTTCTACTCTCCAGATATTTCTAAAGATACACCCAAATTGCCTTAACAATCGAATCAACAGTACCAAACCTCTACCAGGCCTTTTTCCTAATATGCAGTAATCAAAAACGCATGTTCCTATCTGGGCACAACGTTTTGGGTCTTTTTCTTCACTCCAACTATCATTCGGGTACTTTCATGCAGTTTCACCATCTTCTTGAACCGTTTTTTTTTTCTGATGCTCTAAAGAATTTTGCTATTCCAAGGCAAAACTTAAGCAATCAGATTTAAGAATATATGATGTGCAAATTAGAAGTTTTGTCAATTCCATATCGTGGGAATCAAAATTTAGAAAAAGTGATGATAAAATGGATTTATATGATTTCGCAGGTTTGGTGTCGGCTGATGTATGGAGTAAATTTTACGAAATATCACTTTTCACCTCCATGGTTTAAAACAAGTTTACTTGATATAATTTAAAGCTTAAATCTATCCATTCTATAAGGTCAGATTAGGGATGGTTTTGCCATGGACAGCTTTACTTGGTGATAAGATGACCAACCCGAAGTAATGCTATCGACCTGAGAAAAGGCATCAAGATATTCTAATGTTGTACCAAGCTATGTGATAATATGAATTTGATTTCATGGAATTTCTTTTTAGATTTTTACATTTAGTTTTATTTCATCAAGTATCATATATTTGTCTAAGTTTATGTGTCTGGAGCCAAGTGGTGTGCACATTAAAAATATCCCACATTAAAATAAGGCTTAGTGTAGAGAATCTTTCCTGAATCGAGTTTGTCTGAAATATGAGGGGATGTGCAGTCTATACATACTAACGGGTCCCAAGGGACCAAGAAGTTTCTCATGTAGAACTACTGCAGCCAGTGATAATAGGATGGCTAAAGGACTAACTAAATTTGAGCATTTTGGGGTGGAATGAGTGGCTTTGCACTGCCTTAAAAAGGTCCACTGGGGCCCTGAGTATGGTAAAAAGCTAGCCAATGAACATCAACTTGTCGCTAGGAGAGAAGTATATTTTCATTCATAACATGCTATTATTAGAAAAAAACAAGAATTGTGCTTTTTTTTCGATAAATCAAATTATGATTTATGAAATAAGGAGTATGATATGAACATGATATAAACTATCCACTTCTATCAAACATAAACTAACAGAATGGTGTTGATAATTTGATCCCTTCTTACATCCACAACGGAGCATCCCATAGCATAATCTTTTGTCAGTGGTAGAGTGGTTTTTTTCGGTTTCCGCTTGGAATTTTCCGCCCCATCTATTTTGGTTTGGAATCAAGATGTTCTTTTCAGGGGCTTCAACCCAATACGAAGCAACACTGGTAAACTGCACGCAATGTATGCTGTATCAGGGCTCGACTTGATTGAACATTTTGAAGACTTTTTGGCCTTTTTGTGAATAATCCTTGTCTGACACTGTTGACTTTTACCATTCTGCTTAATCTATCATAAAGGATAACAATGAATCTTTCCCAAATAGTGATGTATTTGTCAATAATCATGCCTTGCAACGACATCAATGTTGTTAATACCCCAGTGAGATAAAAAAAAAAAAAAGACGTTCAGTACATTCCATGCCGACCTTTTGCCTTTTGTTTTCGCATCCGTGAAGGCATGAAAGACTGGCAAACCCCTGGCTTTCTCATGGTCAGTGGTATTAGCAATTTCATGGATTGAAATGTACTGAGTTTTTCAATTTAGTTCCGTAGGGCAAGCCAAAATGAACCAGCATGTAAGCTGTTGAAGCATGAAACGTCCACAGCTACAACGTCAATATCAATTGATTTCATCATAACTTCCATGTACTCACGCAGATTAGTAACCACAGTATCTAAAAATAGGTGTGTACCTTATCGTATGTGTTTGCACGGATCTGTATTCACTAGTGCTTGACTGGACAGGATATATTCATCGCAAGTACTACAAATTTCTAACTGTTTTCTACAGGGAATTCGCTTAGCAGAATAGTTCTATCTTGCTCTCGCGAACTGTAAGGAAATTCCGCCAGTTTTACAGGATACATATAATCTGACATTTTACATCACTGCCCATACCCCTCTTCTCTCTTGTAAAACCTTTTAGTGAATACTTTCTACATACATCAGAGACGATATCAATGTACGGATTTCAAGTGACAGTCAATGTATGGCTTGAATATACTCATTGAATTCGCTTACTTTTCGAAGTGCCAACAATTGAACAATGACTGCCCTTATAATTTTTCTTGTCTACAGATTGAGTGACATCTCTTGCAGAGGTGGCTTCCTTGATCATTTAACCAGGTCAGAATTTCAAGCTCACCTAATTTCATCAGCATGTGCAATTGGTGGATGTCATGGATAATTCTCATAGTAGAAAAATTTTTAGTTTCTACCTTACTTCACCATGTAATATAAATTGTGAAAAGAGAGCACAATCACTTTTCAAATGAATGAACGATGTCAAAGAGACAATATTCCTCATGTTCAGCAAGGGAATTTTTTTCTTGAGAGCGTTTTTGAGCGGAATTGCTTTTTCTGAATCGGTCCTGGACGAATATCTGAAGTGATTAATTTCCTCACCTATCAGCAAGATCCTTGGCAAAAGCAGAGAAAATGCTGTGATATACTTCAAACTCTTTTAAATCGAAGATGATACCTTTCATTGCCGGAAAGTTACTCCATTCTCCTCAAGCTACTGATTAACATGCTCCAGCCAATCCTCTTGACATTTACTTTTCTGTGATAGTATTTTCTGTTATACTTCCTGAATTTCTAGGTATGGGAGGGTTGAAAGCACATCATGGTATTGCCTCTATCTTTACCTAGGATTTTGCTGATAGGCGAAGAAATTAATCATATACGTAAACATGTCAAGATGAAAAGGCTGAATCATGATGAAAATTTTTTTTAAAGTTATATTGAACCAATGATTTGACCATTATCTTTCAGGTCACTTATCTCCTTCTCTTACAAGATTCAGCATGCCTTAAGATTGTTTCTTCCCAGATTTGATGCTTTCTCGCAACATGATTTTCCTCTTAAAAACCAGATCGTAATATATCGCTAGGATTTCAATGAAATTTCGTAGAAATGTGATTAATGTGGCAAAAACAAGATGATCTTACTTTCGGGTGGATCTAGGAGTTTGTTTTTGATTGAGATATATTGTAGTGGTTTACTTTTGTAATGGGCTCAAATAATGGGGCGAATCCAGTAATTCATTTTGATCGAAAAAAAGTCTCCATTTTCTTTTCCACCCTATGAATGTACATTCACATACACAAGGGGAAAATTCAGCTTGGTTTATTATCCAAAAATGTTAACACCATGGGTGTTACTTATCATGCAAAGTTTCGTGTTTTTTATCACAAAAATGAACGATTCGGCAATTTCTAGAGTCGTAGAAATAAGACTGAGGTAGATAAAATCAAATATTTGCGACATGTATTCTTGTACAAAAATTTCTTCACTGACATCGAATCATAATTAGGCTCTCATATTCGTAAAGAAATATTCAGATCCGGATACCATATCACGTCATCCCAAGTTGACCGATGATATCCGACTTAAACTGACACAACACTCTTCAGATAAATGACTAAACATAGAGAATTGGTATATGAAGACTTGCAGTATCCTAAACTTCAATTGGCATTTCTCCTTCTCAGGCATGTTTAAGCTCATATGAGTTAAAATAGGTCAATGTAAAGAGTTTCAAGAGTTTCATGGAATTTGTAACCAGTAACCATTGTATAATAGACAACTTCTATGATGATTTAAACTCCCAAAACCAAGACACTGGAAATACTTCAATGCCCAGAGGAAAGAAAACTTTTATACTTCGAAAGAGTTAGTGGGTTAAAAATGATGAACACCTTCTTCAAGAAGGAGCTCAATAGGAAATGGACTTGGAAGAGCCCCAATCACGAAACAAAGAACGAAATAGACTACATCCTAACGGACAAAAGCGATATCGTCGAGGACATCCAAGTTCTGAATCAAGTCAATATAAGAAGCGACTACAGAATGGCAAGATGTAAAATGCAATTAAACATCAACAAAGAACGCAGAAAAATGTTCCACGCCAAACCACAACCATTGAACATACCAAAAGAACACTCTCGATCCTTCAAGATTAAATTGAGAAACAGATATAAAATTCTTCTTGAACAAGAGAACGATACCAACATTAACGAACTCAACAACAAAATAATAGTCGCTCTAATAGAAGTTGCTTCTACATTTAAACAAACGAGCTCATAAACCAGCAATGGGATCTCAGATAAAACCAAGAATCTCAAAGAAAAACATAGAAACTTCAAGTCAACAACAGCAAGAAAGAAAATTGAGAAGACTGAACTGAATCAAACTATAAAAAAAGGAAGCTAAGAAAAGGAAGAAAATCCACTACAGCAATCATCGAATCAACTCTCGAAAAAGGTTGGGGCTATAAACAAAAGCCTCAATCCTGGATGGGAGCAAAAAAAAACAGCATATTTGAGGAAAATGTATATCCAACAACAGACAGGGACATGATTGTCAGACGTGTCCAAGAATTCAACTAAGAGCTTTCTTCCTTCAAACAAGGACTACATAACAACGAACAAGATACGAAAAATGTGAGCAATCAGCTCAAGGGTTTTCAAAAATTCATCCCGTGGGAGGTGAAACAAACCATCAAACAAACAAAGAAAGGAAAGTACCCTGGACCAAACAACATCACCATTGACCTACAAAAAAATCAGGTGAGATCATCACTAGGAATCTTCCCACTCTCTTCAACTGATGCCTAATACAAAATTGAGTTCCGGAAGATTGAACACTGCAATCATAATGCTTTTATATAAAAATGAAACCCAAAAGATCTGATCAGCTAACAATCTATGAGCCGACTTAAATGCATATAAAAACTTTTCACGAAAATCATCACCAACTGAATCACGAAAATACTAGATGAAAATCAACTATGGTAACAGACTGGCTTTTGAAGAAACTACTCGACCATGGACCACATGCATTTGATAAATCAGCTAAAAGAAAAAGCAGCATAATCCAAGCTGCTGCTCGCCGTAGCATTCGTCAACTTTAAGAAGCTCATCTAAACTCTTCGCAGCCTGCCTCGATATGATCTTCCGAAAACTAGACTAGGAGAACCAAGGAGTCAAAATAGACAGCGAATATCTGAAAACCTCAGATTTGTAGACGACGTTGCCCTTTTAGCAGAGGATGTAAACGACCTCCAACTAATGCTAGATGGTCTAAACGAAGAAAGCAACAATTACGTTCAAAATAAGAACACAAAGATCAAAATCAAAGACGTTAAACCGGACAAAGTAAACCATTACACCTACCCAAGACAACGACTCTTCTTGAGATACCCAAAAGAAGTATAAACCATGTATATATATATATATATATGTATATATATATATATATATATATATATATATATATATATATATATATATATATATATATATTCCATTGGTAAGAAAATATGGACTTTTACGATATTTTCTTTATTCATCAATCCTTTTATTTATTTACTTTGCTTGGCTCGTTTGCAAATATCGACATTCTCTTTTCTAACGTCTACATTCATTTGACGGTTTACTTTTCTTAATTTTCCATTTTGTGTTATAATCTCTTTCTTTCACTGTTTTTCTTGCGTGTGTTACAGACTGAAATTGCAAATTGTCTCCCTTATATCACCTTGCATATCGAAATGAATTTAAGTCTATTATCAGGTCACCGGTAAGACAATTGAATCCCTGCAGGATCTGAATTCACCTATATATTTTTGGCGAGAGAGAAAATGAAGGGAAAAGAGAATTAGAAGACATCAAAGTCATATTCATCTATTTGTTTTTTAAATAAAAAAGATAGAAACAAGAGGAATAAGAGAAAATATTTTTTCCCTTTTGAAACGTCTGTCATTGAAGTGTAATGCCTTTCTCTACACATTTGCGCACTGCAGTTGCAGCATGGCACAAAAGACACAAGACTCACGTCGGGATTCAAAATCAAACTTTTATTTTTCTACTTCGGCTAACCAAAAATACATAGACAGTCTTCGACTGAAGTTTAAAGAAAAAGTTGTCCTCAGTCTAATCTGCCTGCATTACTTTTTCTCTTTTTTAAAGGCAGGTCACTTTTCTTTGTATGGTCTTTTACTAAATTAGCTAACCGTCTTCTTTTACCTGGTACCAGAACTAAATGATTATCTATCCTTTTCTTTTCCATTCCCCCCACCTATACTCTCTTTTGTTTCTTACCCAACCAAACTTACAATTTATCTTTCTTACTTCTGCTGTTATAATCTTTATACACAGTCCCTTTTTCATCTCTTTCTCTTAAGGTCTTTTCAATTAAATGTTTGTGACTAGCTATCTCTCTGCAGGAGTTCCAAGCGTCCACGCTTTATCCTGTCAATCAATATACCGCAGATGTTCCTATCGTGTTTTTTGCGTCTGAAAACAGTTACTCAGTAACTTCTTATCCTTGACCGGATATTTTAGTATAATTAGCTTATACCTATGCCAAAAGTATCTTTAACAAAAAAATGTTATATAAAAATAAAATCAAATATTCGAGAATAAAATTAAATATTAGACCAAAGAGTCCAATCAGCCCCCTATATAGTAAAAGGCGATCGAATCGGCATTTCATAAAAAACAAATAATAAACTCATAACACTGTCTCAGCAGGCCGATCCTCATTTAATTAAATCTCTTACTACTTATCCCCTATAAAATCACTGATCTTTATCTGCGCCCCAAAGAACATACCTTCTCTCTCTATTGCTATCCGACCGTTCCGAAGAAAATTGAAACGGATACTTTTGTAATTGCTTCGGTTTTCTGTCATCCAACGATGCAACAGTAATTTAGATCTATGGGGTGCTCAATTTTTATTTCAACATTTTGCACCCTCCGACTGCCGAGGAATAGCAAGTTACTCCCTTCTGTAAGCTCCATGTCAACGGGACAATATCAATTTCGACCATAATCAAAGACAGGATGACCATAGAGCGCAAAACTCTCACTTTCACGATATATTCTTCGAAACTTCACTTTTAAAATTAGGATATGCCCAATTAAGCCTGCTTCGTTGCCTATTTTGTTGATGAAGTACGGACTAAAAATCATACATGATTGAGTGTGGCTGGGCCTGATTGGTGATTGACATAGTTATGCATTAATATATAAGAGTTCGGGGTCTGGGATCGGTTTAAAGTCAGGATTTTGAATCCTAATTTCCAGTGGTGGTTTAGTAGGGTAAGATAGTCTTTCTATTACCTTGTCTGTATTTGATTTTGTTCCGTACTAACCGACATTTTCGTATTTTTGAGGCCGGCAATTAGCAGTTTTGTCATTTGCGTAATATCAGGAATGGGAATTTCTGGTTGGCCAATCTTCGAGGGATGAAAGTCAGTCAGATTATATACATTGATATAAATACTATCATTATTCATGTAATCAGTGATATCACGATAGGTAATTATAAAAGAAATGTGCCGAAATTTTCTCTCATTCCAATGATTCCTTAATTATGTACGTAGACGTTTTGGCAGCAAAACAAACCCGGCAAAAATCGTCTTATGGTAGGCCAACTAAGTAGGTATTTATGAAGTTTACTTTGATTTGGCACCAAGCCATGTTAGTTGAAATTTACCTATCTAGCAATGATATCTTGAACTGTATACCATAAGCCGGATACATTAGATATTTACGCTTATACCAATCTAACATATACAAAACTGGGGCACTCAGTAAGGATCAAACTCATTCTATCGAATGTTATGCGAGACTATTTAGCAAATCAAAGCTCTATGACCCAAATGAGGATTGAACTCGCCATACGAGAGAATGGTTGGCACACAGGTTTGCTAATTGTTGTATTCGATTTTGTACTGGTTTGCAAGCACATCCATAAAATTTGTCTGGGTTGCTGCTTTTAAGTTTCAGGCTCGTTTTACATAGAAAAGACCGGCTTGGTTTGTAGTCTTCACAATAGAACTTTCAGTCGCAAAGATCAAGAATTGAAAGTAATCATCAAATAAACGGTCGTCTTTTTCGGTCAGTTAATCCTCCAATCACTCATTTGATGTTAATCGTTGCCCCCACACCCTATCTGCCATTGATGAAGATACGGTTTGAAAAACTCTTTTCAGACCGTTTCAAGGATACTAGATAGACTTGAAAGTTGGAGACTCTTTGTAAGTCCGATAAATTGAACGATCCCAACTCTCTTTTGAATTAAATGAAGTGACTTGAAAAGCAAGAAAGATGTCTTAGAAGGCTGGAATTCTGATTTTAATTTTGTTTCCGCTCCACGCTTGTCAATGATTTCTCTCTTCGTTGCCGGCTTCTTGAAAATCTATCAACATCATCTATGTTTTATTTTACAATCATGGTTCCAGCAAAACCAATATAAATTCCTTCCACCCTGAAAGCGCTTTAAGATACTATCTTTGTTTTGCTAACTAATAACAGTGATAAATAATGCCGTCCTATTAAAGTGACTTCCTGATAATGCAAGTAAAACGACAATTGTCTGAACGGACGCTGTCATGCAGCAAAATCATCGGTCACTTTCCATATACAAAAGGTTTTCTGCGTAGAAAGTGTCATCTGAAATGACTGATCCACCTCAATTTTTCTATAAGTTTACGTTTAGCTTATGCTGCATCTCCCAATAAAAGTCTGTTTAATTCATCAATCTTCCAACTTTGAGGGTCCTAGATTGCTCTTTGTCCCTGAAAATTTCTTTTTATGCGTGGAGAGCCATTCTCAAAATGTGGTTGCACCTACTGCATCATCATCATATGCTTCAGTGATCTATGGCTAAGTTGTCGGTGCAATATTAAACATGAAGAGTAAACAGTGTATTCTATATTCAGCCGCAATTTTCACCAAAATAAACAATTCTTGAGGGGTACACTTGCACTGGGAATACAGACCAAAGTAAATTTCGAAGAAACTTTTCAGACATTTCATTAATGTTGTGAAAAGATGATATGCACTTGAACTTTCATCCCTTTCCCTCCTTTGTCGCATCTGGTTATCTGGAACTATGCTTACCTCCCTTGGAATAAACTGAACTTGATTAAAAGCACCATACTTTGATATGGAATGTTATTATTTTGACCAGGAAACAGATTAGTTTATAGTAATTTAGTGGTTCTCAGTGTTTTACAATTTCCTGTCGCAGTATATCTGCCAGTGTAATCCTTTGGATTCTATTTCAACGCGTTTCCTGATTGTATTTTCGATTCAAAGTCACTCAAGGTAAAATCCATGATTTCGAGTGCTGATTTCAAAGCCTTTTAATTGAAAGATTAGCAATCCTACCTCTTCTTCCTATTCTTCAAACTTATGTACAACAGAGATACATTACTAATTATCAATACAGTCCCGTATAATTTTCAACGTTTGTTAGTTTCAATTATCAACTTACAAATGATATGATCTCTAATAATTCAGAAATTTCTTTTAATCCTTAAAACATTATTTCCTGCTTAAACGCACTTCGATTTCCGAAGGAGTTTACTCATCTATTGTATTGTGCTTAGCATTAATGCATTTCTTTATTGTATTTTCGATTTCAAACAGACACAGTTCACTAGCCAGGGAAAGGTGTTTGTATTGGTTTATTGATTTAAAATTTGTTCTTCACTCAACCTTTCTCATTTTTCTCGTTTGAAATGTATTCACTACTCTTCATTACTCGGAGTATTTGACTATTTTAACACCATGCACAATTCATGACTTCAAATATTTGCATCAATCATTTGTTCTTGATTCGTTGATCACATTCTGAGTGTAAATGTTTTCAATGTTCATTTAGGATTTTATTCATTTTTTTTTCTAAGTAACGTGAGATTTTTCAAGTTTTGTGAACAATAGTTTCACCAGTGTGACAAGAAAATTTTCATCTGCTATATATATTTTTATACTAATTTCTAAGAATTTGGCATATTCGTCCGAAGATCTTGAAGAAACATTCATATAATTTTTTAAGGATAAAATCGACAGCTTTTTGTAAGCAAAGCTAAATTCTACAAAACCTCCAGATAATTCAACTTAGTTTTGAACAAATGAATCGGATTTCCGATGAGTTGTTCGCTTCCACAAACATTGCAAATCAACTGAATCAAACAGTTTGAAGAATTGAGCACTCATCATGATTGGCCTAGGATTCTTGGCAGGATCAAATGAATTTAGGAGTCACCTACAAAACCTATGAAATATCAGATGCACAATTGTCTGCAGCATTACGTTTCATCAATTTTGGGTTATTGAGATGTACATAAATGTTGCGTATAGATAATTCCAAAATTACAACCAAAATGATTGAGCCGCCAGATAAAAAGGAGGGTATGAATCGCGAAGTGTTACTACTTCCTGATTTGAGTTTTTAATGCGACACAAAAGAATAAACTAAAGTTATGGGTAAAATTGCAGCCTACGACATGCATGAAAGACTGATTACATAAAAACAATAGTATGCAAATCATAGAAAAACTGCGAATGCTACTTTTGGGGAGCAAATGATGAGACAGTAACTGTGCAAAAGACATGAATATTTACAATAGTTTTCAATGTTTAGCGTTTAAAGCTGAATACACAATATTTATATATATATATATATATATATATATATATATATATATATATATATATATATATACATACATATATATATATGTATATATATATATATACACATACATATATATATACATATATATATATATACATACATATATATATATACACATACATATATATATATATATAGATATATACATATATATATATATATATATATATATATATATATATATATATATATATATATATGTATAGTCTAGAAAGGCCTACAGCTTACAGCCATCTCTTCCACTAATTGCCACACTACTAAATTATCTTAATATGTAGATCACCACATCCAACCCTTAGCAAGGCAAGTCAAATCCTACGTACGAGACACTACAGACCTTGTAAACAAAATGAAGCACAACACAACAGAGCACTTCTAGTCACTACAGACGTCCAATCTCTACACTCCAAAATTAAACATGACGAAGGCATTCTAGCCCTAAAGAAGCCTTGAACTTTAGAACCTAGCACTGGAACAATTACCACCCTTATACAACATATTTTAACACTTAAAAGCTTTAACTTCATTAATACACATCCTCCAAGTGAAAAACTGCGCCATGGACAAAGTATCGGCCCTGTCTTAAGCTAACATTTTCATTGATAGATTCGAAGAAACCCACATATACCCGGAGTTACGCGATAATTGCATCTTCTCTGTTTAATATATAGATGGCATTTTTCATATACACAGGACATGAAGCAAAACTACAGAATGTCTTCGCACATATAAACTATGCACGAGATTCAATTAGGTTTGACAATGCGACATTCACTCACTCCATAGCTTTCCTAGACACCAGTATTTACATAGATAGTAATAGAAACCTCAAACACCTAAAAAGAAGCCTACCATTTTCACAAGCTCCTAGAATTAGAAGAATTTGCTGTACAGATAGTGAACTCAACAGAGACGAGCATAACCTATGACAACATTCCACTAAACGAGGATACTTGCTAGATGATACAAAAAAAACTTATAAAAAGGCGATACCCAGAGATGAAATCCTAAATCTCTCCAACAATAATAAACCTGACTGCATACCACTTATAATCACCTTCAACAACACTCATACCCTTAAAATACATCATCAATATGAGATGGAACATCCTCACCCTCAAAACAGATCGAGAAGAAATATTCAAGATCCTTGTATCATTGCTTACTGCAGACCCCAAAACATAATAGACGTAATAAGCAGCAACAATATGATAAACAATATAGTCTCACACAACAATATCTCTAGAGCAACTAAATTCTGTACACCACGCGATAAAAAGAATAGTTTATGGTGCAACCAACTTTAATACAACAACACTTTCACTAGCTCTACGACAAACGAGAGTTTCTACAAATACCATAGCACTAACTGTCATAGAGAAAACATTATTTACTTTCTAAAATGTAATAAATGCAATTTACAATACATAGGCAAGTCTGAGGGACAATTTAACATTAGACCTAACAATGGCGGACAGAAAATTGAATCACAAAACTATCTCAGTCCACTTCCCCTTGAACTACCCTCTGCACCCCCAGACATAATTTTGCCACTGATGTAATCTTTGAAAAAATAGAAAAAAATACTCCCACTTACATAACTAAAATTCTAAAAAGACATTAAGATATCTACATCAACAAACTCAAAACTCTCTTGCTTAGTAGTTTCAACACCAAACTCAACAACCCTAACCACACAGATCTCTGAATTATAATTCTCCCACTAATAACAGCATAAGACTTAGTTTCCATGCACTTTCACTCCTTAGCCTGTCCCATTTCCTATAGTTCAACTATGCACACACACACACACACACACACACACACACATATATATATATATACACATATATATATATTATTATTATTATTATCATCATTATCATCAAAGCTCCCTTATTCAGGGTCGAACACTCTTCAAGTAGGGCAACTCGGTCATCATACGCTATAAGCAATACTCTTTTAATTCTGGAATTGAGCACTCTGGTGGATGGGGAATTGTGCATGAGTAAATATATCGATTAATTCCAATCTTACTGACCGTCCATGTGAAACGCCAGGCTCTGGGTGTGAAGCAAAGGTTTTGATCCTACCATGTGGTACTGGATAGGGTGTTTATTTGCTCTCCCACCAGAGCAAAATGTGACACGATGTCGAGCTTAACGTGGGAAGAATACGAACCATCCGTCCCCAAAAATGGCTCCAGCCGACGCAACCTTGGTTGCCAGCGACCGTAGTTGCTAAAACAATCTCCCCCGCGAAAGCGTCAGGGCAACCCCGACCTGCTCCTTTAAGTGCAATGGAGCAGTGCTGTCCTAGGACGCTATCTATTCGCTGTCCAACCACAGCAAAATGTGACACAAGGTCGAGCTTAACGTGGGGAAAATAGGAGCCCCTAATCAAAAATGGCTCCAGCCGACGTGGCTTTGGTTGCCTTTGCCACGAAAGCGTCCACTTTGGGGCCTACTTCTTTGAGTGCAATGGAGCAGTGCTGCCTCGGGGCAATAGATCCTCGGCAGCTGGACTGAGTAATAATAGAAGAGCCCCAGAACGAGTCCAAAGGTCTCCAATGCGCGTAGCAGTGCGAGGCCTCAGTAAAATCTCATTGGCTGACGCACTGCACCGGCGTACTCGGTCTTGACACCATCCGCAACCATTAGACAGTCAAGTGTCAGTATCTGCACCTCGGGCTCTGCCGTGGAACAGATACTACACTTTGATCCCGAAGAAAAAGGCCAGATATAAGTTTGGTTAAAACATATTTGATATAAGCATTGTAATAATACCAAAGAACTTATCTCCCTTAGATCTTAATTGATACTTTATTCCATTGGATCTTAAATGGGAATCAAACGTGATTCACCAGGACACGATATCTACTTTTTAATTTTTTCTCTTCTAACAATCCCTGAAAACGTTCAGTTTTTGCCCTTTTCATTCAGCATTAAAAAATGTACCAAAAAGAAGGAAACTGAAAAGTAAAAAGGGATGAAGCATTTTTTTCCGTTCGGAAAAGATCAGTTAATTGATGTATAAGTTCAAATTTCTGACCATTGTTCCTGGGAACAAAACAATTGAACTGTAATTGTGAGTGACGAAAACCTAGAAAGCAATCTAATACCTACGTTTGTTGACATTATATCTTCTCACCCATGTCTGCCAACGATTTAAAAAATCATACGAAGAAAGTTTTCAGATCTCTTTGACTGGCAAAGAGTGAACCAAATCAATTTAGTTATCAGAAGGTCCTAATGAGTCTTTACTGGTAGCATAAAACCAGAAACTTTGAGTCAATTGAAAAGTTAAAATTAGACTTTCACTTGCAGCTCCTGCCACAACGGCTCTAATGAAGTCTTAATGACCGGTTACTGGCAGGCTACGCAAAATAATTGGACTTCCAAATCCTTAGCCGTGTTGGTCACGCGATTAACACTCATGGTCATTTATTTCAACTTCTACTTTCGCTTTGTTTTGGCCTATATTTTATGTCCTTTTTTTTTTATTTTAGGCTATTTCTACAAATACACATTTTTATTCAAATGGTTTTAATAAGTTTGTTTCGAAATATGGATTAATCACTAAATGTATTTCTAATTGGCATTATTGAAATACGAGCAGAACATAACGCTCGAAAGACAACTATATTTGTGCACACAAACATACATGCACGTAAACGCGCACGCATAAAAAGAGAAAGAGAGAGAGAGATAATAGATTATTTGATTCATTGAATTTTCATACCAGCAATATTCGATGATTTTGGCTCAAGGTCACTTCAATACTCTATGCTCACGTTAGTAATACTGGACAGTTTCAATTGTTCCCCAGATTTCAAATTGATTCTGTTATTTTACGTGGCTCCTCAAATCATTCCAATAACGATAGGTATAATTGCCACTATTTCCACTTTTTTCGGATATTTTCCATTCTTTCCGTTTCATTCCGTTGTCTGCTGAAACGGTGACTTTCGTTGCATGATTTTTCTCTGCATATTTTCGGTAACTGAATCTAGTTTAATCTCTTGATTGGATCAATATTTGTCCTTGTTGGGTTTTCACAATTGTAATAACTGATGGCTTTCAATTGAGATCAAGTGACAGAAAGTTGGTTAATACCCAACGAAACACTCCTTAGTATTTTCGCTGATTTTATTAATACTGCCATTTGCAGAGGTTTGATATCCCCAGACTTTAGTTCTTCCAACTTCCTTGCGAAACTCATCGTTCAAAGAACTTAGACACAAAAGTGACCTTCACGTTCCTGAATTTTAGACTTTTCTGAGAACGTCAAAGTATTTTCCCAACTTTTAATTTCTTTCTATTTAATTCAATACTTCATTGAAACAGTTAGATACAGTCTGGCAAATATTATTCTATTTAGATAGAAAAAAGAGGATAAAACAATGAAAGCAAAATAAAGAGAGTGGTGAAAAGAATAATTTACTGGACGTATGGGGAGAAAGAGAATTAATATATATATATATATATATATATATATATATATATATATATATATATATATATATATGCGTGTGTGTGTGTATGTGTGTGTGTGTGTGTGTGTGTGTTTGTATATAAGAGGATGGGGGAAAGAGGGGAAGAGTAAAACGAATCATCCTGGAGAAGGAAAGGAAGGCTGTTAAAAGTGAATCAAAGCAGTCAGTGCCTGAGTTTCTGTAGAAATGGGTTTTTTCATTGAGCACAATCCAACTCGGTGAATTGGTTTTATTTTCGCTTTCTCTGCATTTGACCTTTTGTTCATGTTCGGCTCTAGAATTTTCCAAGGATTTCCTACTGGTCTACTTTCTGAATCACCCCAGTTATCTCATACCCGACTCTGTATTTGTGCACATTCATACAAAAAAAAGCACATAGTAAGATCTAAAAGTATAAAACAGGTTAGTGATATTGAGTTGCATGCGGCAACAGGTCTAACAGTACCCTCATATCATTCAATAGCACATGAAGGAATAGAAAGAGCGTGGAGAGAGAGATAGGCTGAGTTCAAGGGGAGATAGAACACTCTCAAAATTTGCTCCAGCAGCCATAACCAGGGTTGTGAAAATGTTACGACTCGCCTGACCTTTCTTTCTTAGTGCAATGGGACAGCAACGCCTCGAGGCAAACTGCTTCCCTGCAGCTGGGTCAATTTATAATTGGTGAACGCAAGGACAACATTCCCGATGCACTTAGCGATGCCGAGCTTCAGTGTTCCCTCATTGGCTACAGCATTGCACCTGCACAATTGGTCTTGGTGCTTACATCACCACATAATCTCCAATCCATTTGGATATCAAGTGTCAGTATTGATGCTTCGGCCCATGCCGTAGAACATGTACAACACTCTGATCCATACCAATCTCAGAGTCCCTTCATTGGCTAATGCTTTGCACTCGTTCTTTGATGCACACCACCACACAATCTCTAGCCCATTCGGCAGGCAATGTTGTGGAAGGGTTTTATTTATCCACATTCTCACTGAAGCGAAATGCGATACAAAGTCAAGGTGTAACGTAGGAAAATGGAGCATCCCGTCAAAAATAGCTCCAGCCAACGAGATTTTGTTTACGAAGGCGACCGTGGTTGCTAAAGCAACCGAGGTCGCGAAAGTGTCAGGACGAGCCTGACCTGTCCCTTTATGTACCATGGGACAGCACTGCCTTGGGGCAAACTGTTTCCCTGCAGCTGGGCCGAGTTATTGAAAGGGAACCCAAGGCTCCCAATGCGCCTAGCAATGCACAGCCTCAGTGTCCTGACGCATTTGCACCTGCGCACTCGGTCAAAACATCATCTCCAGACCATTGGATAGTCAAGCGTCAGTACCAGTGACTCAAGCTATGCAATGGAACAGATACAATACTTCAATCAACGCCAAAAATACCAGGAAAGGGTTTGTCTGATATCATGATATCAACTCATGCTGAATTGATATATTCTCATATAACGAGCAGTGTTACATATTTGTTTCAGTCTCTAACATTGAACTCGTCCACTCAGGGGAAAAATATGTTGATAAAACACCCTCTACCCATTTTTTGAAACCATTCCAATTATTTCTTTTTTTTCCTTTTTTTTTTTTTTTGGCTTTTAGAAAAATCATTTTGTTTTTTCACGGGTATTAACAAGTAAATAGATAAGCATTGGTGTACCCCAGGCACAATCAGATTAAGATAAATGTGGGTTTATGGACAACTATGTATTCTCTCTATAAGTTAACACTTGGTGCAGATGATGAGACGTCTACATTTCAGATGTCGTTAAATTGAATGAAATTTTTTTTCAATTAGCTATAGAGGTCAGCTTCCAAATGTAGACACTCTTTATCGATTGTCTGTTTATTCTAACGATATCTCTGTTGTGAACTTGGTTTCGAGCGTCGTTGGCGATAAGCAGCCAGCCTTGTCACAACAAACGTGGCCTTGCAGTTCGCCCTGTCAGTTAATTGGTCAAACGAGGAATGACACACATGATATGTGTTGAGCTTTTTTTTTCAGTTTGGTACGAGACCAACTGGGTTGATATTAAAGTTTGAAGATTGTGTTGCGACAAACTTTCCTGCCTTAAAATTAGTATTCGAGACCCTAGCTTCTACCTGGGACCGAATACAGACAACTGGCTCAGACGTGAAATATACAATATATAATTTGTCAAGTAGGACAAGATAAATGAAAAGATTTATGCTGGCCTACGCGCGTATCCAAGAATACTGACATCTGTTCATGTTTATGTACATCCACCATATATGTAAGTAGAGTTTTTTAATACTTTATTATCCTGGCACGTGTTCATTTGTTACGTTTTGAGCTGACAATTTCACTGCGTAAGGTTCAATCTGTGTCGTTAATATCCACCATAGAAGTAAGCAAGGAGATTACGTTAAGAATAAATATTTCTTGTGTGAAATAAACATTTTTCGAATCCTTAGACAGCTGACTTATTGGCATACAAATGTATATATATATATCTATATATATATATATATATAGAGAGAGAGATAGATAGATAGATAGATAGATAGATAGATAGATAGATAGATAGATAGATAGATAGATGTATATATATATATATGTATATATATATATATATATATATATTTATATATATATATATTGTTGTTCTGTGTGTAGAAATATATTACATATTCACACAGAGACCTATAACGATGCACACATATATATTGGTTCATTGTGTGAATTTGTGGTAGAGTTACGCATACATATCCACTTAGACACAAGCATAAATATACCGAATCAAACGCAGGGATACATACCTACAATGTATGTGTTTGTATACTTACGAATGAGTATGAGATGGTAATTATTTCATTTATACAAACGCCCACACATAGAAATTTGTGTGTGTATTATTATTTATAATAATTCGTTTATGGGTTTGTGTATGTGAGATTGATAGATAAGATAGATTAAGCCCACAAAGGCATGCAAACCAGTACGTACATCCTCTAATACTTTAAGGTTTTGTAAACGGTAGATCGGCAACAGAAGTTCTAAGTCCTCTCAGCCAACGTAATCTCTAAAGCTAATTGGGTAGAATCTTGAACAAATGAAAAACCTCAAGTGCATCGCTGTAGCAATTCTAGAAAGAAAACGCCACTGAAATCCCTCGAAACAAACGCATTAGAGACTGTCAATAAAAACTGTCACCAAAACAGTCAACATAAATTTCTTCAGTTTTTAATTTTGACCGACTGGCTGTATGTATCATGCGTTCAAACTGCACTGATAGAGCTATAGGGCTGAAAAAATATTTACTCCTTGTCATGTCAAGGGAAAATGTTCTGAATTTTTTGTTTAAATTTCCTCATCACCAAGAATTGATTTTTAGAGGGACTCTTCAGTGCGTGTTAATACTGAATTAGTCCCTTATTTAGTGTTCAGTAGCATTCCCGCGGCGTTTTTTGGGGTTGGAGCTTTGTTTTTTCGTGTGTGATTTTTTTTTTCAATTCAGATATTTCCAGTGATCACTGCCCAACGAAAGCCCAGATAAGTAGTGTATTCGTTGGTTACCTTTTTTTATCGATCACCCCCAACACAGCATTCTGCCAAGAGTGTTGGTTCCGTGACAGTTTCTTTTGAGTAACTAACCGGACTTGTCATTGAATTATATCCCCAGTGTTGAAAATCACCACTTAACATACATAAGAGTAAGATATTGTTCTATCTTTATTTGTTTGTGCAAATTTTTTGCGTATTGCATCTTATAATCTTTAAAGATATATTTACAGAGTTGTCTCCACTTGTCTTGATTACCACAGATCCAATTAATGATGTTTCTAAGATAAGAACATTTCAGTGATAATAAACAAGGCACAATTCAGGTACATACCAGTCCCGACAACATTACCAATACTCAGCGCACAGAGTTAATACAATTTTAAAAATATTTTTCAAAGTATAAGTACTAAATATCATCATACAACTATTAGCGTCTCTTATTGGACATAGACCTTCCAAAAGATTCGACAGACCTCGCTTCCATGGGCGTCGTAGGGCCATTATTTCTTAAACTGTCTAGTGTGTCTAGTGTGTCCCATTTTGTGCCGGCCACATTCTTAATTGATGATTTTGGGGAATATATGAGTCATGTCTAGTCGTTGTCTGGAATTCTTGCAATACGACCAGCCCATCACAATTTGAGTTTTCTGATGTCTTCTATAATGTGTCTGGTAACTGTTTTTCCTCTAATATACTGTGCTTGCCTTGTGATCTCTCTATGTGATGTTGAATATTAATATCTCCTTTGCACATTGCTCGGTTGTCAGTTTGAAGATCAAACTTTTGGTTAGATTCCATGTTTCAGTTCCAAAATTGACTACCGAGAGAATCCATTAGTTGTATACTATGAGACTGATGTGCAGTTGGTTGAGATTACCAACCTAGGGTTAATCTTCATTGGATTTCTTCTTCTTACGAGAATTTCAAGGTCATTCATTACCCTAAGTAGCAATAATGTTCAACATCACATGGACAGATCATGAGGAAGTACAATAGATAAGAAGGAAAACATGTATCCTCATTTCAAAAACTAAGGCATATCAATTTCCTGGATTTTGAATCTTCTGATATTATGCAATACAATAAGATTCCCTGAAACTAACTCTAAAGAGCATGTCAATCAGCTGAATTCATTGTTACTAATTTTCAACAATATAACATCTTAGAAGAAAAATGTTTTATTCCGTACACACTTGGGACAAAACACAAAGTATGAAAGCGCTGATTGTTGTATAAATCCAATAACTGCTTTTTCATTGTCTTTGTAAAACGTTTTGTTAAATAAAACCACTTGAGAAACAACCAACATGAGGCTTAGATTGTATGATGGTAATAAAAATATATGCCAATTACTTCACATCTGAAATTTACTCATTTTGATCATTCAAATCATTACCTTTCATAGAATTACCAATTATTTTGTGCTGGTTGAATGCCCCTAAAACTCGTCCATGAAGTATTGGATCAGAGATTGTGGGACATGAAAGAGCATTGACATCATGGGAGGAGGGCATAAACCCTGCTAAGGCTAAATACTTCTGGGTTATCAAAGACTTGGTTTACTGAAGTATTTCATAGATGTCCCGTTCCTCAATACTTGAGCTCCTGTATGACAATAGTATCCAAAATATTGCAGGAGATATATCTCACGGACGAAAAATAATTAGAAGAGAAAAAACACTAAAAGAAGATGAAAGAGGAAAACAAAAAGAAATTTCCATTCTTTCTTCCCGTAGTTTTTAAGATATTTTTAGCATGAAAAATAGGGAAAGAGCTATTTTGAGATGGTATATAAATATATATGTGACACATTATACTGCAACCTCGTACAACAGTACATTTGCATATTGCATTTTTTAAAAATTCAATTTCATGCTATCAAGTTTAAGAAACATATTATAAAATAGAAATGTTTGCGAACAACATACAGATAGTGAATAGAAATGACTAAGGCTGAATGGAGGTGCAAAACTTTTATGTACCTACCAATCAATCTATCTATCCATACATACAATACATAGATGCATTCACACATACTCTGAAGAATTATACAGGCATCATTTCAATAAATTGAATAGTTGTCTATTTCTTTCATTCTTCTCCCACTCACTGCACTTATGTACTCACTCACAATCAAATATGTATGAACTTACGAATATATGTATTACTTTGACTTCGTCTTAAGCAAAAGCGAGGCAAAAGGCAACCATAATTGACACAATAATAGCAAATACGTGAGGATAAAAGAGGCATAGAAATAGTACTAAAACTACGTGGCTGTTCATAAGGTCGAAGTTGAATTTGAGTATTTTAACTAATATTTAGGCATTAACAGTATATTTAGTTTGTCAACCAGAGTGAAATAACATTGAGTTATCTTTCATTGGTACATGTAGATGCGGATTTATGTTTCCTCTCTGTCATTCGTTCTACTGAAAATAAGCAGCGTCGATAAGAGTTTTCCATGGTAATATCTCCTTCTATACAACAAATGTACTAGAAATATATAAATGCATGTATTTTTTTTATCAATCAATGAAACAATGTTCATGAGTTTGCCGACATACATGTCCATATATTGAATGTCATCTTTGTGGTGGCCGCCTAACAAAGGCAAATACCAATACCAACCAAGGCTACACTGATGGGGGATAAACCATGAAAAAAATGTATCCCTGTTTATTTGTTCTTATATATTCGATACATATAATTTTCTTGTTATTAGACATGTTTAACCGGAAGAATATTTCTAAAAAGATTTTCCAAAAGATTTTCCAAAAGATTTTCCCTTTTTTCACGAAAGTGGTCAAGATGAGTAACCTTTAAATGTTAACGGAATAATATAAAATTCGGAATAAATATTTTCTACACCACGAAGCTTATAAGCAGCCCTGTGGAGAGAACTTTTCATCAACTTGATTGTTTGGACCCCAATTACACAGTCCATGAAATATAAAATAAGTCTGGACACGTATTCTTAAGGTAATGTTTTTTCGTTTTCAGTCAAAAATTATGTATGCTGAGGATGAGAGAAAGATTGATTTCAATTCACTTCCTCAAGATTTCTGCTTTTCTCTATCCCACTCATCCGATTTTACTTCTGCTTCAGCTGAAAAATTATCTTTCCCCTTTTTTCCTGTTCTGTCGTCTAATTTATACGGTCCCCACTGTTTCTGGGTCCGGTCTGTCTCCTTGATTACCTGAGTCCCTTACAGACCATTTTTTATAAGAAATGTTATTACAAGATCATCATGATCATCATGGTCATCATGGTAAGTCCATATTTGGCAAGCATAACTTCATGGTCAACCTTTACTGATCTCACTATCTCCAAATGTAACAATGCAGACTAGGCATTATCTATATTTGTATGCATGATTAATCTTTGAGGGTCCGTTCAAATGGATTAGTCAACCTCATTGGTTTCAAGAAAATCCTTCCACTCCCAAACTCTGCACCATGCCTGCTCACTTTTTTTTTCTCCCAAATCGTTAAACACGTTGAAAACTTGGTACAACTGCTGACAACAATAATGAATTCAGCACACTTAGTGGCTATCCTATTAGTTTTGTTTGCACTGTTGTGATATCAAACCATTTTTGGTGAACAGCTGAACATCTCAGGTTCGTGGAAGATACCTCAAATAAATTCAAGTCAATTGCAATATTTTGACTAATGGAATATTTTCTCGGTCAAATAGATGAAAATTATGGAATATCCCAATGTTGAGGAAAACATGGCGTCAACAACAATCAATTTGTGTTTCCTTGTTCCTGCTTAGGCTTTCATGACAGCATGAATTCTTTTAAGCAAAAACATCACTAGGAAAAAAAATGATGTTTCTCATCAAGTTGGTTTAACCTTTATCGAATAATGGTTACAGATCAGCTTTGTAGTGTGGAACCTTGTCATGGACCCTCAATTAAATATGTCCATCATAAATCTTCAATCCGAATGAGATTCGGACCGTTTACTCTAAGTGTCATTGATCTGTTATACTTTTCAAAGTTGTTGTTGTTATTGTTGTTGTTGTCATCTCCGTTGGTTCCTTATCCGTACTGCGATCGTATATCATGAATGAATGTTCGAATTAGTTAGTTTTGCAGCCATCTTCATGTTTTATTGGAACAGTACCGAATAAAAGTTCCAGCATCATCACCCTGGCGAATGCCAATTTATTATTACAGGATATCACTTCCCATGATTGCTTCAGCCAACTGAAACTGTTTCTCTTCGAGTGCCAGTGAAAGTTCCTGTTGGGCTTTTTTGCTTGTATATCTCATTTTCATTCGATCAATTTGTTACAGTTCACCAACATTGACGCCTGTTTCCCTCGTTTAGTTTTTCATTACTTCTGTAATTTATGTTTCATTGTCAAGGCATTTTTTAATTACCTATCCTGATACTATGGTCTGCGCATATTTATTTTCGTTTATAACCATAAAATTTTACTTATACTTGCAACAAACTTAAGGCACTGTCGACTAGAAACAACTAACATACTTTTTCCATGTACTTGATGGGGAAAAAAGGTCTTTGATTTTGTTAATGTAATTTAGTTTGTGTGAGGTATATTCCATGAAATGAAAAAAAAATTCAGCCATTAAACTAAGTTTGTTTTGTGTTATCTACGATGTTTATGTGTATTGAAGCAAATATGTTGGTGGAAAATCATCTGTTTATAATATCTCTCCAGGGGTTGTGTTCCATTATACTTTGTTGGGAGAAGAGTCTGTTTATACATTTTAGATATTTTCATAAATCTTTATGCTTTCCTCACAATCAGTCAGCTGGTCGATCTCAGGTATCTTAAAAAACAGAAATAGGATGAAAGGGGGAGTCATTGAAATATGTGACATCATTAAAACATGTAAAATCATCAAGGGAACTCTATTCCGATCAATATTTCATCAGTTGCTAATGTTGTCATAATAGAATTTTGAGGTCTGCATTTTTGTATTTAAAAAGTCAAAAAGGCCGAAAACACAAAAAAATGGCATTTATAATTTTTATCGAAAATAATACCAGCAGAATATTTTGATATTGCAATATTTAACAAGTATGAAAATCAATTTACTCAAAGGAAGACAACTTCCTATCCTTTTCGAAACTTTCAATTTTCCACTACTACAAGCACAGATGGCTGATGCATCGTCGAATTCATGGTCCTTGTTTTTAACCTGACTCAAATAATCCTTTTTCTCATTGTTCAAAATACTTTTACTTTCTTTGTTTAAAAATCCTTCCCTGACATTCATGAAGTAGCCAGTATATTCTCTCGCTCCCTCTTCCTCTTTTTTTAATTTTTTCTGTTCACTCAAGATGATTCTTCTTTTTTACATTGTTTAAAATTCATACTTTAAGGAATTATGAAGGTGTATTGTTGTTTTTCTAGACATCCCACCTATTCCGTTCCATTTGTGTTAACTCTAGTTTGTGTACGACTAGCATTTCTTGGATTTCAAGTTGTTGTTGCGTTCACACACACATGCATCAATGAAAGTTGAAAAATAGATGAAATAACAATTTGACAAATAAATATAAGAATTGGGAAATCTCGTAAAGGCACAATTTTGAAATTGATGGATAAGAACGAGGAGGCAACAAAGAGAACAGTGGTTGCTGCAGGAGGAAGTAGCGGGTGACATGACAATCTATCCAACAGAAGGCATATTTTAAATGTGAGTGTTCAGATTAAGTTTTGAAACTTTCTCTGTCTTTCAAAATCGACTGTAGAAGGTAGACCACAGATTTTTATGGACAATCGTGTTGCTGTATTTTCAATTCAGTGAACAGGCTCTGACTGGTTCCACTTACAGAAAAGTTAGAAAAGGTCATTCGAATAGGCTAGCCTATATTCACACCGGGGAGTAGAGATACTAATCTCTTTGATTGTTGTCATCAACATTGATCCAAAACCAAACTTCTCTCACCGAGGCCCTTTCTTCAAGTATCTGTATGCATTTATAAACCAGTCTATTGTTCTGGTGCAAATCAACACTGTTTTGTTATCTTTTCTTCATGTCTCTTGTTGTTGATTAATCTGCATTTTTACTATCAGATACTTCATATTTTTACTATCTACGTACACAACCTAACATACCCATTAGTTTTACAAATTTTCCGTCTTGCGCATTCCTTTTTGATAAGCCTTGAGAACCCAGCTAAAATCATCACGTTCCCAACAAACCCAAGACACACACACACACGCACATATATATATATATATATATATATATATATATATATATATATGTGTGTGTGTGTGTGTGTGTGTGTGTGTATGTGTGTGTGTGTGTGTGTGTGTGTGTTGCAAGACTGAGTGGAAATGGGAGTATCGGATTGAAAACGTCCATACATTCGGGATATTGTATTGCATTAGTATATGAGTGCTCATACGGTTCCTTGAATGAAAATGTATTTAAAAGGTTTGTAATCTGCAAATTTCCATACCTCATGATTATCGTATTGCATTGGGATATAAAGGATGATCAAATATATCTGCACGTCGAAGGTTCATATATGTTTGATAAAATAAGCTTTATGAAAGTTCGAATCATAGAGGTATTCGCTTGTATGTTCGACCATGTTTGTTATTTCAATTTTAGTGCTCTTTTTTGTTCATAAAGACTTTTCTTGAGAGGCCTTGTCGTTTCTCCATGGTAGTGCGTAAATGCCAGTTTTGGGTGAAGGGATTGCGTTGTGGTGTGTTTACCATATCTTTGCTTGTTGTTGAGGTGTTGATGGCAAAGTGTATTTTCAGCTTTCTCAGGTTAGTGGTGGTTGTGTTGGTGTGTTATGTGACGCGTTCAATCGTGATGTTGTTACCACTTTCTTTGACACGCGTTAAACTGCATTTCAGTGATATTTTTTCAAATCGATCCATAACATACAATGTAAAGGCGTTGTAGAATTCCCCACAGGCACATCAAAAGGGCAAGTACATTATTCTCCTGCTGCCCAAGAGAAACAGAAGGCAATGTAAGCAAATATTCTTTCACCGTTAAGAAAGACTGAATCATTTAAAAAAACGTCTCTGTGATCGAAACAACTAGACTAAATGACCACCCAAGCGGAAATTTTGAATTTCCATCCCAAAAGGGAAATAGAAATATGGAGGAAAATCAGATAGTGTGATACTCAATTTGTTTTCAAATTGACCAAATATAACTCTTTCTTTACACTGTTAGAAAAAAAAGAGGGGCTTATGTATAAAGAGGTGTTCGGCTAATTTGAAAAATGGTTAACATTTCAAAATAGGGATCATAAGGAGCAGTATTTTTTTTTATAAAGATGTGCGTTAGTTTGAGAAAAAAATGTGGCAGATCCCTTATTTTGGGGTGGAAAAAGTTTGAACATGGTTCCTGATCTATTTTTCAACCCATACATCGGAAGGATAATTTCCTCTTTGGTTTTGACACCTGAAAGTGAAAATAATTCCCCTTCGATTTTATCCTAAAAGTGAAGAAAAAGTTACCACATTAATTTGACAACTAATAATGAAAATAAACGTTTCCCTCATGATTATACCTTTGGAGATTAAGATCCCTTCAACTTTGATCTTTAGAAGTTGAAATGATTCCCCCTTCTTATTTTGATAACTACACAAAGAAAATAAAAGTTCCACTGATTTTGTCTCCTAAAATTGAAGACGATCTTTCCCTCAATCTTGACCCCTAAAATCAAACGTGAGGCCTCAACTGACCCCTTGGGAGATTTTTGTCTTTTGAACTCAAAAATGAAATAAATCCCATGAATCAGACCCACTGGATTTTTTTTAATGCTTGATTTTGATCGTCAAATGAGAGAAAAACAATTCTAACTCTGATTTGAATCCCCCAAAATGAGAATAAATGTTTCATCTCCTTTTACACCTTTAAAGAAGAAGGAATATACACCCAGAAAGGGGGAAAATATTCTTTCCCAATTTTGCCCCCTGAAAATAGGAATAAAGTCACCACAATTTTGACCTTTCAAAGTGATAAAGAAAATACTCCTTCGATTTTGACACCTATATGTGAAAATAAATTTCTCCTTTGATCTTGTGTCCGAGAAATGAAAGAACCACCCCGCGATTTTAAGCCCTAAAAATAAAAAAAATACACTTTAGATCCCTAAAAGTGAAAAAGAATACAACTTGATTATGAGTCTTAAAAATGAAAATAAACGTTGCTCCCCGATTCAAACACTTGGAAGAGAAATATCCCCTCAATTTTTCACTCCTAGAAGTGAAATAAGTCCCCTTTTGAGTTTGACCCCCGACATTGAAAAAATACTTCCCCTCGATTTTGCCCCCTAGAAGATTCTCCTGGATTTCTACCACTGGAAAAAATACCGCTCGATTTTGACTCCTGAAAGTGAAAAAATCGTTTTTAGATCCTAATAGTGTAAAGATTCCCGAAGTTTTGACCCCTAGAAGTGATGAACAATTTTTTTTTCTGGATTTTGTACCCTAGAACTGAAATGGATCCCTCATACTTTGAACATTAAAAGTAAGAAATGACTATTCCTTGTCAGTTTGAGCTCCTAAGAGAGAACATTACAAGTCTAATCTTCATTTTGACCTATAGAAGTAAAAAAATTATTCATTGATGGGGTCAGGTATAGTTACATTACGAATATATACCGCGATAATTTACTGTGCTACATCATATGTATATATATATATGTGTGTTTGTGTGTGTGTGTGTGTGTGTGTGTGTCTGTCTGTCTGTCTGTCTGTCTGTCTGTAAGTCTATGAATATATACGTCGCAACGATGTTTCATCTGTTCCAAAAAGTTGACCAAAAATCGTTGAAAGATTTAATCGCAAAAGTTGAAAAAAGTTTAAAATTCAAAATGGACGACTGTAAATGCATATTTCTTTAAATTGTGACTACTTCATTGTGCATGGATTATTCTTGCTGCCAATCTACAAATTTCATTGGAAATCATTGAGAACTTTTTAAAATATCATGTACACAGACAGAAATGTCTGAAATATTGAAACGGAAAATATTTTTCAATCAAAAAGGAATTCCTGGGTCTGCTTTAAAATTATGTTACTTCTTTCATCCCCAATGACTTACCACTGCAAAAATTTAATTGAAATTTATTTATAACTTTTGGAGATCTTGTATTGATTTATGCATTCGCCTAACACGGGTGAATATATAAATACATTAAAAAGATGTCTCTTAATCATTAACAAATTCTTGGATCCATCCAAAAATTTGATTGACTTTACTTTACAAAGTTCATCTCTCTTTTACGAAATTCCATTGAAATTCCATTGAAATTTGTTGGGAGTTTCTGAAAATACTATTTGGAGAGTTCTAAAGCAAATACAGAATCTATAAAATATCAAATCACAAAAATCACTCTAAATCAAAAGGGAATACTTTGATCCCCTCAAATTTAATCACGTTTCACCTTTTTCATAGTTCACCTTACGGAACTTCGTTAAAATTAATTAAAGAACAGTGGAGATCGCGTACATAGACAGGGGAGAATACGAAAAATATCTCTTCAGCTTTTATTTTTTGTTTTTTGTTTGTTTTTCTTTTTTGTTTCATGAATTTCTGTATTCGCTCCTGATTGTCCGGGCGATATATCTGAATTTTCTCATTGAATTACTATGAAATTTTGTGGATTAGTAAACCAAATCGTAAGGAAGAGGTGATGATTTTTGAGTGGATCGAAGAATCTGTTTATTTGATAGATCTCTTTCAGTTTCTGTTCATTCATCTGTCTACAAGGTTTCTCCACGAGTTTTCAGTATATCCCAATTAAAGTTTGTTAGACGATAAACAATAGGCTACAGGAGACACAGTTGAATTTGAAGTTCAATCAATGCCAATTATGCATTTGCAGTCATACATTTCGAGTTTCCAAGAGGCCCTTATGAATTCTACTTTTCGATAGAAAAGAATGAAAGAGAGAAGAAAATGTTGGCAAGGATACCCAACAAACAAAACCTGTCAAAATGGAGCACTGTTCAATGATGGTGATCACGGAATTGAGATTAGTTCACTTTATCACCTCTCTGTAAATGTGGCCAAGTGAGAGTTGATAGATAGGGGGACTACTGTGCACCAGTCTTCCTAATCAGGGAAGTTTGCGCACACAGGAATTGCAATTCTGACCTTCAATTGGTTTCGAATAACGAAAACAGGAGTAAACTCAATGCAAGTAACCATTTAAATCACCAAGTAGCCCTGGTGATGACAGATATTAGTACTGCGCTAAGGTAGTCTTGTGGCATACCACTGATCATTTATCTTGTTTTATGCAAAGTGACAGCTACAACGTGCACTGAGAAGGAAAAAGCAGTGGGATAAATACTGTCCTGGCGTACCAAATGTAGAACTGTGGAGAACCAATAATAATTGGTGCTCAAGAAGAAATTGTGTTTACGTTGATAAAGGATATTTTGAGAAAAAATTGCTATTCTTGGTTGTCTCTCCTAAAAGTGTTTGTTGTTTATAGAAAAAGGCGTCAGGGCAAGTGTTTAATTAGAATGATAGCCTCATTAACTAAACATACAAAGAGAATAAGGAAATATTCTTACATGTTCACGAACATGAATTATTGTGCTCAATTATTTTTCTCTTACACTGCATAGCTTCAAATATCCCAATATATATATGTGTGTGTGTGTGTGTGTGTAGTCAATGAGCCAGGTAAACTATTGGTATCATCAAGGTGAGCAAATTCTAGTTTTGTTCTTCAAATCCATTTAACATCACTAATTCACAGTTTTGCATGGCTGCCTAAACAATGTCTCTGACAGTTCCCAATAAACTTCTAGAAAATTTGGTGCAATGGCGGGAAAAAAGCTACAGAAGAGTTTATGATGTGACTGAAATTTCGAATGTATACTCACGATTGCTCCGAAAGTTCTCAATGAATTTCTATGAAATTTTGTGCAATGTCTCGACAGAAGTTTTTCATACATAACTATCTCGCATATTTACATGAATATCACATAACACTGCCACCTGTATGTCTTTCCATCCATCCACACGATATCTCCAAACGTTCCCAATCAATGAATATATATATATATATATGTGTGTGTGTGTGTGTGTGTGTGTGTGTGTATATGTATATATCAGGACAGCAGTTTATCTACTAGGTCACATAAAGACTAAGAACTTTCAGCTCGGGAAAGAGTAAGACAATGTGAGACAATTCGCCCAAACTCTTTAGTGTCTGCTTCGAGAATATCTTCCGAAGCCCAGACTGGGAGGAAAAAAGGAATCAAAATAGATAGCAGATACCTAAATAAGCAGAAAATATTTTTGCAAAAAAAAACTCACAATCTCCAAGCAACGCTAGACAAACTGGAATGAAGAGACTAAGAATGTTGGTCTCAACAGATGCTTTGTATAATAAAAATGTTCTAGACAAGAACATAACGATTAAAATAGAAAACACAGAACTGATAAAGTTGACCACTCAATTTACCCGACGACAACGAATCGTCTATTAAATCATCAAAAGAAGGAATCAAGCAAAGAATCACTCTACGATGGCAGACTTTTGGTAGACCTAGCTTAACTTTAAAGAATAAGAATACCCCTGATTTTTGAATATCCGATGTTATAAACATAATTGCATTTAAATAAGAGGCACAATATCTATCTAACTCGAGATATTACCTTATAACTTAATATACCTCTTCTCATTAAATATTTTTAATGATCAGAAACGAAGGGATGCTGGTGTACTATGAACGTTTTTTTTCAGATGAGCCATTTACAGTATGTAGCACTAGTAATACGTAAGGTTGTCTTGTCTTTCAAAGTTTTGATTACTGTGAGTGACATTCTCTTTCAATGACATATACATGTATACATAAAAAATACCTATGTATATCTATACATACATAAAATAAAACAGGAATACAGTGTAATATAATAGAATATACATGTATTTATGTATAACATACGTACATATATGTACATATGTATATGTTTATAAATATTCATACATTATATATATACATATATATATATATATATATATTTACATACAAACATTTATATACATACATATCCTCACATATATATACATACCCATAGATGCGTGAGTGTACCTCAGTGTGTGTGTGTGTGTGTGTGTGTGTGTGTGTGTGTGTGTATAAATACATATATGTATATGTATACATATAATTTAGAAATGGATATCTATGATCTAACAAAATTATGATGAATTACAATGGATTATGTCGATATTCTCATTTGAAATGGCCGAACGCTATTACACAGAGAATGTACATTTTACCTTGACAAAGTAAATAGCATAAACAATTAAAGAAAATTAACCTGATACAAGAAAGAAACATACGACCGATAGGGTAGCAATGTAAGGTTGATCTTAACAAAACAACAACCAGTAATGCAAAGTCCCAAATAACTGTTGCAAGTGGCTATCCCATCGGTAATAGCTTCACTTCCTGCAGCAGATGGATTTTGTGTATTTGTTTATTCAATTTACGCTGTCTCAGCCAAATTTCACATTAAACAGGAGATCATTTAAATAGAGTTTCAATATAATACATATATATTTATGGAATAAGAGAAAGGTTTTAAACCCTAAAGAAAAAACACCCGAACAAATATATCTTTGATTGAAAGTAAATCTTTTGATACACCTGAAGAAGCCCAAACAGGACAAAAAAGGAAACGCGATTGTGTTGCAAGTCCTTTCTTTCATCGTGTTTTAAGCTTTACTACAACTCAACTTTATGTTAAATATTGAATGTATTGTCTTTCAATGTATGTACACATATATATATACATATATATACATATATATATATATATATATATAGATATAGATATAGATATAGATATAGATAGATAGATAGATAGATAGATAGATAGAGAGAGAGAGAGAGAGAGAGGGGGAGATACATTCTGCTGCTAGGGTCGAATGAATTTAAGATAAAAATGTGAAAAAAGTGTGAAAAAATATCAGCTAAACTCTTCACTTATAGTCTTGAGGTATAATATTTTAAACAAGCCTTAACTGGCTCAATACATGTCACCAGAAGATTGATATGATTTTGTACCTTGTCATAGCTTATACTGTCATTTAGAGGGACTTAAATGCAAGTCATTTGTATTTTCAAGTATGACGGCCTATATGTGCAGTAGGTGATAATATGAATGTGTATGATAGATGGGAAGTGTTGACTGATGTAGTATGGGGTACAGTTCTGTTTGGAAATCCCTAGAATTTTAGTGGGGGGTCAACTTTTGAGTTTTGAAAAAAGGAAACGGGGCTGTTTTCCGAGGGAATCAGAACTGATGCTCCAGGCTGGAACATTAATTTGAAATCGAAGTAGTTACCAAAGTATTGATGAAATTTGTTACTTTTTTTCTCTCTGCAACATTTCAGAGTTCATTTGGTAAAGATTTTGATTTTCGTGGGGAACATTTATAAATGTGCAAACTGGCTCTGGGTATCCTTGTCGGGGATCTCTCATTAGTTGTGTGCAAACTGTTACCTTATTCCTAAAGAGGGTGATTACCCTAATGTATTTCCTTGTTACAACTGCAACAAATAATGGCATAGATGATGTTTTTAATATCACGATAGATGTTGGATTTGATTATAGAGGTTGCCCTACATTTTAAACTATATTTATCTCCTCCTATCAACTGTATAGTCGCAATTTGGTAATGTTTTTCCGTGATTTTATTTTCTTAGAGGACGTATTTTCAGTTTGAAACTGTTTGTTTTTTTTATTTGGCGTTTACTTTCAATTACTGACGAATTTATGAGGGTTTAGTTCATATTAAAGTTTATTTTTATTCGAATGGTGATTTCCTTCTTCTATTTTCTTCCTGCCATGCTTCTGAGGACATGTGCAAAACCGGTCAAGTCTTATCATTATTAACTAATATACCTCAAAAGCATAATGAGAGAGTTTGATTTTCTTTTTTTTAAACTCTCTTTATATATATATATATATATATATATATATATATATATATATATATATATATATATACATATATATATATATATATATATATATATATATATAATATATATATATATATATATATATATATATATATATATACATATATATATACATATATATATCCAAGAAAAGTATAAAAAAAAGAAAATCAAACTCTCTCATTATGCTTTTGTGGTATATTAGTTAATAATGATAAGACTTGACCGGTCAAGTCTTATCATTATTAACTAATATACCTCAAAAGCATAATGAGAGAGTATGATTTTCCTTTTTTTAAACTCTCTTTATATATATATATATATATATATATATATATATATATATATATATATATATATATATATATATATATATATATATATATATATATATATATATATCCAAGAAAAGTATAAAAAAAAGAAAATCAAACTCTCTCATTATGCTTTTGAGGTATATTAGTTAATAATGATAAGACTTGACCGGTTTTGCACATGTCTTCAGAAGGCTGATGTTATTTTGTTCCTGTTCAGTAGAGAGGAAATACTTGGTACTACAAGACATTACTGGCAATATGTCAGAAACAAAAACACGGCTGAAACATTTGATTTTTTTCAAAAATCTGGATAGAACTTTAATCTGCTGCAGATTCCAAATGAGAATTATCCATGGAAAAGCAGAAGATCAGTCAAAAAGCGTAAAGAACGAGTGCTATACGACTTCACAGCAGACATTTATCCCATGAAGTCAGAAAATCATATTTCAAAAGTTTTGAAAGGCGGACGAGGATATGAAAATTTTTCAGCTAAATGTAATTGAAATGTACGAAATTATTTAGGAAAGATGTGGTTGGAAGACACTCAACGTCAGGAGATCAATTCAAAGGCCCATGGAACAAAAAGGATAAACCATTTCGGGGAAAATATCGTGGAGAATTGAAAGCTGAGCACTAATCAACGAAGCCTACCACCAAGGAAGGATTAGTTTTGAAAAGATGGTTAAATAAAGCCTGGATTTCAAGCTCCCATTCCCAAAATGAGAAATTTCAAGGATACGGTTGCATCCAAACATTCTCTTCCACAACGAGCAAGAACTGATCACCCCCGCTCTACTATATCAGCCGAAAACCGGGAGCTTTCTCCGATCAGAACACTACAGAAATACGATCCAGACACCTTTGTAAACCCTGACAACAATATAACAATGGTATAACCAGAAGATATAACATCACTAACAAACACCAACCACCTTACCCCAAACATCAATCCTCTGAACATACGAATGATAAACCCAACACCTTCAAGATTCGTGAATGTGAACTACAACTATTATACCAGAACATCATCAAAATCTCCAATATCATAACCCAATTCACCAAGTCCTTTTTGAACAGGTACAAAGAACCAAGCCATATAACATAAAAGATAATAACCCAGAATTAATTACAGAAAAAGTTGACAAAGAAATTATTAACTCATCCTCCAGGGAACTTTCCTCAGCTGAATTTAGAAAATGGACTCAAATTCAAACCTACAGAAAACAATGATGAAATCAATTGAGATCCCCTAGAATTTAACAGAAAAATAAGACTGGTTGATTTTTTTCACAATAAAGACAAAGAAGACGACACATTGGTCAGGAATCAAAGCTTCTTCACACCACCAACAAACAGGAATATAGATTCAGAGAAATTCGTTAAAATGTAGAATTTTTTCCACTTAACTTTACAACAGCGTATCAACACAAACGAAAGGAAAGCTATTCAAAGCGGTATCTGCAGATGACTCAATAATTATCGAAGAACCAGATAAAGTAGGCACAGTCATAATAATCTCCTACCAGCGATTAGGAAAAGGAAAAGGAATCAGAGAGCAGTAGTCAATGATGACTGATATGTTATGCCAAAAGCAATATGGACACTTTTTGAAATTAATAATGAAAATTTCTTCACTTCAGAAAATCAAGAAGGATTATTCAAAACTTTGAAAAAAATTTCATTAGCGACGTGAGATCATCAAAGATCTACCCAAAATAGTGTTTTTTCTCTCTTTTCAGGATGTCGATATATATAAAAAAAAAAAGGAGAAGACATTCACTTGACCGCTGCTTCACAATAAAAGAGTAGGTAAATTTTTTCTACCATGGTATGCAGAAATAATGCCCTCTTCTGATCAAATATTATTTCTTGCAGAAAGCTAAGACAACAAACATATAATTCAGAGAGTGTTTTCTCTATCTGCAAAAAGTACTCTACAAAAAAGTCCCATACCCCAGACAATAAAAGTCAGTATCTTTAAATATTTCCTCTTGATCCATGTAATATTGCATTCTGTTTAAAAGATTGCCATTTCAATATCTTTGGGGGGTTCTAGTGTCTACATCTGGTTAGCGATCATATGTTTTGCATGCCATTTCATCCAGCAGATATGCAGATTTTGAGCTATTACGTCCGTGATCAAAGTTATATCCTTCAACATCAACCGAAGAAAATTCCTAGTTTTTCCAATATGAAGTTTCTTAATAACAATTTGTTCAGCAATGAAATATGCACTGCCGGAACCTTGTCATAATTTCCCAAAGCATTTTCAAGATATGTTTGGAGAATTAACCACAGACTAACAAGGCCCTTCTTAAATAACTACCTACAAACATCAATCTAAGCACCACATGAATGCTCGATGGCTATACTAAAGTCCCTTGTAGATAATTTGATTTGCTTTCCTTGATTCCCTTTCATTTGTTTTGTCCTTTTTTTTAGCCAGCGATGTCAAATTTCCATCATTTAAATCTAATATCACTTTTTTTAAGAGGTCATTTGTCCTAACATCTCCATCAACTTCATTCAAACTATCTTCCATAATTTCAAAACTTCCTCAATAAAAGTATCAGCTTTTTGCCTTTATCTCAATGAAGGATGAGTTTAAATCGCAGTTTCAGTCTCATCACAAGATATTTTTAAACAACTAAAAATCTACTTTTGTTAGTTTTGATAGCCTAACAAATTTAATTCTCTCAAGTGACATTTTCCCATTTAGCAGTCTCTTCCTTACCTTCAGAATATATGGATAGAATTTTAAAAAAACAAGTATAATCCATTTTTAGGAATCTGTGGCTTATTTTCAAGTATCAAGTTTCTTTAAAAAGGCTGGATCAATACGATTATTGTCACAATAACCTGCAATTACATGCCCTTTGAAATGGTCGATCATTTCAAAAGATATTTGGCACCTTTTCATATAATAATTTTCAATCTAGCTTGGCAACTGGGATCATGTTAAATAGAAATTCTGGTCCATCATATGAACGTTATATCTTTTTACCCAAAATTGTTTTTGCTAGAATCATAGAATCTTTGGCAAACACAAATAAATCTCCATGATTCTGTGATTTTACTTTAACGTAAACTTCAACTATGATGAAGCATTTCAGAACTCCTTTCAGAAAATGAATACAATATTCTTTTCAAAAATTGATACTGTTACAAAAGTTGTAAGAAAATATTTATATTGGATTTCCCGTTGATATAATCTATAGAACCAAAGAATTTCAAAGTGTAAAACAGTTTTATTGTCGGATTCCTCAAAAATGGGGGAAAATGTCAATGGCACAGTTTTACAATGCAAATAAGTAATTTGATTTAATACTTTGAATAACTAGGAATGAGAGAGCAATTCTGTAAAACCAGCTCAAATAAATTATGATTTTAGGCAAAATTAATCAAAATTATTTGAATTCAAAGAATGCTCGCACGAATTAGTAAAAGTTCAGACAAAAATAACTTTCGAAAAATACAAAATATTATTTTTTCGGGGAAAAACTCGCAGAAAGATCTTAGGTAAAATTTCCTGTGAATATATCATATAAAAGTGCAGAATTTCAGAAATTAGAAGATTGTAATCGCCGACGTTTTCAATCGAATGGAAAATTACGAGAAAAAGTTAGGCATTCACTTCAATTCTGACTTTTACTGTATACTTACCCCCTTAAAAAATCTAGCTATCACGATAAATATGGAAAATTAAAAAAGAAATACAGAAGTTGAAAAAACTAAAAAAATCAAATAAATAAATAGATGAAAATAAATAAACTGAAATCCTCTAAAATAGAAATAAAATAAAAATAAAGAAACACGTGATGCTGATTTAGTGACATATTGGTCGTATGGTCGGCAGGCCTGTTTAAGATGGCCATGATATAGAGAAACTGGAGAAAAAAAATCTTTTCTGAAAAAGAGTGGATAAAGCAAAGACAAAGAGTTCATCTAAAATAAAAAAGATCGAAGTAAGACTACCTGAAACCACCCAGGTAGGAACTGTAACAGTTGGTCAGAAAAAACAAAAACAGAGAGAGTATTTGGGATTCAAGAGAAGAATAAAACAAGTAAAGATAACTAATCATTATTTATCACATCAATTAGGAAGAACACAAACACAAACACACACACACACACATGCACACACACACACAGACACACACATACACAAACACACATATGCGCTTATGTGTCAAAATAAAAATGGAGGATAAGAGGGAGATCAAAATCTATAGAACAAGTCGAGAAAACACAAAGTAATTTGATATGAATCGCTGTTCTTCCTCCAAAGAGTCCATTTTCTTCTGAACTAATGCTTTTTGCACGTGCAATAGTAACCAAGAACAAAACCAGTAGAATTAGACTCAATTAAAGAAATTGAAACCTGATTAAATAATTATTTTCGACCTGTTTACATCTGCTCTCCGATTTTACATCTACTTCTTAGAGACGTCGGTAATAGAAGAAGCTGCATTTTCAAATCAATTACACATTAATTGGATCTTTAGTGCTTTTGGTCTCTTCTCTCGATTCGATAATCATGTTTCTTTTACTCATTTTTATGTAAACTCAGAGTAGTTTCGAGTAATAGAGGTCACTGAAACATCAGTTCATTCACCATCTATCTATGTATCTATCTATATAAATACTGTGAAATCATTGTATTTGAACCACCAAATTTATTTGATATTTTTATATGTTAATTTAATTATTCAGTGAATGATGTGAAGATGGGAGACGGGATTAACATAAACATGATGGAGAGAACAACTTTGATAAATTCACAGTTTTATCTAAATAATTAGATATGAAATTAGTGGGTTGACAAGGAAAAGGATTATGGTAGAAAAATTGTTGAGTAAAGAAACGCTCTTTTCATATCTATGTACTTACCTACCTATTTGCATACAATCAGACATTATATATATATATATATATATACATATATATATACATATATATATATATATATATATATATATATATATATATATATATATATATATATAGATAGATAGATAGATAGATAGATAGATAGATAGATAGATAGATAGATTGATAGATAGATAGATAGATAGATGGGCGTTGTAGAGCCAGTATTTTCTGAATTTGTCAAGTTCATCTCTCCATCATGTATTCTGTCGGCCTCGGTTTCGCATGTGATCTCTGGGGATCGATGTTGTCAGTCCATCAGTTGTCTGCAAATATATTCAGTGAGACTGACTTCGAAGCTGACAAAACTTATGTTGGTAGCGTTGCTGACAGTTTGCATAGACAGTCTCTGACAGGACTGAAAAATCCTCAAAAGAACTGAAACTATCCAGAACACAGCGTTGATGAAATCTGCAAGAATACTGCAAAGGTATAAGCATTAGACCAAACATCTTTTATGAATATGCAAATGCCTGAAATAATAATAATAATAATAATAATAATAATAATAATAATAATAATAATAATAATAATAATAATAATAATACGATATGATTCCACATAGCTGGATACTCGAATGCCTTAGAATGTTCAAAATTAGCGAACCGGTGGTTAAATTCATTGGTAATTCGATGGAAGACTGGAAAGTAGATTTGACAGCCGCAGGGGACAAACTAGCAGAGGTAGGGATAAAAAGGGGAATCTTCCAAGGAGACTCGTTGTCCCCACTATTATTTGTTCTAACAATGATACCGCTTAACAGAATCCTGAAAAACAGCAAAGGATACCATTTCTCTGAAACGAAAGGAAAGGTCAACCACTTAATGTACATGGACGATATAAAATTGTTCGCAAAAAACAGGGGAGAGCTTGAGACTCTGTTCAACGAAGTAAGGGAATATAGTGAGGACATAGGAATGGAGTTTGGAATAGATAAATGCGCAATCATGGTGATGCACAAAGGAAGGCTTTCAATGACTGAAGGAATTGAACTCCCGGACCACAGCAAGATTAGGGCACTGACCGCACAAGACCGATACAAGTACCTAGGTGTCCTTGAATGTGACACGATAAAACGGGAAGAAATGAAGGAGAAAATAAAGAGGAAATACCTCAGAAGGATAAGGAAAATATTAGAAACCAAATTAAACAGTAGAAATCTAATAAAAGGAATGAACACCTGGGCTGTGTCAGTAGTTAGGTATACAGAACCATTCCTAGGGTGGACAAAGGAAGAGCTCCAATCAATGGATAGGCGAACAGGGAAACTTATGACGATGCATAAAGCATTACACCCTAGAGATGATACAGATAGACTATACGTTAAGAGAAAAGAAGGTGGTAGGGGGCTCATCAGCATAGAAGATTGTGTCCAGAGAGCTAAAACAGTCCTAGAAAGATATGTGCAAACAAATAGTGAAGAAATCATAAAGAGCGCGAGAGATAGTGCAACAAACAATAAAGTAGAAAACAATAGAACAGTACAGCAAGCAAGAAAAGAAAAGTGGGAATGGAAAAAATTGTACGGCGAGTTTAAAAGACAGATACAAGATATAGCAGACGAGAAATCATGGACGTGGTTACGAAAGGGGAACCTTAAGAGAGAAACAGAATCGCTCATCATGGCAGCCCAAAACAAAAGCATAAGGACAAACTACATAAAAGCAAAAATCGACAGAACACAGACAAACAGCAAATGCCGCATGTGCGGTGAAAGAGATGAGACGGTAAACCACATAACTAGTGAATGTAGTCAACTTGCCCAGAAGGAGTATAAGCACAGACACGATAGAGTAGCAACGATGATACACTGGGAACTAAGTAAACAAATGGGATTCAACCATGTGGAAAAGTGGTATCAGCACAAGCCAGAGGCAGTCTTGGAGAATGACAACCACAAACTACTGTGGGACTTTGACATCCAAACTGACCACCTCACCCAGGCAAGAAGGCCGGACTTAGTAATAGTAGACAAAAAAAGGAAGGCCTGCCAAATAGTAGACGTTGCTGTACCTGCAGACCATAGAGTAAAAAAGAAGTACCAACAGTATTTTAAAAGGATTTTTCCTCCTGAAATTTGAAAGTTTTTTCATAAGATAGGGAAACCAAAACTGAAAAGTTTTGAATGGTACCCAGTCTGTGGCAAGAGTCTCTGAAAATGTCTGTATGTATACACAAAATCAGCGTACAAGAGACATAAATCACATACATAGTCTGGTGGATGGATTTACAGTTCATTCTTGGAGAAGAAATTCGAAAGGTACAAAGAAATCGTATATCTTTCTTCGATTTTTTTATTTTGAATTTGTCCTCGGTAAAGTCTCTGAAAATCCACAAAATGATTTTATAGAAAGAGGCATGGACCATGCATGCCCTGTTCCAAAAACTAAAGCTGCCCCTCCTCCGACAAGTGTTGGGTGCAAAATAAATTTCTATTTATTTTTTAGTCCACCATTCACGACCTCATTGTTTAGTTGATACCTTTAATCGAAAACACAAGTGCACATTTATTTACATTGATAATCTCTCTCATTTTCCATTATGGCTCTAGATAAGTTCTAAGTTTATTACTGATAGGCCTATATTTAAGGAAAATGATCTAATCGTCCGGCAGACTTTCTGCCAACTTCAATGATTGCAAACATATAAGCATACAATGTTAAGATATTCTTTTGAACTAACCCTATTCTCTCTTTACTATTCGATTACCTGGGATGCATGACTGAGAGATGCAGAAAAATTCTGGGTTTTATAGGGCATTTTACCATCATCATCATCATCATCATCATCATCATCATCATCTTCATCATCATCAGTCTTTTAATGTTTATCGTTGAAAATAAACCTTTCCCTGGATTCAACATACATCTATATGGTGGGCATTGTAGAGTCAGTACTTTCTGAATTGCCAAGAAATCTAGTACACTACTGGCTTCAGTTTTTTTAAAGAGAGAATGATATCCTTTTTGCACCTTTAGGATTTAGAATCGACAGGAAATTTTTATTTCAATCTCTGGAGGTTATATTGAATGAAGTATCGTTTTCGCAACACTTATGTGTCAAAACGAGAGTGAATGCTTTTTTCACTTACACTATTTGCTAGATAAAGCACTCATAGCTTTGTTTCCAGCATTTGGGGCATGTGTATGCTCTAACTACATCTATTATTATTATTATTATTATCATTATTATTATTATTATTATTATTATTATTATTATTATTATTATTATTATTATTATTATTATTATTATTATTATAAAAGTGTTCAGACGTTTGAAACGTGCTCGTTTTTCGCGTGTTTTCAAAATAGTCAGTTTTCATATACACATTTGACCATGTGGGCAGTTGACCACTATTTTCATATTTTACTCTGTATTTTCCTATATTTGGGGGCAATCCGAAAAAAGCGTAATTTGAGTAGTTGTGCATACGTACATAATGTTTTAGCGGCCTGGAGAACGCTTAATACACTCGTTCAATGTAAACAATCGAAACATGGTAAAAATAGAGGTAATTGTACTTCATTGTGTCAGCCTATGACTTATGACATTAGGCCGACTTATAACAGCCAATGTGAGGATCTTTATAAGTAGGTATGTTGACAAAAATACTACAGTTGCAAGATTTGGCAAGATTTCCAGCCAATGGAGAATCTTCGAAGCACAGAGTGGAAATGTTCTTGATATCATTGAACCACCCATGAAGTCTTACAAAATCTTATTAATTAAACCAGGAAAAGAATAATGTGACGATTAAATATCGTCAACTAGCTTAGCAAAGTTCAAACCAGCTAGTGTCAACAACAATCGGATAAAGAAGATAGCCATTATGGACCAAACAGAACGAAGCTTGGTCTTCACTACAAAAGAACCACACCAGGGTTGCCGAATTAGCGATTTTCGGCTAGATCTGGCCGATTTTTTTCCTAATTTAGCAGTATTATCTCTGATAACCAACATTCTGACCAATTAAAAATATATATTTGATATTCAATAAGTTTATAAAATTATTTTCGCTTGTTTAGCATAATTAAACTAGTTACAAACGGATACTCGGTGTTACTTTTTAGTAACGCATTGTTACATGAGTTCTTTTAGCAGAAGCAGCCTCAACAACGCTTTATACACTTACTCAATGCAAACTATCCAATGATTGAAAATAAAGGTATTTCTTGTACAAGGCGAGAGAAGCCTTTGGTCAGCAAAGGATTTATGTTAATCATACTTCTTCCCTATGTATGTATGTATGTATGTATGTTCGTATGTGTGTGATTGACATCATCATTATTTTAGCGTCCGTCAGTGAACTTCAGATCGTCCCCTCGATTAGCCACACCTCTCTATCATGGGTGTCACTTTCTGAACTTGTCTCAATTGTAGCACCATCTTACTTTCTGCCGGCCACAGTTTTGCATATGATCTCCTGGGATCTTCATTGTGAGTTATGATGTCCAACGGTTGTCTATCGTTCTCGCTTCATAACATTTTTTTAATGAAGTTCATGTGGGCACCCACTTCTGGCTTTTTTCATTTATCTCGTCAAACATTTGCTGGAGATCATGAAGATTCTCAGCAAAAAGGACGATGTGGTCTGCAAATCTGCGTGTAATCTTATTCCTTCATTTTCCCAGGTCTCAGATAATCATTTCAAGACAGGATGTGAATAGATTAGGTGAGTTGATATGTCCTTGTCTAGGAACTTTCAGCTCGGAAAAGGAGTAAGAGTCTTTATGTAGCCTGATAAAAGGACTGCTGTGACAGTAGATATGTTACACAATTCTTACATATAAAGGGTCCACATCTTGTTGAATGATAGTATGGATGACTCTGGGGATTTTTGCTGAATCGAAAGCATTCTTGAATTCAATAAATGTGGCATCTTTATATTTTGTTGCTTTTCAAAATTGATTTACCTAATGGAGAAGGTCGATGGTCGAGTAGCTTCTCCTGAAGCCATTTTTTCTCCTGATTGATTTAAGTCTAATATTTTGCTGATTCAGTTGTTGATTGCTCTTGTAGAAAGTTCATCGATGTAGTTGGATAGGATTATTAAACTTTATTGCTCAAGTCATCTGCGTTCCTTTTATTATACACCAGCTTTATAATCGTAGGGTTCCAATCTTCTGATTAGATAAATGGTGATGTTATCTGGTCCTGTAGCCTATACTTTTAATTAGTTGTTCGATGGCTCGCTTCACCTCCCACACAGTGACCTGGAAAATCTTCCAGCTTATAACATGTAGCTTGTAGATATTTTTCATTGTTCGGTGTTCCTTATTCAGAGGTATAGAAGTTTTGATAGAATTTTTGGACACGTTCTACGGTCTGTATCTGTTTTAAGGTCTCCATTTTCCTCGGGCACATCAGTCATTTGCCTTTTTCCTATACTAAGAGTCTTTTTACAGTCTTGAAGCCCTTTCCTTTTTCGAGAATGCTCTATATGATGGCTGCCGTGTATATTATTTCGTCTTCTCTTCGTCTTCAATCTTTTCTGTTGTTGTTATTGGTGGCTCCAGATTTTTGTGTTTTCCCCTGAAATTTTTTTGTTTCTTCCAAGGGTTAATTGATGGTGATCTGTTTGCTCTTTGGTTCAAACATGTTGGCAGCTTCAATGAGAGAGGTCGCTGTTGTGCTCCTTTATGTTCTCTCTCTGACAGTCAACACTTTATGAAAAAAAAACTTAAAATCGTAAAAAGAATTCTTATCATCAATTTTTTAAAAAAAGATCAGAGAACAATCTGAGAAAAAATTATGTGTGTCAATTCAGAGATTTTTTTTTTTTTGAATAACAGTAATCTGAATTAAAATTTTGTGAATAAACAAACGAGGCGTCTGCTGTTGCAGTGATTTTTTTCATTACGATATTTCCGAAATTCTCAACACGCAAACACACCTTGATGTTTTAGATAACACAACATCAACTATTTATTGGATTTCAGGGACATTTGTACTATTCATCTAATGGATGACAGATTTTTAATGTTTTCTTTTCGACTTCTGAATAATACTAATGTTTATTCAGTTGTTTAACTGCAAGTATTACAATGCAAAATATAAAGGGGAACCGTTCAATACCTGAGGAAGAAGTATTTACATTGTCTTCTGGATCTTGAAATTTTCAACTGTCACTCCCTCTGCATAGTAGCTATAAATGTGCTTTGCAATATCTCCAAATGATTTCAATGAACTCCAGTGAAATTTTTTTGGTTGAATGCACAATACACGAAGGGAGGAGCGCTTACATTTTGGAGCATGGCAGGGAAGTTTTCAAAATACCCAAGTCATCTTGTATTTTGGTGAGAAACTCCTTTGGAGAAATCCATTTTTCTAGAACATAGAGATTTTTTTAGAAGTTTTTACTCAGGGGTTGTCCGTTAATCATACAAAACTATGGATTCGAAGAATTGTGATCAGCCCTTTTGACTTCATTGAGAAATCATTATTCCAAAGTATGTCGGAGGGGATTTTCTATATAGCTCTCTTTCCATTCATCTAGGCAAACTATAGCTCAGAAGTATTTCAGTTATTTTTACTTTATTTTATTCTACATGAGTTCAATCCATGATGTATAGATACATATATAAATACATGCAGATATACACGTGACTATATGCATGTGCGCATATGAATATAAATTGCGGAATATTATAAACGATCTCTCATCGTTACAAGGTCTTGGTGTATTCGTTTCTTTTCAACACGACAGTTATGTATCAAGAAATGCATATATATGATCCGACAGAATGAATTATAAATTGTGTTATATTATATAAAAACTCATATTTGAAATGATTTCCCGTCGTTACACGTATAATGTATCACCCAAACTAAACAACGTAAATAGAATAAGCAGTTAAAGAAAATGGGGCTGCTGCAGAAATCAAACCTACGACTAAGAGGGTAGCTGCTTTAACACAACATATCTCCCATCATTGAACTAAACAGTCACCGATAATGCAAGGGCTCAAATAATTGTTTTCATCCCTAATTCTCAATTCGTTTATTTTTCGTGTCTTTCCTTTTTTTTCGACGCAATATTTGTGTATAAATAAATGGATATGTATGATCCGATAGAATGATCTCAGATATCAGCTTTTTGTGGTATGCTTCCTCTCTGAGAGTATTTTGTTATTACTTGAACACGTTTTGTAGTGTTGGGGTTCACTTTTACATGCCCTTAGTTGTTAGTTTAATTATTCTAGTTTTGGTCTTTTACTAAAATAACTATGGTGATTGGGTTGTTCTGGGTGGAGGTAAAAAATCATAATGATAATTTTGATAGTAATGACAAAGGGAATGAGATAGCGATGATGGTCAATCTTTAGTATATCCTTCTGTGGGATGTCAAATTATGCTTTTTTTAATAGAAATTTTCTGAAGAGCGAGCATTTTAACGTTATTTCATTTTTTTTATTTGATAATTCTGTTTCTTTTTGCTTTGTTTTTTTTGTTTCGTTGGCAAAAGTGACGATTTTTAAATTTCTCATTTAAGCATTGGTGACATGGGGTTTCAATATTCTCACATACGTATATTTGTTTTAATATTTTTCATTTTATCGTGGGTTCGAGAATACCATAGAATAGTCTCCAATAATATGTCGACAGTGATACACTCTTTTGGTATTTTATGTTTGTAAATGATGGTATATGGTTGGCTAATTTTAGTTTTAAATTGTTTAATTCTGATATTCCTTTATGATATTAAACTTCTAAGGGCTTTTCCCAGTTCATAGTTCAGCGTGCAATATTTGATTTGATATATATAGAGAGAGAAAGAAAGGAAGAGAAAGAAATGGAATTTTTGGTGGATCTTAGAGGGTTTTTCCATTATAAGCCTTCAGCTGGCTTTCAAGGCAGAGGCATCAAATAGGCACCACGGCCAATGCGAATGGAAATCCAGCGTGCATTCGACTGAATCTAATCATAAAATATGTGAAGAAAAGAAAAGATTTAAAGAGCATAAGTGCATCACCGAGCTCTTGTATTTTCTATCGAGAGATGAGGTATCTTTTACTAGTACATGAAAACATATTTTTGCAGAATTAAGTAGAAATATGTATAGATATATAAAATTATTTTCCCATCAGCATTTTTCTTATCTAGTAATATTGCTGGATGAAAACTAACCATGGGAACAAACTGGCTTTAGATGAAGCTGCTTGACCATCGACCATGTGCCATTCGATAACTCAGCTGAAAGGGAAAGCAGCAGAATATAAAATACCACCCACTGCAAGTTATCGATTTCAAAAAGGCGTTCAGCTCAGCAGGTATTCAAGAAAAAGAAATCAAACGAACAATCACTCTGGAATGGTAAGCTTGTGGGAGAGTGAGATCAAACTTCAAGATAATCCCACATCCTAAATCGAAGGGTCTACAACTAATGCATCCTCCTGATTGTCATCTATGGAGCTGAAACATGGAACCTAACTAAGAGACTGACCCTCAAACTTAGAACCATCAAACATCTACATAAAAGAATCATGCTCAACATCACATGGAAAGATCACAAAACAGTGCAATACATCCGGGAGGAAACAATCCTGCGAGATATCCTAGAATTTATTGGAAAACTCAAATAGCAATGGGCTAGTCATGTAATAAAAATATCAGACGACTGTCAACTTCACAACTCACAATGGAGATCCCCGGATCTCATATGCAAACCAAAGGCTGGCATAAAATGAAATACTGAGACGATCTAGACAAGTTCAGACAGTATAAGCTCCGTGACGCCCATGATAGAGAGGTGTGGCTAATCTTGAGGAAGGTCTACGTCAAAAACGGACGCAAAAAGACTAATGATGATGATGATTAATTGTGATTGAAGACATCGTGAAATTCAGAATTGATCAAAATCATAGCAAGAATGGATGTCTTTCTTCAGTCCAGCGTTTTTACTTACTTAGGTTGTGTTCTATTCTTTGACAAACCACCTCAGGATGGCAAACCATCGGCAGGGCAAGCTCAACGTTCAGAACCAACAAGATCCCATTGATTCAAAAAAGAAGGGTATACAACCAATGCACATCCCCGATAGTTACTTTTGGAGCTGAAACATGGAACAAGAGACAAACCAGACAAAGCACACATGAAAGAATTTTGATTGCAAACTGATGCACATTGTTGCATCTTAGCATCTATCCCTTCCAGTAGTTATATATATATATATATATATATATATATATATATATATATATATATATATATATATATATATATATATATATATATATAAATATAATGATACATTTTCCTGTTGTGTTATTTTGCCATCACTGTGAATCTCAAAAAATATTCCACAATTCAGCCGTAATGAATTCTTGAATAACAAAATCATTGTTGGATGGGAAAGCATTGTGTTCCACTGATATATATCGCTTATTATTATCTTTTTAATTGTTGAAACACTTGTATAACATAAAGAAGTGTACCTGGCGGACTTACAGATGTCGAATCAGATCATTGCTGTTAATTGATGAAATTTATTGTAAGAATAGAGAAAAAATAATTGTATTTTGGAATATTTTTTAATTTTAATCAACTCATGAAGAAAACTATTAAGCAATTTATAATTTAAAGAGGATGGACAGCTTTAAACTGCTCTCCCATTAGTAACAGTTTCTGAAGAGCAGTTGACGATAAATGAAAGAAGAAATAACCTTATTTCCCACATAATTGCAGTTTCCCGTGCTTTTAGTAGCAAAAAAGTCTGGAACAACAACTGCAATGAATACTGCTTTATTGTAGCGATTAAACGCATTGTAACCGTTTATATTTGTAACACTATGAATAAAAGCATATAGAATGTTTGTTAGACCAAAATTCCAGTTAGTAAACATACCAGACGGAAGGCTTCGACAACTGTTTTTCGAATTTTCCATCAACTGATGGAAATTACCTTTCAGCATTAGTGACATTCAGAAAAAAACAGCTTTGAAGATAACTTCTCAGCAGGACTTCAAGGAAAAAAATCCTGATTGGATCAGAGGCTTATATGATCTATTTGTGATAGGTCCAACTATGGCTATTTTCAGCTGCCTAACTTTTTTCTGAGGAAGTTGTATTATGGCATGTCATCTAAGGAAATTTGACATAATGATATTGGACATGATGGTCATGCTAAAAGATGAGCTCGCATAAATTTCAGGAAGTTCGCTATTTGTAACTCATATATTGTTGGTGTTTCAATAGGACGGTGGGTTTTATTCCTAGAATTTCTTTATTCCAAAGTTTATTATAGTAATAAAGAATGGTCTTGCTGTTACCTTAAAGTTATTTCGACGGTTAGTCTTGTGAAGCAATCTTCTATAAGATTCCATTATAATGTTAAGAATTGGATGTATAACCCGACAAAAATGATGATAAATTCGTTTTAGTATTTTGAAAGTCTATCGCCTAGCCAGTGTAGATAGAATTAACAAATTAGAGAAATGAGACTACTGCAGGAATAGGATCCAATAGGTTGCCACTTCAACATAGCGTTGCTCTTGCCATTGAGCTCAATAACTACTAATAACGTAAAGGGCCAAAATAATTGCTTTATCTCCAAATTCTCATTTTGTTGATTGACTGTCTATATCTGCTCTACCCCATCCTCAACGTGAATAATGAAATAATGATATATTTAAAGCTTCAGAATCAAAAATCCTGGAAAAATATTCGTCTACCATTGACCGGCACTTCAGATGGAATCAGATAATCATTGTCCCGATAAAAAGTTGAGGCCTTCCAGCGTTATTATCTACTTTTGTATTCTATTCTTTGAATGACCGAGAACACTGCAAGAATAGAGGTCTATCTTCAGTCCAGTGTCTTTACCAATTTAGATAGTGATCTATTCTTTGACAAACCACCCTCAGCAAGCCTTCGGCAGAGCAAGAAACTTTAGAACCAAAAAGATCCCATTGATAAAAAAAGTGTATACAACTAATGCATCCTCACGATTGTAACTTATGAAGCTGTAGCATGGAACCGAACCAAGAGACAGACATGCAAATTGAGAAGCATACAACGAGCACATGAAAGAATTATGCTCAACCTTACATGGAGAGACTGCAAGCCAACACAATACACCCAAGAGAAGAAAAGAGTCCGAGACATCATAATATCGATTAAAAAATCTCAAATGGCAATGGGCCGGTCATGTTACAAGAATGGCAGATTACTGATGGATATCACAACTCACGACATGGATCCCTAGAGATCACATGCGCAACCGGAGTATTAGATGGAGAAACGAGTTAGACAAATCTAGGAGGTACTGGCTCTTCAACGCCCACCATAAAGAAGAGTGGCTAATCCTGGAGAAGTTTTTATTTAACAACAGGTGTTAAAAGACTGATGATGGGCAGCACTGCAAACATTGAAGCTATTCTGGAAAAGGTTTATCTGTGCTTTACAGACCATGTAACAAGAAGAGGCAACAGTCTTCCAACGAACCACCTATTTAATGAACTGGTTTTTGGACGGTCGATGAAACCGACACAACAGAAATGATGCAGAGTTTCTAATATTACCCGAGCAAGTGCATAAAAAGCGTGAATGAGTTGACAAACAAGTTTTGGATTGAATAATTTTTGTTTTTATTGTTGAATTAAATCCTGAAATTTCTATTGACTGACACTTTCAGATGTGAAATTTGTCAGATTTCTTTTTAAATGTTTAAATGTGCAGTTATACATTTTAAATTCTTTCTGACGAATTTTTTTTTGAGAAGTGTCAGTTGGAAAAGGTTGATTTCAACAAAAAAAAAACATACAAATTGAAAAACCTTTTTTCAACTTTTCTTTCAACATACTTTTGCTATGCAGCCGTTAATTTCTGCAATGTTGGAAATTTGTAACACCAAAAGATGTTTTATACAAAGATTCCTTAAGATGTTTTTTTATTTCATGTTGATTTACCAACATGGAAACATGGATTCATAATGTCAAACATGCAACCTTCCATCCTATTTGAAACAAAAAGCAAAATTTTGTGTGGATGAAAGATAACTTAGTAAAACTAGGACTTTTACTTCCAGTTACAAGATATCTCCTACAGCTACCGTATCAAAACATTTTTGTCCTGCATGGGTCTCATTGGCTATTAGCAGCTCTGCAATGGACATGGAATCCTCTCCTAAATCTCTGTTCTTAAAGCCAATCCATGATGCTGATATATATATCCTGGTCAATGATCCCACTGGAAGAGATTGACAAAAACATATCATCAAAAGTTCAAGGCAGAAAAAATAAAGTTATAAGTTTAAATGATTCTCAAGAAAGTAACGGAGGGTAACTGCTTCAGATTCCTTTGTTTTTTACGAATAAATTTATCTGGATCTCCATTTTTTTTAGCTATTATTTTGTATGTAATGAGGTAAATAATTTCTGGTCTTCTGTCTTAACCCTCACGAATCTTCCTTAAAAATCGACATAAGGAATCATATGAGTGATTTGACAATAGCAGCAGATGCTCCGTAACAGTTCAAAAAGCGCAAAGATTAATTCAGCAAAATAAGTCTTCTTCAGTTTTCAGAGATGAGAATTGATTCAAGTGTAATAATATTAGTATGTATCAGACAAAAAATCACTGTGCATGAAAAAATTATGTTAAATGAATCAATTGTGCTATTTTCATTTGTTGCAGAGTGAGAAAAAGAGAAAATTATTTCTAACAATTGCAATTATACATTGATCGTAGATGCACGTAAGATACAACCATGTATATACCTAAAGAGAGAGAAAGAAAAGAAAAAAGATGAAAGAAGAGAGACTGACATATGTAGGAATGGTAATCATTTGTATAACAGGGATGAGTCTGGCACACCATTAATCAATGTAATGAGTTTCATCAACGTTTGCTTTCACTACTCTAACCGTCTTTGACAAATCTCAGCTTATTAACAATATTTACCAGGATCAGCTTAGTCTGATTGAAGACTATTTTAGGGCTGGAAAAATTATGTTACAGAAATATTCCAACCCACAAAACGCCTTCATGCCTTGAAACTCAGCATCTGAAAGCGACATTTTTACCTGGGCTTGAAAACTGACTAATCAGCTGGGTAATTAATGATGGCTACCAAGAAATATTATGTCTGTTTTTCAAGTAATGTAGGCTTACAAGATTGAATAAACAAAACCGACGTTTTAACAAAAACTGGGAAAATTTCTTACGTTCGGCTTGTCTCCAAATGATTACAAAATGTGTTTTTTTTTAGTTTTTTGTTTCGTTTTTTTTTTCAAAAATACTGAAACCATGTGAAAAAAATTGATATTCCATATACCTTATTATCTATATAATCCAACACTTTCTTCTTTACTCGTGAGAGTGTGATTAGATAATTACGTAATTTGGTGTGAGATACCTATAAAGATGACTCTCACCGTAGCATATAATGTCTTCGAGGCTGGTAAAATAACCAGTACACCAAGGTAAGGTAAGTATAATTATTTAGTAAGCTTTTCTTAGTCTAGAAACTCAATGAGAATCAAACTCATTTTGATTTAGGTTTGCAAGACTAATATGCTAATCTTTGTTTCACAACGATGCGACCAAATAGTATTCTCCAAAATTAATCTTGTCGTGTACAAAGTAAAAAGTTTCCAGCTATTGAGGATCTAATTCACTATAACAGCAATTGATTCCTTCCCTTCCTTATCAAATTGTAAGATCAAGGAATGAATAAACAGATGCATATGTGCATCAACCTATTGATCGATGGATTGTACGAACCATTTTGCCAGAATAGTTGTGTGTCCTCACGGATACCACGGATCGGTGCTAAAACTAAGAAGAATGCCGAGATTTCAGTTGCTGATGAGCAACACAACCAATCTTATCGATCGCTATTTTCTATCCAGAGAATTACTCTAATGTCATATATGGTATTTAATAAATATCAGTAAATGACCAAAATATAGAAAACAGGAACACAAAAAACTAGTGAGAACAGATATTTTGAAAAACATTAACCGTTGGCAACAAGTATATTAGGGGGGTCTTAATGACCAAAGATATTGCACAACACAAGTTATCTACCATGCACTCATATATATATGTATATATATATATATATATATATATATATATATATATATATATATATATATACATACATGTGTCTATATATATATATATATATATATATATATATATAGATTATTGTATCATCCACAGAGAGCTGTTTAGTTGTATTACAACTCGGTGTGGCTATAGACTATCCATTATATCAACCAGTACCACGACGTAGGACTGAAACCTTCGCTTCAGACTCTTAGGCTGGTATCCGACATCTGCGCTACAGAACTAGACGGTCACTAAGGCTGAATTTAAGCGATATATATTTATCAAGCTTATATTCCCCATCTTCCAGTGTGCTTTATTCCTATGGAAGAGCATTGCATGAGCTTGCAATGAACGAGTCAACTCACATATGTATATATATACAAATAAATGGTACACTACACAAACTAGCTCCTGTTTCAGCCCTCTCCGAGCCACATCAGGCAAATGATTGTCTATATTTTTGGATACTAGTTTTGGGAAATAGGTGAGAATCTGGAGAGTGTTCTAATAGAAGGTAGGGGTTATTCATTTTGTTGGGGATTTGAACTCGATCTAGGGGTCATCTCTGAAAGTATGCTTAGCAGTTTTCTGGGGGTTGTTCTAATCTTGGCCTTGGTATTTGGCATTTGGATTTATTGCCAATGTTGATATCCTATGTGATTCTAGTGGATAGTATTATTCTTAATTTTTAATTCATTTCGGTATGTTTGGAGGTAGAAATGGTGATTGGAAGTTTTACGGATAATGGATACGGAAGTGGATTGTCTACATTGCTTTTGATCTATTAGTTTACGTGTCGCTATCATTTTATATTTATTAATAGGAATTTAGAACAAGGCTTGCATTTTAGTATTATTTCATTTTTTCTATTTAATAAATGTTCTTTAGGGTTTTTTGTTATTTTAGTAAAGTTCAAAATCTAAAATTTCTTGTTAAAGTAGAGATTGCAGGAATTTTCTAGATTTTGGCATGTATTAGTTTGTCTAAGAATTTTCCCTATGCATCGATATATATATATATATATATATATATATATATATATATATATATATATATATATATATATATATATATATATCTACACATATATATCCATGTATATACATATATATGCATATATATATACACCTATATATACATATATACACATATATATACATGTATACACGTATATATTACATACATATATATATACACACCCACACACACACACACACACACACATATATATATATATATGTATATATATATATATATATATATATATATATATATATATATATATATATATATATATACAATTGGGAAGGAAATATGTGGGGGGGAGTGTTTTGGTCCGTCAGTCAGATATTCATTGACTAAAGATGCTTGACGTTATTCATTTTGACAGATGACATTCTGCGTCTAAATTGACTTTTCTTAAATTTAAAAAAAAAACATGTTATTCCTGGGAAATAAACGCTATATTGAAACCATGAAACAGGAAACCCTAACTTTAAAATAGAAGCTAAAGAACAGGTTAAGCCAGGTGATTACCAATTTTGAGGGACAAGGTAAAAGCGTTAGATAGTGAAGTGAGTTTAATCTTGTCAAGTGACTTTTTGTCAGATCAAGCTAAGCTCAATACATAAGCTGAATCTCGTGCGCCAGACGTAATAGAGTCACGAATTCATCTCCACAGAGTGCCTTACATTTGTAGCCTCATGTCAATCTAGAATCAAAGTTATTTGTGGATAGTGAATACAATACATATACATGTGAAAATTGGTAAAAATAAATAAGCGTAACCATATCTACATCATGATTTGAATGTTACTGCCGATTTGCTTCAAGGAGTTGCATTTTTTTAACCAAGAATACTCAAGCCAAATAAAGTCATTTTTTTTATTTAGAAAAAGCCAGTAATTAGATTTATGATTTTTCAAACAAGTGATCCTCCCCTTAAAGAATTGCTACAGCACTATATTCCTTACTTGTCAGCACTGAGCTTAACATAAATTCAGAAAAATTCTATTCATGATCTTTTTTTTTCTTTTTAATTATAAGTTTGGAGCTTTTGGAGTATTTTTATCTCTTGTCATTCACATATCACACTGAATCATGCTCCTCAAGAAAGTAAAAAATTGAAGTATTATTTGTCGATAATCAAATTCCTAAACGAACATATTTAGTCTTCTGTGGAGATTGATTTTAGAGTGTTTTGAGTTGATTTTGGTTTTATATTTCTCTTCTAAGGAACAGATGTGACACATATCATCGATCTTAGGCTTAGAATTGAATACCATACTAATCAATCAATAGTTTCATATATTTGTCAATGAACTATCAATACCGGAGTAAAGAAACAGACTATTCATATTATTTTACATCGATGCGCATGAGTAATTTAACTGAAAATGACTTCAACATAAAGCAAGAACAAAAACTCTAGCGCTAGTTTCTGGTGCAAGAAAAAAATATCAAATCAAAGATTAACAGCGGTCAATATAGCTACTACGTGTCCATGATTCTTACTGTTGATTTGGTTGTTTGTTGATTGATTTCAATGTCTCATCGACATATGGTCACCTAATTTAATCCAAATTAGATTAACGAAATTAAAGAGCGATGATTATTTTTTTCTTCCTGTTTTTATGTGTCAATGTTAAGAATGCATGAAAATTCAAAAGACCAATCGAGAGTTTTCGTTCTTTGTTTTAAATTAGTTACCATTCCACGGAAGAGAAAAAAAGAAACTCTCATGGGACTATGGATTTGTAATCCCTTTCATGAAATCAAACCAGTGTACACAAATGAGTAATTCAGCTAATACCCTGATTGATATGATTTCCTTCATGATTTCTTCCATTTATTCAGTCTTACTTATTGCTTACCATTCTTTCTCAGGTTTATTTTCTACTTTCTTTGTTTTCTCTCATCTTTTCTTTCTTTTTTTTCATTTCAGCTCTCTTTCCATCCATTATTCCCTTCTTTCTTCTTTTCTCTTCCTTAATTTCCTCATCCCCTGTTCCGTTTTACATTTCCTTCCCTTTTCCATTTTCATTTCTTATATCTTTGATTTCTTTTTTTAACCCCTTTTCATTTCTCTTTCTTTCATTTTTATCATCACATTTATTTTTCTTTCTTACTGTTCATTTTTCATCTACCTTTCTTACATCCTTTCATTTCTTTTTTCTCATTCTATATTCCCCTCTTTTCTTCCATTTCATTCACTCATTCGGTCATACTTTTTACTGTTCGTTATATTCATCCCTTTCTTTTCCCGCTGTTTTTTTTTCTTTCTAACAATGTTTTTTTTATGTACTCAAATCTCTTTACGGATTGTCAACGTCGAGATACCGTAAGATTTAATGAAGGACCAAGGATAGTATCCTGATGTCCTTTTAGATCATTGAACAAAACAATATTTCGCTCTCCATCCATCTTTCTGTGATTTGCACACAATCTTTCAGTTGGTAATCAGACGAAAATACTTTCATCCGCGTAGGGGTGGAGGCGGATTGTGTGTTTGTCAGTGTGTGTTATCTCAGAACTGTTTTTCGGCATAAAACCCCACTCCTTTGATAGATATTTGCAAATTTAAATAAAGCTTTGCTAAGATCAAAATTATAGGCAATTCATATCTGACTTGAATCTGAGGAGGTATTCCTTCTATGAATATCTAATCTATATACTTGTTTCAACAGAATAAATACAGGCATTAGCCTGTATTCATTCTGTTGAAACAAGTATATATATATATATATATATATATATATATATGTATACATATATGTATATGTATACATACATATATATATATATATACAGAGAGAAAGAGAGTGAGAGAGAGAGAAAGGTGGGTAGATCAATATGTAGAGAGATTGTTTGAGGGATGGTCGGATTAAATACATTCAAACATAAATACCTTGCGTACACCCATTTGCAGATTTTAAAAAAAAAAACACGACCACCAATCAACTATACATCGTACAAAAATTCCTCATGGCCAATACATACACGCTTTGGCTAACAACAATAATTATCTGTTCGCATCAGTTGAGATCAAAAGTCTATTCCGGTCACTTATAAAAGTGTTCAATTAAATCGGGCAATGTACATATAAAGTCGTGTTTCACTCTGACGGGTGCCTAGGGGAATATTTAAAAATATTCACTTGAACACTCACGCATTATTATTATTATTATTTTTTTTTTTTATTTGGAATCTCACACCAGTTGCCTGGTGGTAACCGCTGGAGTTTTAGTGACAGCAAGTCTCCTCAAGTCTCCAGCCCTCCTCTCCTAGTACTCATAGGTCACAGTAATTCTGCGATTTACAGTTTCACACCGGTTGCCCTGTGGTTATCGCTGAAGGCTGAGTGACAATAAGTCTCCCCAGGTCTTCAGCTAACGTCTCCTCTCTCTTTTGCATATCATGACAGAGCTACGATTCGTTGCAATCCTTATATCTCTAGCACCTTCCTCAGTATCCGTGCAGTTCCCAGCAGTGCTGTGGTCTGTACGGTCTCTATCCTCCCCCTAATCCCGATCTCCTCCAGTCTCTCCCTCAGCGTTTTGGGGACAGTTCGTAGTGCTTCCACTATGACCGGTACTACCCTGGTTTTCATGTTCCACATTTTCTTTAACTCCCTTGCTAGGTCCTGGTATTTTTCCCTTTTTTCACCCTCCTTCTTTTTTACTCTATGGTCTGCAGGTACAGCAACGTCTACTATTTGGCAGGCCTTCCTTTTTTTGTCTACTATTACTAAGTCCGACATTCTTGCCTGGATAAGGTGGTCAGTTTGGATGTCAAAGTCCCACAGTAGTTTGTGGTTGTCATTCTCCAAAACTGCCTCTGGCTTGTGCTGGTACCACTTTTCCCCATGGTTGAATCCCATTTGTTTACTTAGTTCCCAGTGTATCATCGTTGCTACTCTATCGTGTCTATGCTTATACTCCTTCTGGGCGAGTTGGCTACATTCACTAGTTATGTGGTTTACTGTCTCATCTCTTTCACCGCACATGCGGCATTTGCTGTTTGTCTGTGTTCTGTCGATTTTTGCTTTTATGTAGTTTGTCCTTATGCTTTTGTTTTGGGCTGCCATGATGAGCGATTCTGTTTCTCTCTTAAGGTTCCCCTTTCGTAACCACGTCCATGATTTCTCGTCTGCTATATCTTTTATCTGTCTTTTAAACTCGCCGTACAATTTTTTCCCTTCCCACTTTTCTTTTCTAGTTTGCTGTACTGTTCCATTGTTTTCTACTTTATTGTTTGTTGCACTATCTCTCGCGCTCTTTATGATTTCTTCACTATTTGTTTGCACATATCTATCTAGGACTACTTTAGCTCTCTGGACACAATCTTCTATGCTGATGAGCCCCCTACCACCTTCTTTTCTCTAAACGTATAGTCTATCTGTATCATCCCTAGTGTGTAATGCTTTATGCATCGTCATAAGTTTCCTTGTTCGCCTATCCATTGATTGGAGTTCTTCCTTTGTCCATCCTAGGAATGGTCCTGTATACCTAACTACTGACACAGCCTAGGTGTTCATTCCTTATTATTATTATTATTATTATTATTATTATTATTATTATTATTATTATTATTATTATTATTATAATTATTATCATTATTATCATTATTATTCATCAGTCTTTTAACGTCTGTCGTTGGACGTAGACCTTCCTCCGGATTCGCCTCACTTTTCTATCGTGGGCATCGCAGAGCTAGTATTTTCTAAATTTGTCCAGTTCATCACTCCATCTCATATATTCTCTTGGCCTCAGTTTCACATGTGATCTGTGGGAATCCATGTTATGAGTCGCAATGTCCATTGGTTGTCTGTCATTCTTGCAACATGGCCTGCCAACTGCCATTCAAGTTTTCTTATACATTCTATGTCTCTGGTTCCCGTTTTCTTCCTTATATACTATGCTGTCTTGCGATCGTTCCATGTGCGATTGAGCATGATTCTCTCATTTGTGCAGTGCATGCTTCTCAGTTTACAAATATACCTCTTAGATAGGTTCCATGTTTCAGTTATACATGTGACTATTGGTAGGATGCATTAGTTGTATATTTTTCTTTTTAAGTTTATTGAGATCGACTTGTTTTTGAAGATTGAGCTTGCTCTGCCGAAGGTTTGCCATCGTAGAGTGATTCTTGGCTTGATCTAAACAAACATGTCGGATTGAATGGAGAATTTCACTTTTAGCCTCATCTATGGCTTTCCAATACATATATATATAAATATATATATATATATATATATATATATGTGTGTGTGTGTGTGTGTGTGTGTTTGTGTGTGTGTGTGTGTTTGTGTGTGAGTGTGTGTGTGTGCGTACATCGAATAATACATTTATTGATTGATTAATTGATAGATAGTTTCCATGTTTCCATACACGTTTACTCCTGTGTCTGTTCCTATTGTTCACATCATACGTATCGAAGTGAGATATAAAGAAGGAACAGACTCCTAGAACCACCAGCTAACCAGCCAAGGACAACCCTTCCAACACTATAATGGACTCCACCTCACCAAAAATAAAGTTAGACCATAACACAAAAGAGACAAAATTAACCACTTCGAGTCACACTTTGACTTTTAAAGTTCTGCAAGGAGAACAACCTCACTCCTATGGATTTCAGGATCATCCAGCTCCCCTCTATAGGGAACAAAGCAACAGAATTCCTTAACCTATGGACTTATACGATACATGTATTATCTACGGATCTTATTAACAACACCCTTGAATTTTGGCCCCCAAAACTATTTCCGACACCTGCAAAGACCTCATCAACCTGGAACAGAAACTACACACAGATGCAGAAAAATGCAGAGAAATTCATGACATCATCAACATCAACATAGAGGAAAGATAAAACAACTGGACCTCATCAAAACCAAGAATACAAATCACTAAAATACAACACTATGCATAGAACCGAAAATCTACAAAGCATAAAAACATTAAAGAAACAACCTAACGCCGAAACCACCCGACCTTTACTACCCCCCCAATAACTACGCACATACCAAACAAAGACCAATACCCCTACCAGACATAAGATCAACATGAAGCATACAGATGATATAAATCCTACAAGAATCACTAATACTTACAAGAATAACATACATATTCATACTAACAACACCGATAACAGAAACAGATACATACATATGAACAAACACAACAAAAATAAATACACAGATACTAATAACAAAAATATTAGACACCACAAAGACAATATAGCCACTAGTCCTCAAATTCCCGAAAACAAAGTCTTCAAAAAAATACCCCTCCTCATTCTTATGCATTGACCCATCCAAGGCATTCAGAAGACTCAACCCAACACCCTGACCTGAAGGTAATTTTTCCATTATCTCACACACAAATGCCTAAAAAACGAAAAAAACCTCCCCCAACCACTAAACAGGGAAACAGACCAGGATTATAACATGATCCCTAATGATAATCTATGAAAACTTAAAGAACAATTACCACACATCATTTGAACCAAAGAAGACCCAGAAGGCAAAGTGATTAACCGGAGTAAATTTACGTTCACTAGAGATATCTTTAAACTCCTTGATAAGAGCCTAAATTTCTGCCCTAAACCCCACATTTCAACAAGAACATTCTTAAAAAGGACCTTAGTGATATCTTTAGAAAAAAACATACTTAGAGCCCACTTTGGCAAATTGCACCATGATAATGATATCGTAGATAGACTGAAAGACCCAAACAAATATTTTACCCCAAAGAACAAAGATATCTACTATCCAAACATTCGAACTAGCAGTTAGAGAAGACACTGAAGCCTACATTAACAACTGCAAAAATCAATTCTTACCACACGATAACCTCACCATTGTAGAACAATAGTCCTTTCATAAGCTTAAGAACAGTACAGACTTGATAATCACTAGAGCAGATAAGGGGGAGTTATAGCTATTTCAGGGTTGGGTGAATACCTCTTGGAAGCAACTGCACGACTAAATAACATAGAATTTTACAAAAAACACCCCAACGATCCCTTCAAAAAATACGAAAACAAAATGACCCAATCCCTATATATAGTAACAACATGATGGATAAAAGAACACAAAATATACTTTAACCCACTTCCATAAAACCTGCTAAATTTTACCTATACCTCAAAATCCATAAACCGAATAACCCGGGTAGACCAGTCATCTTTTCAAATATCTGCTACACTACCAAAGTATCAAAATATGTAGATCACCACATCCAACCCTTTGCAACGCAAGTTAAATCTTACATACAAGACACTATAGACCTTTTAAACATAATCAATCACACCAAAACAACCTCAGACAAAGCACTTCTAGTCACTATGGCCGTCAAATCACTATACTCTGAGATTGAATACGTCAAAGGCATTCTAGCCACTCAAAGAAGCTCAATAGAACGACGAAAGAGCCGAGATCTGAAACAATTACCATCCTTAAACGACACATTTTAACACTTAATACCTTTAACTTTAATGATAGACACTTCCTCCAGGCGGAAAGGCTGCACCATGAGCACAGTAGTGGTTCCATCCTATACTGGCATCTTCATAGGCAAATTTGAAGAAACCTACCTTTACCCAGAGGTAAACAGTGATTGCACCTTCTATTTCAGATGGATAGATTAATTTTTTTATGTATACACAGGAGATGAAGCCAAACTAGAGAATTTATTTCTGCACAAAGTTCTATTAAGTTTGATTTTGTGACATCCACTGACTCCATAGCTTTCCTAGACACCTGCATGTACATAGATAGTAACAGAAACCTCCGAACTACCTTATACACTAAACACAGACATTTACAATTACCTCCACTCTCAATCAACCAACCCCCAACTCCTGAAAAACGCTTACCATTTCCACAAGCACTTAGAATTAGGAGACTTTGCTGTACGGATAGTGAACTCAACAGACACAACCAAAAGATACATTGCAAGAATGACAGCAAATATCTCGTTGAAAAAACAGCTCATGGCTTGACCAGATGTATATAAGCTGAGAGTTGGACTGGATTACTTCATTTTGATGTTTTGAATGATTAAGCCAAGAGGAAAGATTTGAGTACAAATAGTCGTGTTCAGAAAACGTTTGTTCCACCAAATATCCTAGTGTCATATCCTGCAAGAACACACACACACACACACACACACACACCCACAAACACACACACACACACACCCACAAACACACACACACACATACACACACATGCTCTTCCATAGGAATAGAGCACTCTGGTGGATGGGGAATTAATGTGTAAAATTATATATATCGCTTAAATTCAGTCTTACAGACCGTCCAGTTCCGTAGCTCAGAGGTAGGATATTGGCCTCCGGGTCTGAAGCGAAGGTTTCAATCCTGCTTCGTCGTATTGGATGGGATAAAGGAAAGTCTATAGCCACACTAAAGAGTTGTAATACGTCGAAACAGCAGTCTGTGGATGACACAATAATATATTTGTATATATATGTGTGTCCGTGAGTACGCACAATGCTAAAATTGTTGCGATCAATATGTCAAGGCATGCATTTAGTCATGTTTTATGCCTCTGTATGCCACATGCCTTGAAAATATTTCTTTTCTAGAATCGAATTGTTAAATAAAAAGCAGATATTTTCTCCCCATATTTCTGTTTGGAATTGATCAAAAAGATTGGAAAGTGAACTACTGTGTTGATTTTGACCCCACTCCACTCAAAATCCAGAATAACCCTTTCAATTTCATGGAATAAAAACAGATTTTGTGCTTACTCAAATATTTATGTGCAATATGTTTTTTTTATATGATCGAAGTGAAGATCTACTCACATAATGCATTTGGCCAGGTTGTTTGAACCGATTGCAGTTACTTCCAATGGAGTTGCCATATAGAGTGTCAGATTGAGTTAAATTTTGGTTTGAGAGACTTTTGGGCTAACGTGAAGCTTCTATATTCATGGAAATATTAAAAGTGTCCTTACGCTGGTCACAACTTCAACTATTCTTGCTTATAAAACTGATACCCCACCATTTCAAGTGTAGAGAATCTATAACAATCTAAACCGGCTCTAAGTACTCTGAAATATCTGAATGTATAGAGATAATTAAGAAATATCCCCTTATATTCATTATAGGTCCTAGAAATTGAATTTATGCAAATGCAGTTGACTCTGCTACTCTAATATAAATTGAATAGTGGCAAAAGTATTGGGAATAACATCTTACAGATTGCATGGACTGCAATGATATCAAAAATGTAGGTGCTTAGTTACATATAATTCATCATGGATAAAAAAAAAGTACATAGTACAAGTGAATATATATATGTGTGTGCGTGTGTGTCTATATATACGTTTTCTTGTTCAACTTTCGAACAACCATTACTTGGAAATGAGCGTATTACCGTGGTTTGTGCATTTATTTCTCTAGCAATCATTGTAAGTTCATTCTAATTTCATTTCCCCTTGAATGCAAACTCATGGCAAATAGTGAAAATCCATTAGTTTACATTCATTAAAGCTCATGAGAACTCAAATTATGACCGACTTTTTGAAAACGTATGGAATTGCCATCTTAGTACGTACCATACCATAGATTTTAAAATGAGTAAGTAAATCAAAATTAACCCCTAAAAAACGTAAAAGCTCAAAATCAAGATGGTCACTAGTCAGTTAAGCGTAAGGTTCGAACGTGTTTGATTTGATAAACAGCGAAGAAAAAAAAATTGAGATATCATTTCCAACTGAGATGGGAATGTCCATTCATTTGGCAATACATTTGAGATAACTAGAAGCCAAGAAAATTCACTTGAGTCAAGGTCAAAGTTGAAATAAAGTTGGAAAATACTTTTGCCCATACATTTAATGTTGGATGGCTTGTCAATCATGGTACCAACAATATCTCGCTGACATATTAAAGTACCTGTACAGGAGAGGTGAAAAAAATGAGACCATGGGAATGAATGATGCCAGGAAACAGTTTTTCATCGAACATTCCATCTACCAGGGAAGTACTCAAGCAGCACATCAAGGGCACTTGCTACCAGGCCAACTGTTAGAACAAGGCATTGATCATGTCAGAACCATCAATGAGGCTGAAAAAAGAAAAAACTGGGTGGCAAACGCTTTAGACTACTTTGCTCGAAGCCTCAAAATGTTATGCATTGATCCACTGTCAGTGTGAGAAAGGAAGAATAGTATGGTGCAAGTGTGCCTAGGCTGCACTCACGTGTACTGCACTGTGAATCTGATGAATGTTACATTTCGATCAGTACTATTATTATCATTGATATAGAATTGAAATAGACTAGCATCATGGGTCTATTATGTTCATTTTTATTTCTTTTATTATCCTTGTAGAGTCAAAATCCCACTAGGTTGACAAGATTCCGTTGGAGCAAGCTCTACTTGGTCGGACCGTGGTGTAATTCACATTTGTTATCACGCACACTTGATTCGGCATGATCCATAGAGGAAACTCGCCTAGGGTGAAAACCAAACGAGTAACTGAATTTTAAATGTTCAGCAGCTGTTTTGGACGCCATCTTGAAAAGTATACCTCTCCATTGAACGGACTTACTAGAATCTTGATATGTTATTCAGCACATTTGCGCTATAACAAACCGTTGATAAAACTTGTGCAAGATGGATATTAACGAGTAATAGATATTTCAGGGATTCGGCAGCCATTTTGGACACCATGTTCGAATTCATACCATTCCAGAGGGCTATGATGAAACTTAGAAAGCTTATCAAACCCCTTTGAAACAACTAGAATCTATTGAGAGACTCGCCTAGATTCGATAATGAACGTGTAATAAGCATTTGATTTTTAGTGGCAATCTTAAATGTCATCATCAAAAACCACATCTTCCCAGTGGCCAGACTGAAGTAGAATGTTGTATTACGTGAATATTGAGCAGATAATAGGCTTTTTGCAGATTTGGCAGCTATTTAGGATGCCAACACAAAAATACCTTTTTATTGTTCAGATTATAACTTTCAAGTATGTTATTGAGTACACCTGACACGGCAGGAAAACCCGTTGGGACTCCCTTATTTTCATGGGAAAAGAGTTTTCTCCATAAATGCACCCGACCATGTGATTAAAATGAGAAATTATTCCAAATGATGACGTCGTGAATTGTAGTTTGTAAATTGTTGTTCTTTCACATCGGCTGTACACATACTTTGATATTTTAGTGAGTCTGTAACATGACCGACATGCTGCCTTGCTCTAAATGTATTCGCAAAAATTTGTATTTTTATCTTATTTTTTCATCAGACCTTTACTTAAATGCATTTTTGACTTCTAACGATCTCAAAATTATCATCAAATGAATGACCATCCATAGTTGAAAGTGTCACCTTGAATGTACTGAGTGAAATTGTGACCGTCACATTCAAAATGATTGAGCCTAACCATTCTTTATATTTCATACAGTTATGTTGGGTCATATATCCAATCACCTAGGTTTATATCCGTCTGTACAGTCCAGACTTATATTGTTTTGACTGCTCGTCGTTGAAAGGGAGGAGGATACTGAGGAGAACGCAATGCTGCACCACCGTTCAAGTATTAAATAAAGTTGACGCCAATTTTGTAAGCTTTCGTGCTTGAAAAATCGAAAACTTGGAAATGGAAGCGGAAAACTGGGTGAAATTTCAAGCTGAGTCAGTTGACCTTCACAAAGATAGGAATTCATCTCTATCTTCATGCATTTCAACCGTGGGTAAATAACCAGCTTTTGCATCATTTATAACAATTCTTAATTCAAACTGCATCATCCAGTGTCGAGAGAGACAGGCAACGGATCGAGTAAGAAATGTGTTCCTGAGATGCAGTCATCGGGGCCCTTGTGAAGCCACAAAGCCGGGAGTGGGATATAATAATTTTTTTAGTTTAAATAAGGGAAAATAAAAACAAACGATCGAAAAAAAGAGTGACAATCGTCTCTACCTCCCCACAACACCTCGAGTACAAGAGGAAGATTGACAAAATAATAATAACCAGCCATGTGATTTGTTCAGCCTTACTTTTAAAAACAGCAAATTCCGTTTGATTGGAGATTTCCATTATAGAATCATTTTGAATCACAACGATTACAGACTTCCATTTGAAGCTAAAGAGATTATTAAGCGAACGAAATTCTTTTGTGTATAGCAGCACAGAAATTTTACTCAGTCAATGCAAACTATTCGAGACTATTTTCCCTTTATTGTTTTGAGAGACCAAAGTAAGATTGGATTTTGATTTTGTTTAAAGCCAGACCTGTTGATTTTTTGCAAACTTTCCACAATAAATCATAGACCTATTTCTCACTATGCTGTTAGATGACTAGTCTCTTTTTTTTTCACCTACCTTCCAAGGTTTTTCTCAGTGTGTGTCTCTTTCTTTTTCATTTTTTCCTTCGAGGGGGCCCCTCTCTTTCTCTCCATTACTAATTTTCCCTCACCCTCTTTCTTCCCATCCCTGTCTCTCTTGTTCATGTCTCTTCCTCTTTGATTTGTTTTGTTTTGTTTTCCTACAGATTTGTATCTCGAAAAACTAATTAAATAGTGTTTGCTTTTGGCTAAAAATGTCCATATGCCTGGCTCCGATTAAATTTATTTTAATAGCTCTTTCTTCCTGTATAATCGAATTTTGGAAGAAATATATAAATGAATTGATTTTTAACAGCCAAATATATCTGTTTTTACAAAGCAAATCATAACAATTAGTAAATAGTTCATCCCGAGAGAGTTAACTCATCAAGCCATGATCACTTTAGAATGGATAAACCAATCGTATTCATGTTACGCCATAACAGAATACAGAAGCCATAACAAAAGGGGACATGTTTGTAGCAATGCTCTAACCATTATAGAATTGTTAGAATGTCAAATTGCTTGTAATAATCCAATCTATCTATTATCTCCAGTTGATAGTAACTATGCTGTCTCTGGTCAGAATTACAGATAATTTCACAGTTTTCATTGTTTATTTTTCGATGTTTTTTGACTAATATTCTCATGCAATTCTGAATCAAAAGCAGCCGTGTGTTCTGCTAAGATTGGATATGCATTCGGCCAACCATAGAATACTTACATAGAATAAATGAACTGATTGAAAAGGCATTAGAATACAACTAATCACTTTGTTCGGCTTTCGTTGATTATGACAGAGGATTTGACTCGGTAAACCATACGAAAGTCCAAATGGAAGACCAAAGAGTTAACAAGAATTACATCCAAGTTGTACAAAACATATCCCGAAATTGCCCAGTAATAATCAGACAGATTAGATAAAGATCGAGAAGGTAGTGAAAGCAAACTATTCACAGAAAATCCCTTCCAAAAAAATGGCTGTAGAGAGGATATGAATGGAGAATGTTTCAAACATTTGCTGATGACGTTTCAATGGCGTTGGATGAACTTTGAGGGATATAAACTGGGCAATTAGAAAAAATAGGATTAAAAATGAACATAACAAAGACAAGATTATAAAGGCCAGGAAACACCATAAAAATAAAGGGCAAGGCTTTTGGAAAGTTTGAATAAAGGTTTTAAAAAGTGATGGAAGCGGAAAAAGATCCGTAACTATAGGTTTGAATCGGGATATATTCGGGACTTGTCAATATGTTGGGAGCGTAAAGTATACAATGAATGCATAATGCCAGCTTTGGCGTATAGTTGCTGGAGGAAACCAACAAAACCAATTGAGGTTTCATGGGTTAAAGGAAATGTTATAATTATTTGCTATTGTCTCTTTCACGTTCGATTTTTTTTTTAAATTCATTATGTTTTATACCTAATTCAATAACTGGAACGTGTGAAATTTCAAAAGTTGCTTATGACTAAGCACAGATATTTACCCCTTAGAACTGATCCTAGAAATGGAATTTAAAACGCTACATTTAACGATATGACTGATTTGAAACAATGACATGAAGTTTTTTTCCAAATATTTGGTGCTTATCACACCTATGAAACATCATGAACAAGTGTCACTCTACGATCTTGAGCTCTATCTCTTAATTAACATTCCTCGAGTTGAAATCTTTACTTCAATCGATAGAATAATTTGTTAAAATAGCAAAATAGAATAAATTGGAATAAACAATCAGAGACATAAATGAATAACTGCATTTTTATTTGCCATTATTCTGTCGATTCCTGAAGTAATTCCTAGGTCAATCGGTTGATACTAACAAATACATGTTCCGCAATCTTGTTACACAGGCATAACACTTGGTGTTTCTCTTGGGGAAATTGTCATTGAATTATCACATTTCTTTTTATCATATCTTATTTTCAAATTCAATATCATTATGTATTCTTCAATTTGAACCACTTTGATATATTTCAGTCAGTTATAATAGATTTGATCAAGATGTTAGTGACTCCAACCATTCTTTGTCTTTGATGAATACCAATTTTTTTTTCTTTTATCTGATTATTCTCTTTCTACTAATCTAACAATCTCCTTACTTGAATTAAACAGAAGACAAATATCACTTTAGGTTGTACGTACGAAGCTTTGATATTTCACTAATCTACTGTGTGATGTTCACTAGCACTAAATTTGGTCTCTTAGTTTTGATATCTGTTAAAACTGAAAATCCCTGAATATTTTCTCCTTGCTACTGTGAAGAACAGCAGCTGGATTGTACGTCTTTCATTTCTAGACTAACAGGAAGAATGGAAAGATAGATGGAAATAAGACAGTGTTTCAAATTTTTCCTAATGCCACTCTGTATTTACACTCGGATCGGATAGTATGGTGGTGTGGACGTCTGCTTTATACGCAAAAAGTCACGGATTTCTATTCCCAAAACGACCAAAGGGTGTGGGAAACTCTCCATAGGACCAATTTTCCTGTGCACCCAATGGCTGTATGAGTTAACTTCAAGATGTGTGTTTGGGGTATCAAGCGTCTTACGATTAACATGTTACCAAAATTGCTTACGTACTCTGCGACGTAGCGGAGGAAGGGTTTATGATATTTCTTTTTTACACTATTAGAAAAGGGATATCAATATTTTTGTTTGAAAAAGAGAAGAGAAAGGCAGAAGTAGAAAAAGGACTTCAACATTATAAAAAATTAGGCTAAAAATAGGGGCTAATGTAAATAAAGGGACTGATGTTAAAGAAAAGTAAAGATCTAAGTTTAAATTGAAAGATTCAAGTTTAAAATGGGGGTCTAACTTTAATAAAAAAAAGGGAGACTAATATTAAAAAGTAGAGTTAATGTTAAAGAATGAGGCAAATAGTAAAAGAAAACGTTCATGGAAAGGATCTTTTGTTTAAAAAAGGGGGGATAATGTCCCAATTTTTTGACCAATGAAAAGAAGAAATGTTCATCCTTTTATTTTGACCCCTGAGAAGTGAAAAAAACGTGCACGTCAATTTTGACCTCTGGGAGAGGAGGAAATATTCCCCCTTCGGTTTTGACCACTTAAATTAAAGGAAAACACCGAACTCACTCACGATTTAAAACTAAAAAATCCCTGCCAATGTTGACCCCTGAAAGTGAAAACATCGATTTCAACCGCTGAAAGTTTCCCTCCAATATTGAAAGTGAAGAATAAAATTTCATCCACTAATTTTTTTTAAAAAAGCTCCATTTCATTACAACACCTATAAACATGTTCTATTTTATTTTGTCCTTTGAAAGTGAGATTAAAATTACCCTTCGATTTTCAAACCCATCCCTAAAAAGTAGAACCCAGAGATTAAAGAAAAGAGATTCCCTGTTGATTTTGACCCCTTTGAAATGAAAAAAACTCTTCCCATTGATTTTACCAGTGAAAGAGTAAAAATATCTCTCAGGATACCAAATTGCAAAGGTATACCCCTTGGATTCCGCCTCTTGAAAGTAAAATAGGATTTCCTCTTGACTTTGATCTCTAAAAATGAAAATGAACGTCTTCGTCGATTTTCAACACCTTTCGTTGGTTTTGCACCCTAAAACTGAATGAAAAATTTCCCCTCAAATTTTGACTCTTAAATATTGAAAATCAGAGTCCCCACTTCGATTTTTACGCCAAAAATTGATCTAAAAATCTTCGTCTCCGATGTTGACCCCAAAATGTAAAAAAAAAATATAATCGATCCTAATCTCTAAAAATGAAAAAAAATCTTTTTTGATTTTGACTCCTGGAATTCGTCATCGATTTTTATTTTCAAAAATGAAAAAAAATCTTTTTTGATTTTGACTCCTGGAATTCGTCATCGATTTTTATTTTCAAAAATGAAAAAAAATCTTTTTTGATTTTGACTCCTGGAATTCGTCATCGATTTTTATTTTCAAAAATGAAAAAAAATCTTTTTTGATTTTGACTCCTGGAATTCGTCATCGATTTTTATTTTCAAAAATGAAAAAAATCTGTTTTGATTTTGACTCCTGGAATTCGTCATCGATTTTTATTTTCAAAAATGAAAAAAAATCTTTTTTGATTTTGACTCCTGGAATTCGTCATCGATTTTTATTTTCAAAAATGAAAAAAAATCTTTTTTGATTTTGACTCCTGGAATTCGTCATCGATTTTTATTTTCAAAAATGAAAAAAAGTCGTCCACGTTTATTTTGATATCTAGGAAAAATAAAATAAAAAATCCTCTCCAATTTCGTCTACCAAATTTGAATAAAAATTTTCTCCTGATTTTGACTGCTCAAATTGGAAAAAAAACTGTGCTTCAATTCGACCCCCAAGACTAAAAAAAATTACTTTGAATTTTGAACCCTGAAAGTGTGAGAAAATGTGTGAGACTGTGACCCTTAAAATAGAAAAAAAATCCCCACAAATCTTGACCACTAAGATTTAAAAAAAAAAAAGAAGAAAATTGCTGGTTTTCTTGGTTTTATCAAGCTTCGCCTTTTTTTGTCCAAAAGGATTCGTTTTGGGCTGCAATGTTGAGCTTTGCTGTTTCTCTCTTCAAGTTTCCTTTGCGTCCACGATCGTTCGTTTGTAATATATTCTATCTTTTGAAGTCTAAATGCATTATTTTTTCCCTCTAGTTATTTTTTTCTTGCATTTCTTGCATTTCATGGTTTCTTGCACTGCTTCGGTCGTTTGCATAATATCTTTACTGCTTGCTTGCACATACTTTTCTAATCTTATGTTTCCATTTGGGCATAGACTTCTATACTGATAATTCCTCTTCTTTGCACACAGTCTATCTGTGTCATCCAAGGGCAGTAGAGCCCTGTGTACAGTCTTACCAGTTCACCAGTCCATTGATTGAATTTTATATTTTCTCGATCCAAAACATGGATTCGTGTATCCTACTACGGATACTGCAAATAAGTTCGTTATAGTTTCATCTTTAATGATATCCATCACTTTCCTAAAATAATACACCTTTGACGGCATAATTCTGCCATCCATAACTCTTTGAACCTATTGCCTTTCGGGGAAAACCATAGTTTTTGTTTTGTTTTGTTTTTGTTTTGCGGGATACTATGACCGAAAAAATACTATTCTGTCACTGGAACATATTTCTTCTTAGATTTCCAACGGCTTTTTCATCAGTAATATCGATTGTTATTGGAAATTATTTCCTCAAATATTTCATGAGAAATATTTAAAAAGAATGTGAGAATGCCTTGTATCGTTATAGTTCATGAAGTATATCAATATCAATATCATATGCAAGATGATATGTATTATTATAGAAATACATTTTTTTAAATCCCTACTTTTAATGAATTTTGGAGACATGTTACCCGAATTCTTCAATGTTTAAAAAATATTGGAAAATGATTTATTGCTTTAATAAAAAAAAAACATCATTGACAAAATTAAATTGGAGAAATAATTTTGCTTACAGATGCACACCGATATCACATTAATCATCTTAATTACAATTCAATCTTTTATTATAATGTATTTGTTTAGTTTATCCATTTGATAAAATGTCAAGTAATTAGAATATCCCTTTAAATCTTTTTTGCGTTTTGGAAATGTTAATCCGTATGCATGTGTGCACATGCACGTTTGTGATTTACATTATACTTGTATTCAATGACATTTGGATTTATCAAAAACACAGCACCATTGTAAAACGTATCTTGTCTATCTGCGCCTCTCTATCTATCATTCAACTTATTTATTTAGATATGGCATTATTGTCACTAACCATTGTTTATAAGCTTTTCACTAGACGCCTTTACTGCTGGGGCTCCATGCCAGGCAAGTCAATACATACTGATAATGCCTGTCACTGTTGTAGAGCGATGGTCAACAACTTAATTTTACGACCCATTGCTTGTGAATTTTATCACTATTTCAAAAGCTGTCTGTCACGCTAAACTAAGCTTAATATCTCATGGTCACCGACAGTATATCAATTGTGATATCAAAACTTGCAAACCACCACAAGTTTCGAGATATCTCAACAATGCAATCTCACACTAGACTAGACTCAGCTAATCAGATATTCACTTTTGAGCTGCTCTGTTGATTCTGCCAAAAAAACAACATGGCATGAATATTTGGAATACAAAGAAATTAGTTTAAGCTTCTATGGCTGATTTATTCAAGATGCTCCGATATAGAATACAAGGATAGGTTTTGTCAGAAGCTATTTATCAATCACTATTTCATGATGTTCACATGAATGAGCCATTTCATTTCAGACACACACACACACACATATATATTTATATATATATATATATATATATATATATATATATATATATATTGCAATATGTGCGTGCATACCTTTTTTATAAAATGCAATACTCTCATACGCATTTCAAGCATGTACTCATATTAGAGGAAAATACATTTTTAAACCATTTCCCATATAAGTCTGAAAAAGGAATAAATTACTGAGAATTTGACACTTTGGCTTACATAAATAATCGTTTGCTTACTATTTCACTTCCATTCACTCAGTATATATATGTGTGTGTGTGTGTGTGTGTGTCTTTTATCATAAATTGTGTTATATTTCATATAAAACTCTTATTCTGAATGATCATCCGTTATCACACGGTGAATGTAACATTTGGCGTAGACAACGTGAATAGATAAAACAATCAACGAAAATAGGACTGCTGCAGGAATGTTTAATTGTTTATTTACGTTGTCTAAGCCAAATCGTACATTCAACATGTAATAACAGGAGATCATTTCGCATGAGAGCTTCAATACAACAGAAGGCAATACATAGTCATTATGTCAGATCATATATCCATTTCTTAATAACACATGTACGTTTTTATAATTGACCAGGGCGTTTTGAGACACACAAAACCACAACTTGAACTTCCACCGAGCCATAAAAAAATATGTATGGCTGTTAGACACGCAGATGTATCAGAGCTGCCCTTATATCCCACTGCAATACTATAACACAAAGGTATGGATGTTTCCAGCTTGCAAACCCTCCAAATAAATTGATTTTGAAACATGATTACGTAAATACAACACACTACGATATTAAAATACAATATTAAGATACAAAGAATTCTCTAACAGCCAACAGTCCATTTAAGAAATTGAATAAGAACATGCATACCACACTTTCAAGAAATGAAAAAGAGGTCTCATCCACCATCAGCCAAAAAAGATTTTTGAACACACCCTACTTCAACTTTGACCCAAATATGTCCACACCAATCGATTAAACGTTAGACACCGCTCCTCCATTCTAAAACAGACAAGTCAAAGTTTTCTTGAGAACTGACAATTATCAAAATGATCCTTCCTTTTGCTGCCCCTTATCATCAAAGACAATTCCCACACTCATAGACTGAGATACACACACTCTCTCATCCTTTCCTCTCACAGACCTCTCTTATTTCCAACCAAATTTGACTCTCACATACTCAGATATCTATACATCCCTTCCTGTCCCCATCAAACAAACCACAAAATAGAAATATCCCCATTTCTTTTTTCAGCCTCAAACATTTAAACAGTACACAATTTCCTTTGCACAGCTGCAGTTTTTCTCTGAAAAAGATGTCTGGCACCAGTCTAAATGAATTGAAACACGCATTTCTATGTTGTAGATTGTTTAGTAGATGTAGGAGGGTGGATGTTCGTATCGGTATAGGTGAGAGTATTTTTTGGTCTGAAATAACAAGGGTCTGTGAGTTGAAGGGTCAGTGAATATTTGTGTCTGTGAATGTCCGGCTTGTCTTAATAAGAAGGGACAGTGGGAGGATGGGTCATCTTGACAATAGTCAGTTCGCAGGAAAGTTTTGTTTGCCTGTGGGGTTTGTTATTGGACCGAGTTTCAGCTAAAAATGTAAGACAGGCAACGATGTTATAACATAGTAGGCACTGGCACTTATCTATGTACACACACAAAAGAGTTTCAATACAACAGGCTATACAAGAGGCAGTACGTAGTTGTATAAAAGACAAAATGGATATGGGCAGTGCCTGTGAGGGGAATTTTCTGTATCTCATAGATGTTTGGTCTCCCTGGTTTTCTACCTAGATGTTTGCCGACACCTTTTTATGACCTCAAGGGTCCCTAGAACAAGATGTATTGTTTCAGTCTTAAGTTGCCGCATTTTGGGGGTCTCAATTTCTTGTCTGTACTTACATACCATCCTGTGTGTGCACTAGCCCATTCTCTTGTATCTGTCTGTATTCATTTGGGTTAGAGCAGGACATCCATATATGATGTGGTTGATAGTCTGAGCTGCACTGTCACAGACCCTGCAGTTGGGGTTCACATCATTGTGCGAGGTAATTCCTGGTCGGAAGCCCCTGGTCTTGGGCAGCAAGGATAAAACCCGCTTTTCATCCTGAACCTGGTAGCAATTGATTGGTTTTGATATCAAATACATTAGTATACTGGGTACAAAGTGGATATAGGCCGTGTAGGGGAATCCGTTCCCAATGTTTTTGATTGTGAGGTAGGTAACGGACCTGTAGTTATCTTGGTTCTTTGTTTCACAGCTTTTGGGCAGAAGGTAATTGGTGTCACTGCTTAACCACGCAGGCGCTTCGTGTGGAGCATTCATGATGTTGGATCGAGATCTTCTTAAATTACAATGGGCAAATGAGTGTGTATTTAGCCAGTTTTTTATGGGTTCTCAGCGATTCCTATTTGTATGTATTCTTCGAAGCCCCCCCCCCCCCTCCGCTATATCAATCGATTCCTGTGAGGTTTTACCTTTCATTCTTCCATCTTTACTCCTAAGCCACTGCATTTGCGTTGAACGTTCTACTGCTGCTCCATATGTTTGCCCAGAGTCTCTCTACATCATCAATCGAAGGTGATTCTTTGATATCCACTGGCTGCCCATCACTCTTTAATTTCCTTGCTGTCTATACTGAAAACTAAGTAGAAATTAGCCCTTTTCTCAATCTGGCTTACTCTTTGGGCTTTAATTTGTATCTGTTGACTTTTCTGTATCTTTTTTTTAATGTTTGCTCTTTTTGATAGTTCATCAACCATGGATAAGACTTCCCTTGGATAATCTCTCTCTCTCTCTCTCTCTCTCTCTCTCTCTTTCTCTTTCTCTATCTATCTATCTATCTATCTATCTATCTGTCTTTTCCTTCTACTTTGATTATACATTTTTATTTACTTTTTATTTCATTTTATACCCGATAGCGTTTGTTGCTGCATACGCAGTCACGTACATTATAATATTCAGATAAGTTATATTTCTGATAATTATCTTCGAGTTCTCTATTGTACAATAACGGAGTTTTTACCGTCTTTCGGATTTTAGGTTTTCTACTTTACTTAATTACCTAACAATGCTGTGTTTATCTAATTCATATTGTTTTTATTTTTATAGAAATTCATCATTCATATTTTGGTTTTACAGGTGATACCTCTCTTCCAGGTTTTGTGTCATTGATATGTGGTCTTATTCTTCCTACTGTCAGGTCTTGGATATATACTGAAGGTTCTGTTGTCATTGTCACATTTATATGTTCCAGCTGGTTTCCCTCTATCGCAGATGCGAGTATTTTCGCTTATTTCCCCCCCTATATAGAATATGTTTTGGCTGTTGAGTTTTCAGTCGGGTATAGAATGCAATCATAACTATTTTACGCTCTTTCTGTAACTATTTTATGTGTGTTGCATTGTGACGCTTGTTCGGTAGTGGATCAGATGAGCCAGGGTTGGAGTCGTTCCGGTTCTGAGGACCTATCGTGGTTTTGTTGGGGGATTTTGTTCAAATAGGAGATTTTTCCGACCCTAGGCTGGTCCTTTAAGGAGGGTTGCTACCCTTGTTTATCTGTTTGATGGCAAATGTGGCATGGTTTATATTCTCTTGTCCTCATATCGAAAAGTTTGCATTTTATTCTTTCCGTCAATATGTTTTTTTATCGTAAGAAAATCACTCCTTAACTCGTAAAACAAGGCTTGTGTCGTTTATAACCCCTGTGTTTACGGAAAAATACCATGGTAGATAGGTTGAGACTGTTTTCAGTCAGTAACCTCAGGATTTAGCACCGATTATATCATCTATTGGTGGGAGGAAGTATGGGTATGCGCGGCATTGGTATGTTTTCCAGGGGTACTGTACCGTCCTCATTACCTGCAGATGTAAATTAGTAAGCTATATATATATACTTAAAAATAAATGCATGCACACACACACTCACACACACACATATAATTGTATAAATATATCGGCACAAGTGAGAGAAAAAGAAATGTACCATCACAGTGAAAGTGTGTAAGGATTTTTTAAATCGACCTATAGGCAGCCAGTATTTACACAATGGGTACAACAATTCAGGACACACGGATGAGTTTTTTTTAATAATTACCTGAGTTGATTATCCACACTTCTAGTGAACTTACGGAGGATCGTTTGTCTGGGTTGGTGTAGGTCAGTTTCCCTCACTTTTACAGCTTTCACAGATTGGTTCATTTATCTCCCTTGTTTCTGCAAATCCTTGACTTTGTAAGTAAATAAAAGAAATTTCTTAAGGGCCTGTTGATTCTGGGGCAATCTAACGGAGACGGTGGAGGATACATTCCCCTGCCACTGGGGTTGTTTTCTCCAGTAGGTGGTATCATTTTTCGTTCTTGAACAAATTTTTTAATCTTTACTATATATATATATATATATATATATATATATATATATATATATATATATATATATATATGTGTGTGTGTGTACGTATGTATATTAGTAGTAGTAGTTGGAGAAAGGGGAGCTGTATCATCCAGAATATGTCCGTCATATTTGTATTCATTGCCAAGCAAGGCTAAAATATTTAAGTGTTTTAATAGCAAATCCTAACTTCATTATATTTTAACCTCTTCTCTAAATCAACTCGATGTTAAATGTTGAATGTTGAATGTATCGAACACTTTATGAAAGGAACCAATCACACATTGGATATTGTATTATATTATTTTCCTCATTTATATTGTTAACATATGTATCTATCTATCTATCTACCTATCTATCGATCTATCTATCTCTCTCGATATATATATATATATATATATATATATATATATATATATGTGTGTGTGTGTGTGGGTACATATATGCATATATATATATGTGTGTACATGTACATTTATATAAAGGTATATATATGTGTGTATATATATATATGTATATATATACGTATATATATATATATATATGCGTACATATATATACGTATATATATATACACATAGATAGATGTGTATATATATATGTATATATATATGTGTGTATACATATATGTGTATATATATATATATATTTATATATATACGTATATATATATATATATATACATACATATATATATATACGTACATATATATATACGTACATATACATATACATATACATATATATATATATATATATATATATATATATATATATATATATATATATATATACGTAGATGTGTATATGTATTTATACATATATATATGTATGTATATGTATATTAAACATCAAACAGCTACGTTGAGTGATATATTAATTGTATAACGACAGGAAATCATTTCAAATAAGTTTTACATGTAATATGACTCAATTCATAATTGATTTATGATTTATAATATAATTTATAATTTATTCTTTTAGATAACATGAATCTATTTCTAAATACATAACTGTCGCTTTGAAAGAAATGAATGGACTCAAAATGAACGAGATGAGACTTTTTAAAAGCAGTGATTCGGGCCTTTGCATTACTGGTGGCTGTTTAGCTCAACGGTAAGAGTAATGCTGCGTTGGATTGGCTAACCTAACGGTGGAAGATTCGATTCATGCAATAGCCCAGCTTTCTTTAATCGTCGTATTTATAAAGTGCGTATATTTCTATATAAGTTTTTTTTAAGTTCTCAGCATGAAGTGTAGGAAATGCAGCCTGCAGAATGAGGTCCGCTAGATTATTTGATCCATCTTAGAGTAATCAATGTAAAATATTATTCTGATTTTTTTTTAATAATTTACAGTAATTTAGTCGGCATCGTGACTTTGATATTTTTGCCTCTTCCTATATACTCTCTGAAGATATCAATCCATCGGTCTCTATTATGATTTCTCATCATTCCAAATATAAGTACACCTATTAAGTCTGTGTAAATGTGCGTCGGCTTTTCCAAACATAGTGCATAGATGGGTGTCGCTACGAAGAAAAGGAGCACACCTTTAAAATCTTAATTTTGACACCCAGAAAAATCTCCATTATATCCCGTTTTTTTCCCTGCACCTTGACTGTTTACTGGGACAATTCTATAAAGTTGTTAAAGAAATAATAATCTCTGTTTCCGAAAGATTTCATATCAAGTTGCTACTAGGAACGATGGCGTGAATTTGACAAATGAAAGACTCCGATGAGGAAACAGTGGGTCATACCACTAAAACGAATTTCTGACATTACACACACACACACACACACACACACACACACATATATACACACATATATACATATGTAGAGAGAGTGGGAGAAAAAGACAGGAAGAGATGAGGTGCAATACCCACGTACAGAATATATTTTTATGTGAAATTGTTTAAAGCATAATTACATCAGCTACAAAGGAAACGAAAGGAATGAAAATCAGCTATCACAGAATTCATGCACGACCTGACTATCATCACTCCAGCACATGTCCAAGTGAGATGGGACAATTAGACACAACGGCCAGCAAATCTAGGAGTGTAACAGTGATTATACAAGAAAAACTTCTTATAATTCAAGCTGCAGATTAAAAGCGAAACAATTCCATCAATTGATGAAAAGCCAATCAAGTGCCGGTGGAAATGTTTTAATGAAACATTCTCTGACAAAATAACAGTGTCTGAAGAGGATTAGTTGAAAAAAATAAAAAAATGCTTATTACCGGGAAAGTTCAAGGCATTGATCTACCAGCATGGACTCTTACCAATATAAATGTGGCTGTTTGTGCAGTGTATGATATACTATTACCAGCAGTGAAACGGGTGAGGAGAAAGATCAATAAAAACTTCTGCAAATGTCTCAGAATACCAACCAACTTCATATCAGTAGGCCTGTTGATAAAATCTGGTCAGTTACTGCTTCAACCTACTTCAAATTAGTTGAATGCAGGCTCACCATGATGTAGCAGAATTCAAAGAACGAAAATTGAAGCTAACATTGTAATTTAACAAACAGAGTGCTCTCTCAGGACATTATCAGAATATGTTGCATTTTGAAGATATTTCCTTTGGACATCCTACTTCCATTAGTTGTCAAAGGCAAACCCCATGGAGAGAAGAACAAATTATTCAGGCAGAAGGAAGGAACCTAATAGAGGAAAGATCAAGGGTTGTGGAGAAAGGAGCACGAGGGGTCTAGATAAAATGGGACCTTCCTTGAAGAAAAGTTAGTTGGACCAATCATTTGAAATTGGAGCCGTCTTGGATATCTTTCAATCCGAGATCAGTCTACTTGATCCCCTCTCCAGTGGGCTCCCACGGATGGATTATGCAGGGGGAATCACTGTGTAAGTTATGCAGTGGGAATATATATATATATATATATATATATTTGGCCTAAATTTGGTATATTTTGCACATTTATCATAATTTGTAGCTTATTCCGTCGCAAAGTCACCGTGGTATAGCATTCAGTGAAGTTCTAACTCGTTTCACTTGTCAAATTTGCTGTTGAGACGAGTTATCTTCAAAACCACAAAATACGCCCCACCTAAATGTCATGCATGCATGTTTGACGATACGAACATACGGATGTATATAAATGCTTGCTCGCCAGCACATCGATTGGTATGAATAGACTGAAATAGACAGATGTACATATGAAGAGGTTGATAGACAGGAAAACGCTGAGATAAATATAGGCAGACTGAGATGTATCAAAAATGAGAATGGATGTGAGCAGATTATGCTAGACATGAACAAACCGACTCATACGATCAGATTGTGATTGATAGTAATAAGGATAGTAATGATATCCGAGAGAAAGGCGCTTTCTTAACCCCATAGCTGCTTTTCACTGATCTCTCTGCCCACTCAGACGTCAATATGGTTCATCGAAGATCCCTTCCTCGTCATTATGTAATGTGAAGGAGCGAGAAATATATGCTCTGACGTTCACTGATACGGGACGTTGACCCTCTAGAATATGAAAGCTGTTTTTGATAAGCATGGATAAGTGTTCGCCACCAATTATTCTTTCCATTTCTTTTATTTCTACAGGTACCGTGCAAGATGTTTAACAAGAATAGTACATTTTGATTAAATATCAATCTCATTGAACGAAGATGAGAGCTGAATACGATGTTTTGAATGTTCGACGTCTTGTTCATAGTGTGAAAATGACCTTTATTTGCTTGTTTTTCTACGTGTGTAGACAGTCCTCTTGGGAAGGGTGAAAGTAATATTGAAGAGAAAAAGCTACAAATCAAATGAAAAAAGAACAATTTAGAAAAGTTCAAACTTCATTCTTGATGAATAAAGAAATTTCCCCCAAAGTTATACGAACATAAGCAAGAGGATGTAAAAAGTATTCAGATGATTTTAGCCAAAATAGAATTATAGTTTTAAAAATTTGCAGGGTATTGATTCAATATGATTGCCTCTGATGTACAGCAAAAAAGGCAGAAGAATGAATTGTTTTTAAGTTATTCAATTACACAGTTCCATCACATACATTTTTCCACTTGCAGACATCTGATATCCACTAGGATTATCATTCCTGAAAAATGTGGACTTATATATATATATGTTCGAGAGTATACTGAAGAAGATATTAAAATATCTTTTAAACCAAAAGGGTGTAAGATGGAAAGATAGAAATATTTGTGGGTGGGAATCAGGAATCATGGCTGATCATCAAAAACATTTATCAAGCGTGTGAAAAAGTTCTCAATACTCTTTTGTTTGAAGACTGAATCGTTTTTTGTTTTTGTTTTTTCGTAAGAAACTCCTACCCCCTCCTTATATATCCGGTCAAAGAGTGATGTCAGCGATCAATTTAACAACATTGTATATAAAATTGATATAACAATACAAAAGATAGAAATGCAAGAATCTTAAAGAGCGAACAAAAATTGCATTTAATTGAATTCAGTATTTTTACATTGTGACAGAGTAGCAACAAAATCTAATTAAATCGTAAGGTGATGCCCATTCGTACTGGAATGATTATAATAGAGTTTCAGTTCTGAAACCATTCTTGACGCCAAGGTTATCTTTTAATGAGAGATACTATCGTTGTCTCAGAAATATTTAAGTGCTTATAATTTCTAAGTATGCCTAACATGATCATTATGGGTCACTGAGTTCGGGGGGATTTCGAATTTCAGTGGCCCCCCGATCACTCAGGTTAGCCATCGATTCCGTAAAAGATTATTTCTAAGTATAAGCAACAAATTGTTTGAAGGATGATTAATCTCAGAAATAAACAGAACAAAATTGAGGAAGATTCAACTGAGGGGAAAAACAGCACCTATGTTTAAAACAAAATAAACTAAAAGGCAGAAAGGAGTCATTGTACTTGTAGAGCACACTTGAGACTTTACACTTCACACCAAGGCAGGGATGGAGTCAGTCAGTGATAGTCGTCTTTTAATTACGATAATACTGTATTTACTGAAAGAATATACTTGACACAAGGATTATCTCTTGATGACAGTTACTGTTGCTGTTTCAGAAATAAGTGTAAGTGCTCATAATTACCAACTCGGCATAATATTTAAGTGGTCCTCGAGTTCGCAGTGGTTGCGAAATTTAGTTGCCCCAAATCACCGAGGGTAGACATCAATGTCATAGACAGTAATTGATAAGTATAAGTAACAATATATTTGAAGAAAGATTACAGTTAGGAATACACAGAAACGAAATCGAAGATCAAACTGAGGAGAAAACAGCACTTATGGTTGGCCGTGAAAGAAATATTCACATCAAAAACGGAAAATAAAAAGTGAACAAGTGACAGGGGTTGGACTTGATTGCCCGCTGACCAAAAGGTAGAAAGGTGTCATTGTACATACAGAAGAGATTCGCACTTTCAGAGTTTGCACTAAAGCAGAGTCAGTGCATCAAGAACTTTCCGTCTGAGAAGACATGCTGTTGATCACTCGATCTGTGAAGTTTGTTTTTTTTTTTTTTTTGGTATCTTTAGTTGGACTTGAATTCCTATATCTTGTACCACAACAATCTGATGGACTCTCTCCTTAAGCTGAATCAAGGCATGGAATTTTTCTTCAATTGCAAACTTACTACATTGCATGTTGAGTTATAACGTTCTTCATATACTGAAACAAACTCTGCATTGGTGCAAATCTTGCTAGTTTAGTTTTATTTTGAATGTTTGATATACAAATATATTTCGCAGCCACTGTTAACAATATATGGTGTGAGCAGTGTCCGAACATTAATCATTCTGTCGTTTATAGTGCGGTAAATCAGGAGTGTTAACAATGATATGAGCATACAAAAGCAAGTTAGAAAAACTGTATTCGGTTTATGATCATTGAAAAGAGAAGATGGCACAAAATCAAAATTCTTGTGTGCTGCAATCCTAATTTTGCAAAGAATTCATCAATTAGAATTACCATTTTTTCTACTTTTCTTGAAGGTTAACCTGTCTTTACAAAATGCCTGGTCTCACGCTTGAACGATGCCTTACTTTCAATCTTTTCCTAACAAGACGATATTCATAGATAATACCAAGCGTGATGATTATAGTTGAAAACGCATGGTAGTTGGAAGGGCTCTGGGCTAAATGTTTTCATAAACTGTATTCCACTTTGACGATACTGATGGGAAATACGTGAAGGCATCAAAGGCTCTCCTCACTTGATGATGTCTCATAATGTCAATTCGGATTTAGATCAGTCAAAATTGTTTTCAATTTTGAATTATTTTTGTATTTTTATAAAAGACATATTTCCGTAAAAAAAAAAAAAAAAGAAATCAATAGAAGTTGCAGATTCAAATCTTTATTGACTGAGTGTAGCGTAGGTTTTTTTAACTGGGAACAAGGGGTACCGATTGATTATCGATCTCATTGCAAAAGATCTGGGAACTACCTGAAAATTACCCCACGACAAAGGAACCAAATAAATCATTTACCCAGCACAGCATACACTTTGTGAAAGCCACAATTAAGGAACAATTAATCAGGGTCGAACTAGCAATCAATGAGCTTTGAGACAGGCTTGCTAATAATCACACCAAGTATATACGTCCATATATGAGTTGGAATAAGCATATGTATTGTCAGAAAAGGATTGATGGAATTTCAGCAAATAAACTAAGGAACACCCACATACATACTTACACACACACACACATACATACATATGGAATATGTAACCTTAGACTACAGTGACATTTTCACTCATTCTTAAGACTAATACAAACAAACCTCAAACCAACAATAATACGTTGATAATCAACCCCTGTCGAATAAGCTCTTTACAACCACCACATAAGTAAAAAAAAAAATACAGCCAATATACGAAATCCGAAATAACACTAAAATGAATTTCTTTCCGGATAAGGAACAGTTTTACGATCAACCTGAGACATATATATATATATGAAAATTGGCGGTTGAAAAAAACTACGAGTGAATCAAATGTTACATCTTAAAAAGCAGTCTCTCATGCGTGTTGTCAGTTCCCCAACATTTTCAACAAAAAAAAGACTTCTGCGATTGCAGAGTAACTGAGCTGTTTGCATGTTTAAGACTGAGAAATGAATTTAGGAAACAAGGTTATTGGGTAGTGTGATTCCTCTTGTGTCAGTGTCAGTGAGAAATTGGTCAGAATAAGGATGTGCATGATGTCTCCAAAGTTTTCAAAGTGGACGGAGCCAATTGCACTTTTTAGTGCTCTAGCCATGTTGTTGCACTATCTATTCCTGAAGTAATTTGTTGTGAGGGTGTGTTGGGTTTCACGAAGCCGAAATCATCGAAGATGAATGCGACTCCTCTATAAGTAGAAGGATCAAAACAGCCCTTATATCCGAATCCAACACAACGGTGGACATTTCCAGATTCAAAACCCTTCATATGCATTATTTTTTTAAACAAAACGACATAAAAACAATACATTACAACATTAGCATGCAAGGTATAGTTTAACATATACTAGCCCTTTTAAAAAACAGTATGAGTACACAATGACACCCTTGGAGAAAATGTCCATACACAGACGCACACACTTAGCTTTACTTACCATCAAAAAAAAAGAAAAAGTAACACGCCTCATTTTCACCCTTCCCTATACATGAACACACTTATCCATTGAATGCCAGACACCACCTCTACATTTTGAGAGTACCAATAGTGACATAAAATTTCTCTTGATCATCTAATTATAAAATCAGAATCATTTTGTCAGATTACTCCACGAAATCTTCCCAAGGCTCAGCAGCAAGTATATACCTTTCAGTTGTTAAAAGATTTGGTTCCTACAGAAAATAAAATTAGCAACAACCATGTGGCTCTGAAAAAAAGCGTTCATAGGAGTCCGTTGAGAGAGAGATAGAGAGAGAGAGAGAGAGAGAGAGAGAGAGAGAGAGAGAGAGAGAAAAGGGATGTCAGAAAAGGAACGAAGGAGAAAGAGAGAGAGAGATGGAGAAAGGTATGGATAGATAAAGATGCATCGATGGGAATGTGATTCACCAGACCACATGTGTACATTGAAACACTTATGCAAGTTTGGCAGCGAAGGTTAGAATAAGCATAAGAAAATAAGTAAAAACAGTGTATTTGCATGTGCATACGTTTAAATATTTTTTGATATTTATCAAATCGATCTTTTCCTTTCTCCCCATATATATGACACGACCCTAGAAAAATATAGCAAGTTATATTCTCTTTCTGACATCCCTTATCTCTCTCTCTCTCTATATATATATATATATATATATATGTATATATATATATATATATATATATATATATATATATATATATATATATATATATATATATATATACGAAGTTTTGTGATTAAACAGTAAAGTAGAAGCAAAATAGTGAATTACTGCAGGACCTAATCAAGTCTATATTATTCAGAGAATTGACGAATGAAACGAGCTGGATGAAAGAGAAGCCAATAAATTAGAATAATTTCCTTCCATTGGATTTTACAACAAACAATTCATTTCTTCTGGTTCTTGCTGATTCCGGGACCAATGTAGTAGTGATTAGAATTATGTAAGGAAACAATCCATGGAGGAAGTAGTTTGAAACGGACAAGGTTTCAGGCAAAAATGATTGATGTAAGCGAGAAAGGAATCTCAGTGAAAAACGGATATTAACTTTGTCGACCAAACAAACTGATGCATACCTGGTAGAGTCAAACACTTATCAAATAGTATTTTGTTTGTGGACATGGCTGATACCTCCTTCCTTCTACAAGTTGCTTTTCTTCCTCTTTCGCTCCATTCTTACGATTTGTTAATATTTTGTACTTGTTGGATTTTCACGCCTGATGTATCCGGTGGCTGTCACTGAAGGTTCGAGCGACAGCAAATCTTTCAAGTACTTCAGCATCCTCTCAAGTATTCTTTCTGATTTTAGTAATGCTGTCGTTTGATACTTTCCATTGTTCTTTTTATCTTGACTATTTTCAGAGCTCTCAAGCTTCATGTTTCGAAATTGTATCAGGTGGCTCTTGCTGGAGATCATGTGACAGCAATTCTCCTCAGTACTGCAGCAATATTTTTAGTACTCCTGCTGATTTTAGTAATGATGATGTTTGAGCACTTCCTTCGAGACGATTCCAAGTGCTTCCATGATCATGAGTGAAATTTTTTCATTCATATTCCGATATTGTTTTCATTTTTGTCAAGAGATCCAGACAATATTCCGATTTTATAATTGACTAAGTTTCACTCTGTGGTCTCATGGGACAATATATCGTTGTTTACAATATCAGGCCTCCCGGTTGGGAGTATATGTTAAAATTTCAGTTCCACAAAATTTGTGACTGTTCTAAAATCACCAACTCGTCCATTTTTTTTTTTTTTTTTGTTTCGCACAATTCAAATATTTACTCAAGTTTCACTTTCTTTTAATTTCACTATATGATCAGCTACATTAAGTGGAAGGTGAAGATCAAAATCAGATATCCACCAGTGAACGTTGGTTTACAATATTTGGATGTCTTGAACCCTTGCACTGTTTGAGCGATTTTTACATAATGGAAGGCGAATTCATCGTCTGCTCCCTTATTTATCATGAAGATCTTATTGTCCACGTGGTTCATAAATACTTGAACATCTGCCTGCCGAAGTCATAAGGTATCTACGTTTCTCAGTCAGATGGCTGATTCCATCCGTGTCGTTATCAAGGAGACAATGGCGATCGTCAAGCCATGAGTTTCAGTTGCTGATACATAAGCCTCAATTGGAAGTATGCTGTTTGTATCTTCAGTATCCTCATCAGGTTCTCTATCAGGATACTGGTACACTTCGGGAGGAGGATTATCCCAAGTCACTGGACCTCATCGATGGAAATCTTCGTAGATGGGCTCATAACATCCAAACTCACCATCTGGTGGGAATGAATAGAGTTACCAATAACAGTTATTTACATACGACAGGGTCAGTAGTTAGTTGGTTGACTGTATTAACCAGAAATCTACCGAATGGGGGACAACAGTTTTGTTCCTATTAGAATAACAGCTTTGTGAATTGGGGTAAGGGAGACTGCAAACACGTGATAACTTTGGAGAGGGCTGCATATATGAGCTAACTTGGGGTCAACCACCCGTGTGTGCTAATTTTAGGGAGAGACTGAACACATGCACATATGTGCTAATTTACTTATCATCGATACAACTGCCTATATTCAGTGTTATAATGGTATCCCTGTTGCTATACAGAATCAGTTTTCAAGGTCGGATCTTTCTTTACCTTGCGGTAGCTACCATCCTCAACAAAGTTTACAATTATTTTAGAATACTCCAACTTTTTCCATCACTGGATTTAATGATAACTAGGAAAGAACAGGAGTTCAAAATATCTGTATATCGTAAGCCAAGGTCGATATCTGAATTTTCGTTCTTATGATCCATACAGTGTGAAAGAAGAGATTGTCCACGGTCTATAACATTGAGCGAAACTCATGAGTTTGCAGCCTAGCTAAACATCATTAAGAGATAATCAATATGAAGAATATTCTTCTGAGTAACAAATACTCTGAAAGAGTAGCATTGGCTTCCGTGAGTAGGAGCACAAGTATAGATAACTATAGTCGATAATTGAACACTCATTCTACTATATATAGTAACCGTGTTGGAAACGATACAGAGCATGTGCAGTCTACATGACCTCAGGATAATATCCAAAAGCGCTTCTAACCTTTGGAGATACCTGAACAGATGAGGACATGACCAAGGATTTTGTGAATAGCATTCTATGCATTTGTAGCTGGGAATATGAAAACAAGATCGGTTATCCTGAGGAGGTGAGGTAGGAAGAATATCGAAAAACCGTAGTCCGTGGAGAGATTATAAAATCGGAAATGGCTTATCATTTTTTGGAGGGAAAAGAAAGTCGCCAAATCATGTCGATGTAGTCAGAATAATAGATTGAGAGTAACGTTTGGTGATTTTAAGAATCAACACCGATTATTCTGAAAACATCCTCAGCAGGCTTGGTATTGACTTGGACACTATATCGAAGTCATTGAAACAGACATGAGGTTTAAAGATTCAAAATTACATCATCGGATTGTCCTTATGAACGAGGACCAAGTGGATTTGAATGTTACAGTTTACCTATTGTTCTTGTTAGGATAGGAAACCAAATTCAACATAAGGTTTGGAGAACAACATTAACAGGAAAATCCACACTGAATTTAGGAGAGTCAGAAATAACATTCCCCTACCATGATTTCAAATCACAGCCAACTGATTTGTTTTGTGTCGCACAACAAATGAGCTAAATTTACATAAAGTTTACACATTTGCAAAAAGATTTCAGAAATATCGAAGGGCTTATTTAATTTCAATAAATAAATATATCTATTCCACAAATATATATTTTCATAATTGTTTTATTCATACAGTAATACGTTTATAGAACTGACATCCATAGATTAAAAGATCTTGACTAAGGAACCCGAGAGTTGAGATACCAAAACCCATCCTTGATATTAATCCATACCAAAAGAAGATATAGGACACGGTGTTGTGGTCGGCAAATGGAATCATCCATTACAACTTGAAGCCTGGCAGGACCATCACAGCAAAGAAGTAGTGGTCAGTATATCGATAGAATGCATTGATAAATGCAACGTTTACGTCCTGTATTCGTCAATCGTAAAAGACCAATATTTCTCTGTAATAACACATTTCCTGCAAAAATTGAACAGACAAAGCCACGAATTTCTCCTCACCAAGCTTACTCACCTGGCCTATCTTCAATAGACTTTTTCATCTATTTTGAGTATATTTCTTGAAAAACTTTGATATATTTCCCAACGCATATGAGAGAGAGTGACAAAAATTGGAAGCAATAAATTTTGACCGTTTCTTCGTCGCTACGAGAAAGATTCTGTTATCAAAATATTTTTCCTGTCTTTCTTTAACCCTACGCTACTTTCAAGCTAAATTGTGTATTCCATCATAAAAGAGTGATACCATGATTTCGTACAATCATATCTTCAAATTGCTGGAACCGTTTTCTCAGCCGATGGTAGGTGACGTTGGATCTAGAGAATACGCTATGAGCGGAATAACTTCCAATTCAAACTCTATGATTGTTGTATTGCATCAATGTACGTTTTCAAGCAGGCAAATCACCGGTGATGTTTTACTCGGGGTAAATGTTCATTGTCCCAATGTGTCATTGAAACTGGCGAAATGGCTGACTGTAGTTTTGTGAAGTAGCGATTGTCCGGATTTTAAAAAAATATGATAAAGAAAATCAATTTTTTCAAATTTTGCCAATCATATAAAAATTCTTTATCTCAGTAAATATCTTTTCGGATGTAATCTTAAAAGCTTTCCTAGATTTTGACGATTTTTTTTTTATTATTTGGATTCTCGTGGTAAATCGATTCTTATCGCCAGTGACCTCCTTTTCAAAATGACTTTTCCAGCTTGGACAAGGAGTAAAATAAAATGTGGAAAGCCGACCAATGTTTGTCCCCGCAAGTTCGTGCAGAAAGAATGAAAGTTTAAGAATTTTATCTTAGTCTAGTGGACGACAAATACAGTTGACCAATTAGCACAATGACTGAGTAAACTTCAAGATTGTACAAAAGATGGCACTAGAAATTTTTACATCACCCTTACTAAACGAGGTGAGTAAAAAAGTCAACTTATACATGAACTTGAGTAAAACGAAAATCATGTGCAACAATCATATTGAGAATAAGAACCAAACTATCAAGATAGAAGATGCAAAACTCAGGAAGGTAGAAGCAAAGAATCACTTTGGGATGGCAAGCCTTTGGCAGAGCGAACTCAACTTTCAAGAACCAGATGATCTCAATAATCCAAAAAAGAACAGTATACAACCAATGCATTCTCCCGATAGTCACTTATGGAATTGATACATGGAACCTAACCAAGAAACAGACCTACAAACTGAGAAGCATGCAACTTGTGTATGAGAAATCATGCTCAACCTTTAATGGAGAGCAGCAAAGTATATAAGGAAGCAAACGAGAATCTGAGACATCATAGAGACAATTGAAAAACTCAAATTGCAATGGGCAGGGTATATTGCAAGAATGAAAGACAACCAATGGACATGAATCCCCAGAGATCACATGAGAAAACAAGGCTGACAGAACACAAGATAGAGAAATTCAGGAAATACTGGCTCCGTGACGCTCATGATAAAGAATTGTGGCGAATCCTGGGGAAGATTTATGTCTAACGACGGACGTTAAAAGACTGCTGCTGCTGCTGCTCCTGATGATGATGATGATGATGATGATGATGATGATGATGATGTACGTTTGTATATTTGCGAGTGTGTGTTTGTAGGGGCACATAGAAAACGAACGTGTAATTCACACTAAGATAGTCTAGCCCAAGACCAAATGGGGTGAAATGTTGGGAAAAGAAAATGATGTTACACCTATTCCCTGAAAGGGGAGGGCACGTCTTTAACGAGAACCAACATTCAAAATTACTCTGGAAAGATAAAAGCAAGTATTTTATCCCTGTGACAATCTCCGTGTAATCTATTCGATGACAATATATGCATGTGAAATGATCCGTCGTTATTACACAGTGTATGTATTATTAAGCATAAATAGAATAAACAATTGGAGGAAATGGGGTAACTGCAAGAACTGTATGTGCTGTCGAAAGTGTAGCTGATTCACCTCAACGTTCCTCCTATCATTTAACTAAATAGTCGCTGGTAATGCAAATGCCCGAAAAATTCCATTATTGTTTAGGTCAATAGGGAGAGCAATTCTATGTTGAAACAGTTATCATGCCGGTCCATTGATTCGATTTTTGCTGCAGCTCTATTCTCTCCAATTGCTTATTCAATTCATATTGTCTAGGCCAAATGATAAATCCACCGTGTAGTATCGGGAGATTATTTCAAACAGATTTCCAAAATGATACAACGCATTTATATTTATACAAGTCGGATTAAATATTGATTTCTTGATAATATAATTGCCAGCTTTGAGAAACAAAAAGAGTGCATGAACAAAATGAGAATTTGGAGTTAAAGCAGTTATTTAAGCCTTTGCATAACCGCTTTCTGTTTTTTTAATAGATTTAAGTTAATAGATTTATGATTATTTCTGTCAGATCATGTGTCCATTTCCAAACAATAATGTATCAAAAGAGGGAGAGACACACATTGTAAGAATTATATAAGTAGATATATTGCAAGAACACGAAATTTATAAGCGTATAAACATATATGTATGTTCATAAGTAAAATCTCCTCAATTAGGAGGATATTTGAACTAGCTTTTGGAATTTTACTATCAACGATTTTGTTCGTATGAAAAACAATCACTGAAAAGAATTAACTGTTTTCAATTAGTTGAGGACGTATTCAATCAACCACAATGATGCACCAAATCAACCAGTTGTTCAAAGAAGGATTTTCAGATCATAAATCAGACAGGAAGTTTTGTTTTGGGGGCTCGGTGAAATCGAGACTTAGATATACCCCAAATGGTAATAAAGAGTTACATATGATTGTGGGAGGTTGCAGTTTCACTTGTTCCATGAGCCTGTTAACCATCGTCTAACTGTAGTATTCAGTATCGAGTCAATGTTCTTTCCTTCATAAGGCTATATATAAATAAAGGTAAATACTTGCATTGATAGGGCTAAAACATTATGACAAGCGATATGTGAAAAAATAACAACCTCTCTCTCTCTCTCTCACAACTACTTCATTGGTCACGGTCAGTGACATATTCGCAGATAAATTGGACTTGAGTATTTCATTTTGACATGTTGAATGCGAAAGTTACAGGCAAGTGATTCTGATAGTGGCAAAATCCTATGTCAGAAAAGACTAGGTAAGTGCACTTCCAATAGAGTGTGCTCAGTTGAGGTGAACACACCGGTAGTGGTCTGTGGAGGGGAAATCATCAGTGGTCACAAGGCATTCAGCGGTCAAAACTTGAACTGAGCCGTTACTAGTAAATACGGACCAACAGAAGAGCTATTGTGGCACAAATTGCAGTCTGCTTCAACCAAGGTTAGAGAGAGGGGTACTCTTAACACCAACTACATCGATACTTGTTGCATATTTGGCTGCCTAGACAGAGGCCTGTCAGAACGCCCGATGCCTATCACTGTATATATATTCAAATAATATATAATATTCATGCGCAGGAAAAAAGCAGATAAAATATAGAGTAAAAAATCACTATACAAACATGTGTAGATTCTTCAAGATGAAGTTGGCAGATTAAGTATTTATTCAGGCAATGGCTTTAGCATTACCAGCCAGTGGTTTTGCTGCATCTTTGTTTATCTCCTTGCCAGCGACTGAGAACTTACTGTCAACTTGTCAACGCTATTCTCTTTGTCAATCTAATTTTGTGCAGATGAGGACGCAGATCACCGAGCTATGAAATGGCATTTCCTTTGCTCTGAGGAGATGTGACATGTGCAACTAATTTATTTATCGGTACTATTTGAGAATGAGATTTTTAGCCATGAATTTAATGAATAGAGATACAAGGATTGACTCTCTCATTCCAGATATAAGTTATATAAGTGTATAAAATGTTGACTTCAAAATTATTAACTGGCACCTCCCAGTATCTTCACACCTTATGTCCCTTTACGATCAGTAAATATCTTTTGTTCCCCGAACTTTTGTTCGGATTCCTAGACTTCTAATGTTTTTTCACTCTTTTATATTAATTATAACTAGTTGAAGTTGTGGAAATCCCACAAATGTTGAAAGCAGTTACTATGAATTATTTCGCGCCTAAGGTCTTCTCTTTGTCAGACTTATCACTGGTCCATGTTTCAACCTGTTGTACGAATAAGGGGTAATTTCATATGCAAAAACCTCAGTAGAGTACGTAAATTTATTTTCTGTCGACTGCTTTTCTACCCTCAGAAGAATTTACGATTTTCCTTTTCCTACGACCAATAAAGTAAAGAATAGTTTTACCCTGATTTTGAATCCCAAAAAATTATAAAAAGTTCCCCTCACTTGAAATTGGATACAAACCTACCCATTAACTTTGAACCAGGATAGGGAATAAAAGAATTCCTTCTCCATATTGACCTATAAAGCAGAAAAAAAATAGTCCCTCCATTTTAACCCCAAAAAGTATAGCATAACGCCCCTTAATTTCGACTCTTAAAAGTGAAAAAAAATTGTCCCACTTTTGACACCTAAAAGTGGAAAAATACTCCACTCCCTATGATAAATTCGGCCTTATAGACCGTCCAATTCCGTAGCTCAGATGTAGGATATCGACCTGAAACGAAAGTTCCAATCCTGCCTCGTGGTAGTGGGTGGGATAATGGGAAGTCTATAGCTACAGTGAAGAGTTGTAACACAACGAAACAGCAGTCTGTGGATGACACAATAATACTTATATATATATATATATATATATATATATATATATATATATATATATATATATATGTATATATATATATATATTTATAAATAATATATATGCATGAATACATATGTATACACATATATACATACTTATATATATATACATATATATATATATACATGCATATATACATATGTAGATGCATATAGACGTATACATATATATACATATACATTCATACACACATATATAAACACAAATACATATTTATACACATATACACACATATATACATATACATATACATATATATATATATACATGTACTTATACTCATATAGATATATGTATACATATGAATTCATACATATATACATGCATGTATAATTATACATTTATACATATACGTATAAATTCATATGTATATACATTTACGTACATACAGACGTTTATACATCAACATACAGGCATAGGTACACATATACATATATAGGCACAAGTACAAATATACATACATACAAACAGGTACACACCCATATATATGCATATATACACACATATATACACATATATTGTTAAACTTTACACTTCATCACTGGCTGGACTTTCACATAACAGGATGCCCCTAGCAGATGGGATACCATTTTTTGCTTACAAAGCAAAGCTCCTGATGGTGGACTCATGTTCCACGTCAAACCTATAACCTTTAGAAGCGCATACATACACACAGAGCACACACTACTGAAAATGGGAATACCTCCCGAAACATGTCTATACCATTATTAAAAACATGTACGGATAAATAAACCTAACTTCCAAACACTATACTCTGTCCACAGTTCATGTGATACATACCCTACCATGGAGACGGACGATACTATCAGCGAATCAGCCAAGGACAAGCATTCAAATGCAATAATGGAACCCCCTTCACCAGAAAATATAAGAGTATGATTGGTTAGACTCAACCACAAAAAGACAAAATCCCCGTTTCGAGTCACACTTGAACTTTTTAAGGTTCTCTAAGGATAACAAGCTCACTCCTATAAATTTCAAGATCTCTATCTCACGCACTATTCTGGGAACTTATCAACGACACCCTTCAATTTTGCCAGTATTTTGCAGACACTCGCTTAGACATCAGCAACCTGGAACAGAAACTACAACAGCACACGGACTCAGAGGAATACAGAGAAATCCACGATGTTATCAACACCGACATAGAAGAAAGAAAAAAAAACAACTCAACCTCACCGAAACCAAAATATACTTCAAACTTAAACACAACATCACCCACAGAACTGAGACTCCACTGAGCACGAAAACACTTGATGAACAACCCAACAGAAGAACCATTAGATCTCTGCTACCCACCCCCTATCGGCTACCTACATATCTAAAAAAACTAATGCCCAACCAAACATAAGTTCAACACACACATTGTTAAACCCAGTAGAATCACTAATACAGACAAAAACAACATTCATACTCACACAAACACCAACAATATAAATAGATACATGCACACAAACAAACACAACCAAAATACTTACAAAGATGCTAATAAAACGAACACCAATAACGGTAATAGATACATGAATATGAACAAACACAGCAAAAATAATTACACAGATACCAAAACAAAACGCCAGACACCACTAAGGACAATATAGCTACTACTACCCGTCAAATTCCCCAACAGGAAGGCCTTAAGAAAAGCATTCCTCCTCATTCTAACATATTGACCCATCAAAAGTATTCAGAAGACTCAAGCCAACACCCTGACCGGCAGGTAACCCTTTCATCATCCCCCACACATACACAATACCAAAAAGCGGGGAAATCCACTGACCATCCCTAAGAAGAATTTTAGAAAACTTAGTAGATAATTACCACGCATCATTAGAATCAAGGAAGATCCAGACAGCAAAGTAATCCACTGGAATCACTAATACTGACAAAAACAACATTCATACTCACACAAACACCAACAACAGAAATGAATACACGCATATGAAGAAACACAACCAAAATACTTACTCAGATGCTAATAACATTAATACCAATAACGGAAACAGATACACGCGTACGAAGAAACACAACAAAATAATTTCACAGATACCAAAGACAAAAACACCAGAAATTTAGAAAACTTAGTAAAGAATTACCACATCATTAAAATCAAGGAAGATCCAAACGGCAAAGTAATTAACTCAAGGAAATTTACATTCACTAGGGACACCTTTAAACACTTTAACAAGGGCCTAAATTTATGTTCCCGATCCTCACACTTCAATGATAACATCCTCAACAAAAACCTCAATGACTTCTTTTGGAGAATTTAACTTAAAGCCCGATTCAGAAAATTATACCGTGATAGCGACATACTACATAGACTTAAAGACCCCAACAAATCTTCCATCCCCCCAAAAATAGACACTATCATTCAAACTTTTGAACTGGCAGTTAGAGAATACATAGAAACCCACATCAACAACAACATTCAACAATCCTTACCACATGATAACCTTACCATTAAAGAACGAAAGGCTCTTAATAAACTCAAAAACAACATTAACTTAATAATCACTTGAACAGATAAGGGTGAAGCTATAGCTATCTGGGGTCTCGATGAAAACCTCTTGAAAACAAACATACAACTAAGTAACACTGAATTTCACAAAGAATTCCATAAATATCCCTTCAACAAATAGATAAACATAATAACCCAATCCCTAACAGAGTTATACAACAACAACATGATGGATAAAAGAACGAAGAATATACTTAAAACCACCTCCTCAAAACCCGCTAGGTTCTACCTATTTCTCAAAATCCACAAACCAAATAACCTGGGTGGACTAGTCATCTTTTCCACCAAGTGCCACACTACCGAACTATCTAAATATGTTGATCACTACATCCAACCCTTCGCAACGCAAATTAAATCGTACATATGACACACTACACTAAACAAAATCAAACACATCACAACAATCCCAGACAAAACACTTCTAGTCACTATGGATGTGAAATCTCTATACTCTAACATGACAAACACTTTCAAGCACTTAGAAGAGCCCTAAACAATAGAACTACAAAAGAACCCAGCACAATAACAATTACCACTCTTATGCACCTCTTTCTAACTCTAAATAGCTTTAACTTTAATAACAGACACTTCCTCCAAGTGAAAGGCTGCGCCATGGGCACAGCAGCGACCCCATCTAATGCTAATATTTTCATGGGTAAATTCGAAAAAAAACCCACACTTACCCTGTGATATACGACGGTTGCATTTTGATAACAGATATATGGACAACATTTTTTCATGTACACAGGAGATATAGCAAAATCAGAGAATTTCTTTACACTTATAAACTTTGGACATGATTCAATTAAGTTTGACTTAATGACATCCACTGACTCTATAGCCTTCCTAGACACCCACATATACATTGACAAAAAAAGGAACCTCCAAACTACCCTCTTCACAAAACTACACAAACACCCACAATCACCTCCTATCCAAGTCAGCCTATCCCCAACACCTAAAAAGAAACCTACTATTTTCAAAATCCCTTAGAATTAGAATAATTTGCTCTACAGGTAGTGAACTCAACAGACACAACCATATCCAAGTACATTTCAACAAACGAGGGTATTCACTAGACGATACAAAAAGCAACTATATTACCCAGGGATGAAACCCCCAATCTCTCCAACAATAATAAACCTGGCTGCATACCATTTATAACCACCTTCAACGACACACTCCCTTCCTTAGCAGACATTATCGATAGGAAATGGAACAGATCTAAGAGAAGTACTCACAGACCCATTTGCCATCCCTCACCACGGATTCCAAAACATCAAAGACATGATTAGCAGCAACATTATTGTAAATAATAAAGTCTCACACAACAATATCCCTAGAACCACTAAATTCTGTAAACCATGCGACAAAAAAATAGTCTATGTTGCAACCACCTCAAATACACCAATACCTTCACAAGCACTACCACCAAATAGAGTTATCACATATACCATAACACTAACTGTCGTAGCAGAAACATTATATACCTTCTGGTGTGCAAAGTATTTTTTTCTATTTTTTCATTGATAGTAAATATCAATGACAAAATACAAAAAAATACTCTCATGAACATAATTAATGTTCTAGAAAAACATGAAGATATGTGGATCAACGAACTCAGAACTCTCTCCCCTAATGGACTCAACACCAACTTCAACACCCTTAATCACACGGATCTCTAATTCATAAACATCCTGCTAACAATAACCTCACATCCACATTTATATCCCGGGGCTGCACACACACACACACACACACACACACACGTATATATTACATATTTATTGTATTTATTTTATATATATTATATTCATATTACGCACACATACACACACACATATATATATGTGTGTGTGTGTGTGTGTGTGTGTAGACTGCAACCACTACAGACCTATTAGCCTAATCAAGTATACATATAAACTTTCCACGATAATCATCATCATCTTAATCACAAAGAGGATGGATAAAACAGACCACAGGAGCAGGCAGGGTTTAGTTGCTCGCCCATTGACCACCTGCATTTGATAGATTAGCTGAGAGGAAAAGCAGTTCATTGTAGCATCTATTGACTTCAAAAAGGCCTTTGACTTTGAATGGTATCATTCTGCAAGGTAGAGATCCCCTATCCATCAGAGTGCTGCTACATATATACAATCACAGCAACTTTTTCATCAGATCACATTAAGAATCAGAGCTCTCCTAGCTCCAAAAAGCGTATGAAATGGCGTTACCACTTCACCCAAACACTTCACAGTCTGCCTCGAGATGATCTACCAAAAACTAGACGGGGAGAATGAAGGAATCAATATAGAAAGTGAATATCTGAGCAACCTCAGATTTGTACATTACATTGCATTTTTAGCAGAGAACCTACACGACCTCCAACTAATGTTAGATGAATTAAATGAAGAGAGCAGGAATGTCGACCCATAAATGAACATCAGCAAAACGAAGATCATGTGCGATAATAATCTGATCGTCCAGAACTGCAAAGATCAGAATCATTGACACAGACCTGGAGAAAATAGACCACTATGTCAACCAAAGATATCGAATTCTTTGAGAGAAATCAAACGAATTATCTCTCTGGCAAGCATTTGACAATGTAAGCTCAACTTCCAACAAAAGAAAATCACATTAATCCGAAAAAAGGAGCCCAACTTCCGAAGACAAGAACATCAAATTGATCCTAAAAAGAAAAGTATACAACCAATGCATCATCCCGATAGTCACTAACGAAGAGACAGACCCACTAATTGAGAAGAGTGCAACGCGCATGAGATAATCATGGAGAGATCACAAGACAGCATAGTATATAAGGAAGTAAGCAGGAGTCTGCAACATCAGAAAATCATCAGAAAATCTATCAGAAAACTTAAATTGCAACGGGCTGGTTATGTTGCAAGAATGTTAGATAACCGATGGACATCATGACTCACAACATGGATCCCCAGAGATCACATGCGAAACTGAGGCTGACAGAACACAGGATGGAGAGATGAATAACTAATTCTGGAAATACTGGCTCCGCGATGCCTCTTTTGAGGATCTCATGGAGATTCGTTGTCCTAGGTAGATGTAGTGGTCTCCCTCGCCAAGTTTTGCATTTTTCATCTAGACAGTTATGTTCTTATTCTCAACATGATTATTGCACATGATTTTCGTTTTACTGAAGTTCATGTGCAGGCCAAATTTTTTGCTTTCTTTGTTTAAAACACATATGGCAAGAGGTATACAAAGATTACATCATCTATGTTAGATATATTCAAGCAGCAAGACAATAATAAACAATAATAAACAATAAAATTTCGCATAACAACATCCCTGAAACCACTAAATCCTTTAATCATGTGGCAGAAGAAATGATCTATGCTGCAACCACCGTAAGTGCACTAACACCTTCATTTGCTCTTCCACTCACGAGAGTTTTTACACCTACCATAGCATTAACTGTCGCAGCAAAAATATTGTATACTTCCTAGAATGTAACTGATGAAATTTCTGAGTGGTAATTCAATATCAGACTTAATAACTGTGGAATTAAATCACAAAGCAATCCCAGTCCACTTCCCGTAGAACTACACGTCTGCATTCCTGGATACAATTTTGCCATTGAGGCTAGATTAGCAATCATTGAAAAAAAAAAGAAAAAAAAACCCCGCTGGCATTACTTAAATTCTAGAAAGACATGGAGATGTGTGGGTCAAAAAACTTGAAACTCTCTTTCTTAATGGACTTAACACCAATCTAACAACCAAAACCACACAGATCTCTAATATCATAATCCTCCCACTAATAACGACTTCACATCCACTATCTACACTCCTTCATGTATATTTGATGTTGGGAACTTCACAGTCACACAGACCCATACCAACTAAAACCTTTGCATGGTATTCTATTTCTATGGATCAGAGCCAACAAACTTTCAATGACCTGTAAGGATAATACATATGAATTTCCTTGACCTCATCACCCCAACATCGATAATATTGCAAACGTACACACATAATCCAATATTAAACCACTACCCTTCAACCATCACGCTCTATGGCCACTTAAAGACGCGCTATTGCTGCTATTGTCACGTCTTGCCACAGACAAGCACAGACTTCATCACAGACAGAACTAAGTCCAACACATCAGGATGACTTAAAAGATTTGTATTCCTATTTTTGATTTTAAAACAAAGCATCCATCTGATGGGAAATTCATTTTTCTACTGAAAACTTTCAACCACTGAATGGCACACACACAGTACATGTTACTGAAGATGGGAATACCTCCCAATATGTTTAGCTCACCAATTAATTTATTTATGGATTAACTAATCCTCCAAACAAAGCTTCTGCACACGTTTACTCTAAAATCTGTCTCATTTGCTATTGTTCACATTATATATATATATATATATATATATATATATATATATATATATATATATATATATATATATATATCATAAACCTGGGTCGCCCGACAAAAAATAAGTGTAAAAATCGGGAAAAATAGAGCATGTTTTGATATTCCTTTTCATAAAAATCATCACCAAAAAGGAGCAACATAAGTCAATACGATCTCACCCCAACTCTTCACAGCAAGCCTCGAGATTATCTTCCGAATCTTGGGCTGAGAGAATAATGGAATCAAAATAGACGGCAAATATCTGAGCTAATCTAGATTTGCAGTCCATATCATCCTTATCGCAGAGAACCTACCCGACCTCCAACTAATGCTAGATGAACGAAAAAATGTGCAACATCCATATCGAAAATAAGAGCACAACTGTCAGAATTGAATTTGCAAAACTGGAGAAAGTAGACGATTACATCCACCAAGGAAAACAAATCTCTATAAAACCCACACAAAAAATCAAACAAAGAATTAATCTAAGATGGCAAGCCTTTGGCGAAGCCAACTCGACCTTCAATAACAGGAATATCACATAAGTCCTAAAAAAGAAGTTTATGCATCCACTGCATCCTCCCAATAGTCACTCAAACATGTGAAGAGTTACAGAAGGAACAAAGAAGAGAAACGAAGGAACAAACGTTTATAAAAATCATGAAGAAAACAGTTAAAATAAAACTCGCGAAAGGGAAGAAGGAAAATAAAAGAACAGAAAGGAAGCAAAAAGAAAATAGTAAGAAGAACAAAGAAAAAAATTGGCATCTGAAACTGAGGGAGGAGGGGGAGGAATACTTTATCCATCGCGATGGCCATATTAAGTGGAAAAGAAAATGGTGAACATAATTAGGATATAAGATAAAGAAAGATGAATAAGAAGAAAGAGACGAAAAAAAGGATGAAATCAAGTAGGATGAAGATGATAAATGCTATAATTTAGAATATCAACAAAAAAACAAATAAATTAGATAAAAATTCCGAACGCATAAAAAAAGATAACGTAAAAAGAGTAAGAGAAATAAAAAAAAAAGGAAAAATGAAGAAGAAGGAATGAAAAGAGATGGAAAGCTAGTTTCTCAATGTCACAGTCGAACTGCCTCTTGTATATTTCTTCTTACTTAGAAATCAGTGCAACCATTGGAAGATGTGGACTGTAGCGATTCGTAGTATTTGATTAGCACTAGTTTCATTCGTGTCGTAGATTTCGGTACCTTCACCCGACTGATCAAACGGAAAAACTGGGCACCAGCTGGTCTTGGTAAATATGGTAACAGTAAATATAAGATACATTCAGTGTTAGCTAATAAGTGGCACATCGGGAGTGCAAAAGTAATTCTTCGTATTTTGGGATCTGAAAAAAAAATTATAACATACCGAATCAGGAATGTTTATCGGCCACTACAAACTTAAATCAGTTTGTGACAATCTATTGATTTCAAAAGTCCCATCAAATCGATCATCTTATAGATTAGAATATTAACTTTGTTTAAATACCTTCAAGAGGCCTTATTTAATGGGAGTATTTTGATGTTTATTTTTGAAAAGATTTACTGTAATCGTTTGATCAGTGTTATTCATCTCAAATCGTTACACAGCAACATTTCCACCTCTTCGATAATTAGTGTTGCGTCAGAGATTGAATTCATTGACCAAAACTAATAACTATATTCTTTATTTAAGTTGATATTCTTACTTTTACTCAAATTCATAAAATCGCTCCTTGAAGAATATATGTCAGTATAGAGTATCAGTATCAACTCTACTAAATTATACAGATATTATGGTCATTCATACATTTTTAAGGGATCAAAAGCTCTCAAAAAATATCAAGATGAATACAGTATATGGCTACTAGTTTGTGAAAATAAATTCAATTATCTAAAGTTACACTTTGTAATGCTGCAACCCTTTGTTTTAAAAAGAGGAATAGTTACTGTTCAACGATTCTTGTTGAATGAATGTAAGCAAGAGACCACAATTATATATTTTGATCTCGGAGATCCGATTATTCCCATTAAAAAGATCCCTTTCCTGGAATCTTGAATAAATTAATTCAAACCAAAATTTCAAAGTCCTGCAACTCAATAAATTTCAGGTGGCAGGTATGAAGAGTTGGCCGATATTACTTCCTCGCTTGGTATATTTCAAGATATTTCCAACTCGCTGATAACCGCTTTCATTATTTATTTTTGACAATTATTTTTCTTTAACTAATTGCAAAGGGTATAACTTGCTGTTGTTTCTTTAGTTTCTTCGGTCGTACAACCTATTTATACCAAGAAGCCTGTTGTGAAAAGAAATGTAAATCTCCCAAGACTTGGAACTCGAATACCATCTCTGAGAAGCTTTTCTTTCACAATGACATCTTGACCAATAGGAATTTTCTTTGTGTATTAAAAATGCGGAGATTCTGAGGGTTTTTATTCCTAATAACTAGACGACACATACACATAACATCAGATTTGCTGACGACATCAATCTTTTGCCAAGAAGTTTTATGATTTCCCTAATAATGCGAGACGAACTAAATGAAGAAAGTTGGCCTCCATATGAACTTGAGTAAAACGAATATCATGTGCTGTGTAGTGAGCTATCAAGGTAATTGATGCAGTAGCTAAAATGTATGACCCGCAAATTACGTGTCTGCAGTACGGCCTTAAAGAGAAAAAATGCCGTAGTAACAACTTATTGTCTTCTTTATTTCTCATTTTCTCAACCTCCGGATACCAGGGCTTGTATATGATGTGAGAAAACGCAACACGGCAAATGCAAGGCACAAGACGACGAAATCTGACGGAGGACGGGAAAGTCAGTGGGGATGCAAAAGAATGATCGACGATTTTATCCTCTCCAGCTGAGTGTAACAACTGCAGCCCCGAACATCGGTGTCCTCTTGTGAACATGGCTGTGAACGGCCTTAAGTGGAAAATGTCCTTTGATTAGGGTGTAAATAACATATGCTGCGTATATAACATGGCTATGAAAATGAACAAATGTTGTTTCTGGCGACAATTACCACTTGAAGACAATCGTTTCGCCCAGATGGATCTATGTAGCAAAAAGCTTATGATTCCCTGAAGTACTTGTCTTCATTGATTAATGTCTGAAATAAGGCAAATTGAATTCCCCAGGGATCATATGCGAAATTGTAGCCAACTGGAAGATGGCAAAACGACCTACAAATATTGAGAAAGTACTGGCTCCGCGATAATCATGATACAGAAGTCTCGTGAATCTTGCAGAATTGCTATGTCTTACAACGGACGCTAAGAGGATGATGATGATGATGATGATGATGATGATGATGACGACGGCGAAGAAGAAGAAGGGAAACAATAGAAAGCAAAAAAATATCTGTCCATTCTCAGTTTACAGATGGTCACGCAGCGAAATTCCTGAAAGGTAACGTCAATCAATTGGAATTTCTTTTTATTTTACATTTGAAAGGAAAAGGATCTTATTCTTTAAATGCCTCTTTGACTCTTGTTTTAAAGGAATAGATAATTATTTTCTTTACATAAAAATGCAAACTTTGAAAATAATTCCCACCAGAAACCTATATTGCAACGTTTTTTATTGTACGTAGATTTGCCCGATTCTTATTGGTCAGTGTAAAATACTTTACTTCATAAATGTCTCAAGCCTTAAAGATTGAGGGAGAATCACTACCTCTCCGCCAAGAGGAGCCGACAAAATCACCACCAAGAGAGTGCTAGGTTACATAGCATTGAACTGGAGCCCTGTTGATATGCTGTTTCCTCAACAACCGAATTATAAAAACTGGAGAATGTCTTCATTGTGAAGAAGATAGGAGAGTTCATGTACTTAAAAAAATAAATACTTTGTTCAACTACAACCAAGTGTTCTCTCAATCTTTGGGGTTGTCAATAATATTGGTGTCTTTGTTTTGTGACTGGAAGTTCCAACCAACTTTGCCACTCTCCCTTCCACGGATCTTTGAACAAAGCGTGGGCGTCGAAGGTGTTGGTGAGGAGAGATCGACCGATTGGGGCTGGAGCTATATCATACACCCATGCAAATACGTTTTCCTCACGGAACTTACTTTCATACAAAACCAATTATTTACGGAAACTGTGTGGCATCAATCGAGAGGCTTGCTTGACTTGAAAATTGGGAGTCAAAATCCAGCCATTTATCTGAGCATGGAAACGCCCGTTGATATTAAGCAACCCCTTGGGCCTTCAAGCACACCACAAGATACAGGCTGAGCTTCTTGGGATATATCATCTGCTAGCTCCGAAAATCAGCATTCCAGTGCTGACCACCTCAGCCACAAAACAAACTCTAAGATATACTAAGATTTGTTGAATCTGACGCAAGTTCATGAAAAGAGATACTAATAGATGTTCAAACCCAACAAGTCTTAAGATTTTAAGATAAGCAAGATAACTGTCGATTGTCAATCTCGTTTACATAAGTTTATATGTTTATAAATGTAAGCACAGGAGTATGTAAAAGTATTTTCTCTTAAATAAAAATTGTGTCTTAGTAGAGTTATCTGTAATATACCATATTGACTATTTCTATACAAGGAGAAATTCTTCTGATTAATTAAATACATATATATATATCTATATATCTATATATATATATATATATATATATATATATATATATATATATATATATATATGTGTGTGTGTGTGTGTGCGTGTGTGTGTGTGTGTGTATACCCCTTTATTTCGTACAAAAATTTGTACTTTGCGAGTACTTGTGGGTTTCGATTGTTTTTTTTGTCCGTTGAATTGAAGGTTCTTCTATAGGTACAATCTTTTAAAGAAATATGCAACGCCAAAAGGATGTCAGATCGATAAGACATTAATCAAATTACTGCAAAGATGTCTAATTAAATCATTAAATTCACTGCTTTCTCGCGGTTTGATAATACTTTCGTGAAAACTAAGCGATAAATTCTAAGAGACTTCAATGTCTTTTCTTAAAAGCTATTTAGGTAATGAATCCGTCAAACAAGATTTTCTCTTTTTTTTTTTTCGTTTTCTCGCTGTTTTCACTCTTTACTCATTTATTTGTTTAACAGATTTTTTTTTCCACCTTGTTTTCTCTTCATTATTCTACGCATCACTGCTGAAGTTAAAATCCGTTCTTCTGCCTCTACAACTAGTTTTTTTATTTTATTTACATAATATTTTTTTTACTTATCAACATCTCCGAAAAAAGCATTTTCATTTTATTTCACTTCTTTATCAGTTTTTTCTTTTCTTCCTCTCGTTTATTGTTCTTCTGATTCGTCTCTTCTTTGTTTTATTTTAAAAGCAACCTCGGATCGAAATGAAATATTGGTAGTTAAGGATTTATTTCATGTGCCAAATGTCAGATCTATTCATGGTTGGAGCATTTGGTGTTCTATTCAAATAAACAGTGACAGGAAATCGGAAGTGGTTGAGTGACAAGTGAGCGAAGGCTCTCCGGTCTAGCAACTTCATACTAGCACTTCCTTTGAGTTAGATGAAAGTTATTTACCACAATGAAAAAAATTGGTGAGGCTACAAGAGTGTAGGAATGACAAAGCAATAATGCATTTATTGCGTGTGTGAGAGGACGTACCTGGTGAACTTTTGTATATTTTTCAACTAGTACCAAGGTAAAAAGCCAAAATTTCGAATGCTTATGTTATAGACCAACCTCAATTTGCCGGGTAAAGAAGGATGAGGATACCGGGCCGAGCGAAGGAGCATTGAATCGTCACCAGAGAAATGAAAAGAAATAGTTGCGAAATTAAATTCATAAGGAAGACACTGCACCTATAAAATAGCATGGGATAAGGACAACGTATTCTCTTTCAAATTAAAAACTGTCTAAAGGCTATCGGCGAAGATGTGCCCATCAAAAAGACCTGAGAGTAAATTGTCTGGATTGTTCTGATAAATAGAACCAGACTAATCTAGTCCCACAAGAAATAGAATGATTAAGTTCATTCTCAGGAAAGAATGAGGGTTGTAAACTTGACTAATCCGTGCAAAATCAACCAGATTTCTGTCACCTATAATAAAAGATGGTCATACAAAGCAACATCCTGAATTGAGAAAAAAGATTTCCAAATTAAATTGGAAAAAAAAACTGACAGCATTTGGAACGCAAATGTGAACAATAATGAGGAACAAGAAACATATATTCTGATTAGAAAATGTCAGATCAAATATCTAAATGGATTGGGGAAAGAAAAAACAAAGGAAGAAATTGAAAAACTGAATGCATCGATAGAGTTTTTTCACTGCAAAATCAACCTAAAAATAGGATATACAATAGACCAGTTTTTATATGAGATCTACTTCAGTTAAAAACCAGAGAAGCGGAGAGATATTCTTCAAACAATGAAAACATGCAATGAAAATGTCATGTGTTGTGAGCTGTACATATTAAATCATCTTCAAAAATATAACAGGCGGATAGAAACCTCCTATATATGACATGCTGTTAACCACATTACTACTCCATCTGTTTATGAGGCTTACATAATAAACAAGTTCTTATTGACTCCAAAACACTTACTACATGGATTAGTTTTTGCAAAATATTGTTTATCACAGGAGGTATTCAATATTTTCTTGATTACTATGATTGGATTCATGGTTTCAACCTCCTCTTTAGAGCAAAGTTGAGAATATAGTTATGTATGAACATCTTCGATGAAAAGATTGATTGTCATATGATCATCGCTCACGTGCAGGCAAAGTTCGATCGCTGAATGTTCAACAATATTAAGAAATGTATTTCTATTATAACTATGTTCATTTGACAGGGTCTCTTGAATCAAACCCTGTGTTGTTCAAAGGTAGGTTTTTAAAGCTTTTAGTAAATTTTGAAATCGTATCAGTGTCTTAGGAGACTAGGACGCTTAATGCAGTAGTAGAAGTGTTTCCGAAGAATAGTCGTTATCTATTGATATATTTAGGATTGTGGGCAAGGTGGTGTGATTACATTGACATTTGTGTCGGTTGCTTGATAAATGAAAAGTTGATGAATAAATAAATGATTTCCAAGACAAAAATGAGTAAGAGGAGAAAGAGATAGAGGAAGAAATACACAGACACGAGTAGAAAGGATGCAATTTGGAGAGAGTGTGTTTAGTTTTTAGGCATTCATGTTAGATATGGACGCGCACTGCCGCTGTTATCAGACAGCTGAAATCAGACGGAGGGAAAAAGGAACAAATTACTCAGATAAAACTGGAGTTGGTTGTGCCTCTCCTAAAAAGGATATCATTATTTCATATGTTTATTCTTCACAAGAATATATGTAAAAAATGTAGGGAAAAGAGCTTAGTATTGTTTTGTTTTGGTGGGGGGGGGGCGGATAGAAGCTCAAGATAAATGAAAAGAAAGAATAGCGTTATTTTCAACGATGGCGTCCTATTGTCTTATCCGTCCTATTGCTAATCGAAGTCAAGCAGTGAAAGAATCCCAGGATCATTTATATATTTACATGTATTCAGAGGTATTTTTCTCTTATACATATATTCATGTATGCTCACTTTCATACATATGAGTTTATAGACACAGCAAAAATTCATTTATGATGATATACGCACATTGTACGATTAAAAAAGATTCAGGGGGAAAATAAGAATCGGAAATACTACGAATAGTTTCAGTGTTTTATGCAAGCAATAGAACTAATTTTCATTAGGTGGACTTTCAGATGAGTTACCCATTGGATCCTGTCAATTTTGACAATGTATGTATCATCTACATTGGCAGAAAATATGGTTAAGAGAAAGAGGTGAGCTCAAGTGCTAATCACCTAATCTCAGTCTACCGTCGTGGTAGTGATGAGCTACTCTTGTCAAGTTATCTGCTTGTAAGACAAAGTTGGTTTTCGCCTTTCTTGAGCATAGTTATGAGAAAAGAATATGAGAAACGTCAGCGGGAATCTGAGTTCAGTTGGTTGATTCTGTTTCCCTGCCGATAAGACCGCTTCTCACAACTTCTAATAGTACATCTGTCCAATAAGATGGAATTTGAATTCCTCTCCCATATTATGCTACCTAATCTATCCTCATCATGGTTTAAAAGTGCATTCGTCCTTTCTGCTGTTATCTGGTTGTTACTCTTTATGTAGTTTCAAATTCTTTATAAAACTAAAAAGTGAGTTTGGCAATTTCTCAATGTCACGTTCTTCTCTACTTATGATGAGAATGTTATAGTTGGAAATTACTCCTGTTCTTGGCCTCAGTATTCAGTGTACAGACAAAATCGATAGACGTTTGGAATTAACGGACTACAAACATTTATGAATTCCTCACTTACTGATTGTTAAACAGAGCATATTGATCGATACCATCAGATCTAGGAGACACATGGCAAAATACTGTCGAACAGATATACACATTCACCACTTTGTTTATATGTTTTATACAATTCTGCATCGCTTCAAAGAAGATCACTACTTTTTACAGATTCGTTTTACCTATCCTTTTTTGACTTCAAGTGCAAATGGTTATTTAGGGATGCATTCGTTAGTGTTATGAAAATATATTGAGCTTGCAACTCTTGTAAGGATGGAGATGGAAATGGTTTGGATTAGATCATAATGCAATTAGTCAGGATCGAAATAATTGAGTAATTTTTATGGTGTCTTATTCCACTAAATCACCAAGGAATCCGAACAGAAAATAATTGCCAGATTTGGAACACGGTAAATTAAATCAGAAAAATGTGCTTGATTTAATTACAAAATGTATTTTTTTTTAAGTAAATAAATGTAGAGATTTTAATGTCGCAAATTATTGTCGATAAGATTCTTCTTGATTGTGCAACTGCCTAAAGCTGAAACAAAAAATAATCGTTTTCCCGACAAACCGAATGGCAAAATCTGATCATAAGAAATATTCCAATCAACGGGTAATTATTCTCTTTTTGCCAGTTGAGATTATACTAATTGTTAATTCCACAACATTTAAACAAGGCAGATAATGATACATACAAGTGTGAAATTTTTGAAGCGAAAACAGTGGCAAAAACATCGAGGACGATGATCATTGTCAAGGTAATAGGTTAACAGAACAATACTATGTTGTTAGATTACTTTGAATGGGAAAATAGGAATTCACTCAAGATTCGTCATAGTGTTCCGTTTGGATTAGTTGCTTAATCGCATATACCTATACCTATTCGGATTGAAAAGAATCATTTGTTGACTGCATGCCGTAGTGCTATAGTTAGCAAGCTAATCCCGTTAAAGTTTAGTGAGATCGATCCTCATTAGATGCGTCCAGATAATAATAAAATAATGAAGTTAGTCATTAATTTATCAGACTTATGGCATGCCTTTCAAAATGTGTATGTTAAGAAAGAAGCAGCCTGTCATAATAATCAAGTGAATATATATACATATATATATATATATATATGTGTGTGTGTGTGTGTGTGTGTGTGTGTTTGTGTGTGTGTGTGTGCGTGCGTGTGTGTTCGTGGTAATCAGTGTTCAAAATGATTTACTTTTGTGATATGATTCTGAAATCTAAAAAGGAGGGGCTAATGTTAAAGAGGGGCGGTGCTCAAGTTAAATTAGCACGTAGACGTAGCAGTTGTACGTTTGTTTCAAAAATGTTCACAAATTTCAAGTTTTGTTTAAATTTGAAATTAAAGTCAAAATAAAATTTCAATTATCATTTCTAAATTGCTGTCAAAAAAGGAATCGACCGTTCTTTCGACAAATGAAAAACATTTGGGTTGGAATTAAGGTGCATGGAGAACATCCTATCTCTAACCAACTCTTCATCATAGAGCAATCATCTGTTATCTCCCTTTCTTTTTTTAATCCTTTTTTTCACTCTCTCGTTGACAGATAAAGAGCCTTTGTCTTTAACACTCTGGTAAAAAGATAAACACTTTTTTTTTACCTGCTTGTAAGATACGCATTATCTTTCTCTCATTCTCTCGTAAAAAACGCAGAGACGCAGATTGTGTCATAACCATATCACTTTTTCTATGTCCCAAAGTATGAGTCAGTGTAGATTTTTAATTGTAAATTGAGACCCCCGCCTCATATGGGGAACTGTACATCCAAACAACTTAACTGGCGAATATGAACTTCGTACAATGGACAATTGTCAAGTTATCTCAGTGCATACACACAGAGATTTCTCAAATTATAGATATTGCACACAATGAATTCGTTCAGATACAACGGAAACAAAACATCTGGCGTGCAAAATTGTCGTCGTAATTTCTTTATTAGGCATAGCTAGAGAATTTCGAAATTCAGCGTATCTGCTTGAGAACAAATTAATGGCTTTTAACTTTATCATTGTGTAAATATTTCAGCAACACGTTGTTAGGCTACACTTTTGGAATCTTTGTAAACCTTGTTAAATAGCGTATTTCACATCTGTATCACAATGGGTTACCATTTACCCCAAATGTACAACACGAAAGTGAAACTTAACGCAGTGCAATCTGGGGTTGAATGTTGTACGAACTTCTGCTATCCTGATAAATCACTGCATGTATGCCTAAGGGAACTACTTCGAAATTGACATACATCAAATAGTGAAAAAGTGGCAAAGAAAAACATTTGAAATATTTATATGCACATATTTTTATAATATGAAAACACTACCGCACAAGATTCATTCAATAATTTCCTCAAATGAATACAATAAATGCGTATCGAAACATTTCCGAATCTCAGATAAATAATTTTGTATCAGTAAAAGCTTTTGAAATTATCGATGGGTCACACTTTGTTATGTACAAATACAATTAGCAAAATTTTGTTTAAATATGACAGAAAAAGATTTCAGTTTACTTGTTTACTAACCAATGCTATGTTTAATACGCATCAACAGGAGTATAAAGGAAATGTAAATAAAAGACTAAATGAAAAGAGAATTTTCCCCGATTGCAATCCACAGGCGCAAATACTTCCGGCTCTTCAAAAATCATATTGTTTTATTTCATTTCATTTGTTTTGAATTATATTCAAGCAGACTTTATGCTTATGAACGAAAACAGCATATGTTGACTAATTTTGCGTCTAGAACTTAGGTTGATGTCACCCGGGACGGTAACTCAATATGTCATCCAAAGTGTCTCCAACCTCCAAAAATTGTTCCCATAAATGAACCTCAAAAAGACGTCAAAAAACGCCCAGGGGTGCTAAAAAAATCACTCTTACCTATTGTGTGTGTGTGGGGGGGGGTATTTATAGTATGGTAAGATTCGATTAAGCTGACTAGGAAATAGCAGAAATTTGGCTGAAATTGAAGAGAAATAGAAAAGTTGCGATGCCGAAAAGCCATGCAACAGTTGTCCCCCATTCCCAGACTTGGTCCTGTTACGAGGGTAGCTTGGATGTTGGCGACCCTTTTGGTTCAATACGCTCCTCAAATGAAATACTAAATTTCATTTTGGCATAAAATCTGAGGGGAAATATTTTTTTATGTATGCTCTTACCTTGTAAAATTTATCTGCCGAGGTTTGAATGTTATGAGACGAGAAATCACACTTTTAGCAATAGCTGAAGTTATTCTTTTTTTTTTCTTTTTCAATACTTCACAAATAAAAAACATATGTATTTATCCCTAAATTTGAAAAAAAATTACAACTAGAGTATTATTCATTTATTTATTTATTTGTTTATCTGCTTTTCACTGCGTAAATTGTCTCATTAATACTAAATATGTTAAAAATCCAAAAGGATTTTAATTAGCTTAGGGTATTGAAATAATCTCATATTGACAAGTTTTTCTGCATACCCCAAGACAGCACCTTTTTGTTTCTTGTTTACCATTGAATTACAATGGATTACTGGGTTATGTGTAGATTTCCTGTTTTAAGTAGCAACGATGAGACATTTACCCCTCGTAAAATGATAAATTTGTAAACTTAAATCCACGTCCACAAAATTTAGTGGTGATTACATGGAAAATTGTGTTCTTATAGCCAAAAATCACCTGTTCTATGTTGCTATTGAATATGAAGCAATGCAATTGTTAGCAGTTTCCCAGAGAGAGATAAACATTGTAGATAAGAAATAACAATCAATTTTGAACTTAATGTTAGTTTTGAAGAGATTATGAATTAATAAGTGTCTATGTATCGTTTGAGGTACCATGTTTTTGTGATATATCCAATGATCCCCCGCTATAACTTTATATAATTTTGGCTTCAACGAAAACATGGATTTCCTTCTTATTTGCCAAACGAAGTTCGATAAATGCGGCAAACACGTGGATTACTGAAGTTGGCATCATGCCAGTTTTGTGATACAGCCTCTTGTAGTATATATCAAAATCAAAGAGTAGTATCTGTTCTTCTCATGTCGATGAAGCATAGCATTAGCTTTCTGTTTCTAATTTTAAACGTTATTATAGTTTCATTCCAATTGATTTTTTGTGAATTTTAATTTTATTTGAATACTATTTCATTTACAAAACAGGTTACTATAAATTCTACTTAATGTCATTTAACACCATGTGATTTAGCATTCCCGTCTTTAATTCCAAAATTCACATCACCCATGTCAAGTACCCACCAAATCATTCAACTTATAACTCTTCATCACTGTTTTAAGGCACATTTCCACTCTTTAACAATTAAATTTTATATTAGAATAATTATTTGTTTTTTTAGTACATGCAATTAAATTATTCTTTAATGTGTAAACTATTGTTTTAATTTTTTCATAAAATTCAAAAAAATATTTGATGATTAAAATACAACCATTTGTTGCTTTTTTTTTAAATTGAAAGAATGATCAAAGTAAAATTCAAGAAGAAAACTATTGAAATACAACTATAATAACGTCCTAAATCGGGAATAGAGTGTAAATGTTTGGTTGAAGTGAAAAAAAAAACAGATACAATCTTTGATCTTGAACTAAAAACTGTAAAAGGCTTGACCTCGAAAATAAGGTATGCCCTGAAACAGAACTTTTAAAAATGATGTTCAACTATTGCAGTCGTTTCAAAGGAATGTTGGAATAGATTCTAAAAGATGGAATGAGGAAAGAATAAATGCCCTTTCTTAGTTGCTTATGGTTTGGAGAATTTATTTTATCAACTCAAGATGCAGCTTCTCAATAGATATAGCACCAAAAAAACAGTATAGATTTGTCATTAAGATTATAAAGTGAACAAAGTTGGGAAGCAGCAGGGCTCAATAAAGTTTCTGATGGATACAAATTTCTGAAATAGTCTCTGAAAATGGCCAAAATCGGACAGTTTTGAAATCCCAGTTAACTTTATTGCGGAAATGTTTTATAAACTCATTTAAAGTTTAATAATTGAGTCAAATAATTAAGACCCTGGAGTAAATAATTATGAGGATAAAATATTTAATTTAAATAAACTCACTTATTATTATCAAAATCGTCCTTACTTTCAGCTCTAGTAGATTTTTATCGGTTAGATTAAAAAACATTTAGTCGGATAAACCAAAAAATAGTTTATTTGGCAAAACTTGATTGTGTTCAACTGAGCAGGTGACTTTTCGATTGAGTTCATGCGAGAAAGATCCAAGTACTTGATGACAGCTTGTTTGCTTCATTTCATAAGCAGATATGGACTTGACGAAACAAATTTTTTTTTCTATCTATAAAATATAGAGAAGCTAGATAATTCAAAGATTTAATCTTATTATGAAAAGTAAATGATTGTACATCACTTCAGAGTTAACAAGGCTGAATCAATTTTGATTCATTATATGGGATATATTAATTTTGATGCCACATTAAGATGTCACTTCTCAGGTGGTGTCACCCGGGGCTGGTGCAAATGTAAATTTCATTGCCTTGTTAACATTAAATTGCATGCCTCGACATCTGAAGGAGTTTTTTTTTCCTATTTTGATCGCAGATCAAGCACGAATGATACCGTTTCAGTTGATACAACTGATGCCTAACTTTTGACAAAAGTGACATTAAATGTAAAGATAACACGATAACTGGAATTTGAACTTGGTATGTGTAGCCAACATTTCGATTTTCCTGATCGATGCCCTCTGTCTTTGCCACTAATCCACTATTACAACCACGCGGAATCTGGCGTTTTCCTAGCTAAAAATCAACACATATCTAGAATTAAGGGGGGAATTGATGTTTAAACATCGATTTTAGCTATTTTTTATCTGAAATTTTATAAAGTGAATTTTGGCAATCAATCTGAATGATCTGCATATCTTCATAATATTGATTCTCTGTATCTATATATGTATGTATGTAACTGCAATCTTGCAAAAACGGAGCATGGTATTCTATAGAATCCCGTAACCCCAGGTGATCCAACTTGGAGAATAAGATATTTAGTTGTTGAGTTCACCTGCTACATTGTTTTAGCATGGGGGTTCAATTTATCATACAATTATAATAGGAAATGGACGCTGAGTTTATGTCATGAAATACAACTTGAATGTAGAATTTTTATGATATCATCAGATAATTTTTTTTCAATTTGATCACATATCCTTTCGGAATTTATAGATCTGACAAGGTTTTTTCGAAGGAAATTGTGAATAGCGTTACCCAGAAATCATGTTTTTCTTTCTGTCATAACTTTCTTCACGTTATTTTCTACCCCTGGTAAGCTTTCATTTCTTCCTGTCTTTGGGTTTTCGCTCTGTTTGATTTACTCAAACTGAAAATCGTGGTATGTCGGAACTAACACTTGTTTTGTGGTTCCGTTAGCATTAACTATCGTTGATTCAATAACCCCTTAAATTAGACGGATTCCCTTGAAGAACAAAGACGAAAAACAAATGATTTTGAAGATTATAATAACTGCGATCGCGATTCATTACTCCGGCAAAAGCCATCGTTTGTTTTGTTTTTTGTTTTTTTCTCATCTGACCTCATAGTCATATTATTAGTTTGATTGTAGGTGAGTGTATCAAACTATTGTTTTTCTATGTATTGTTGTTCATTTATTCTCATTCCTATTTTGGTACTGCTTCTCCTTCAATAGTTTTTGTGGAAGGATGTGTAATGGTCGAAGCAATCGGTGTATGAATTTCAGGGTGGATCTAGGAATTTCCTTCTGTATCACCGCTCACGTAAATATATGTACGCAGCATAGAAGCTCAAAAAGTTCTCAATCATTTTAGGTGAAGTTTTCTTGAGTGCTCAGCCATTGGCTGAAGAAAAGTGTTTATACTTTTGAAGGATAAGGTTATTTGACAGTTACCTCCCCTGAATCGTAGCTGTATGTACATAACAGAATATGAGGAAAAGTTTTCAATACATTTCAGAAACATTCTGTGGAAAGATGGGTAATGGGATAAGGTAGCGTTTTTTTTCTAATTCTGAGTTGATCTGGGATTTTCGACGGTCGCATTGCCATACCAACTGTGTCGTAGATATATGTATATAATACAAAAACTCAAAAAATCCTCAATCTATGTCAGTGAAATTTTTTGGAATAGTGGGTAATGGACTGAAAAGTTTACATTTTTATGTGAATACGGATATTTTCCATGTTACATCCCCTGCATTGTAGCTATATCTCTACAGCACAATATCTCAATGGGTTCTCAGTGGATTTCAATGAAGTTTTGTAGAGCGATGAGCAATGGGCAAAGTCCCCAATGAATATCAGCAAAACCTTGTGGAAAGCTTGGTAATAGGCTAACAAAAAGCGTTCATATTCTGCGGCGAATCCAGGTATTTGCATAGTTATTTCCACAGTATCGTGTGTACACAATAGTATATATCCAAGAGTGATTTTCATTGGAATATTGTGGAAGGTAGGGCTATGGGCTAAGGAAGAAGTGTTTATAATATGGGTTGGTCAGTTATTTTTACCTTCTTTGTATCGTGGCTATATCTACACAGCACGCACGATATATCCATAAGTTTTAGACAAATGTCATTGAAATCATGTGGAACGGTGGGCAATGGGTTAAGAAAGTGGTGTATAAATTTTGAGGTATATCCAGGATTTTCAATCTTCAGCCTTGCATCGTCGCTATATTTACACAGTACAATATCTCAAATGACTCTCGATTGATTTCAATAAAATTTGGTTGAAGGGTAGTCAATGCATTTGGGGGCAGATCCAGGAAATTTTAAATTAAATCTTGGGGAAGTTGCAAAACTTTTTCAGTCACCTTTCAAATACTTCATTGAATGAACTACATCGTAAAGATCCTTGTTCTATAACACGAATTTTCTAAAATTCTATTTTTGCTGGACTCTCTCTCTCTCTCTCTCTCTCTCTCTCTCTCTCTCTCTCTCTCAATATATATATATATATATATATATATATATATATATATATATATATATATATATATATATATATTGCCTAATTTGACCTTGGTACGTAAATACAGCTTCGAGGTATTGTAATTAGTTCCCTTGACCTCGTTGAGAAACTATACGTATCGGGGGTGGTATATATAATGCAGATTCAGACCTTCCTTTCCTGTCCATCGTGCCAAACTTTGGTTCTGAAATATTTCAACGGCTTTTTTCCCACTTAGGTATATATATTCTACAAATCAAAGACACATTTATTATATTGACACGATATAATTGTTCGTCACAGCGTGATTGGTGCCCCCCACCTACCCCGATACTGCACAGTTTAGTAAAGAAAATGATTTGACATCAATTTAATGGCTGGCGAAGACGGCCTTCAAACGAATTCAGATAGAAAAATATTTTAGTCGATAGGAATTAAGACAAACAGCCCAAACAGAATATGGCTATTTTTTGTGTACAATTCACATCTATGTGCCTTCTAATATTCAAGATGGTTTTGAGTGTTATTTTCCTCTGCCATAAGGACTGTTCATTTAAATATTTCATTTTCATTTTCAAACATTCTATTTGATATTTAAGTGATACTTCTGTGTAAACATATACTATCTATACTTATCTACATGGTCATAGATACATTACTTGCTTGTGTGTGTGTGTGTGTGTGTGTGTGTGTGTGTGTGTGTGTGCGCACGCATGCGCAGGCGTAACAAAGTAAATTTTTTTTTAAATACCGAAGGGATGATAGAAATATCTTAGATAGATTTATTTGACCCAAGAGTATAGACGAAGCGTGGTCGCTCGGAGCCTCCACAGTTCTAAGATGGGCTGTCACAGCCACTTAATTAAAAAGACATTGGGGAAAAAAGTGAAGAGTAGTTGGATAAAAAAAGGGAACGTCGACAAGGATTCTTAAGAAAGAAGTAAGACAGAAAGAGAGTTTAGTGGCGAGAGGAACGAAAGGAAACATTGGATGAGTAGAAGAAAAGGAGATAGATTATCATTTAAGGACAGAAATTGAAACCAACGCCTGTAAGTTAAGGGGGCTATGGTCGATCAATCAGAGGATTGCAACAGAGTAGTGTGATACGGGCGGACCACAGACCACTTGTTCGTGGCCGTACAATGATTGATTATCCGATCACCTCCCCTCATTCCTCGTCTCTCGACATGCATCACGTGAGAAAGGAGAGGAAGCCGAGGGAAAGGAGACAAAAGTGTAGTTTAGCATTGTTCCGGTTTTGAACCCGAAACAAGACATCTTTTGTTCCTTCACGCAATGATACGCATTCACACGTAATTGGAAATATATATATATATATATATATATATATATATATATATATATATATATATATATATATATATATATATTTGGTCGCAGCTTTAGGTCTTTCTTTCTATTTGTCTCTCCGTTTTAGATGTACAAGATATCTCCAAAATTATTGACTGAATTCCGATTAGATTTAGTGGAATTGTGCCTGAAGGTAGAGGGAAGGGGTTATTGAACGGTAAATTCAGATCCAGGGATTATTTTATGACTGAGAGATATTCTTCTTTTTTTTTCCCGCACATTTATGTATACGCTCATGTCTGTTAACACGATACTTCCAGAAGTTCTCAGTGAATTTCAAAGACGTTTCATGAAAGGTTTGGCAATGGACCACGAAAGGAGTGACTAAATGTTGAGGAGAATTCAAAGATAATTACTTCCCCTGACTATGATGGTTTCAGAGGTTTTGTAAAGTATACAATGCAATATTTCTTCATGCAATGCTTATTTACATTCATGTTATATTTTTTTCAATTTATATATTTGCTTGCGTCTTTTTATCTTTCTGTCAGTATATCTACATAATATTTTTAGGAATTTCCAATGATTTTCAATGGAATCATGTGGAAAGGGTATTTATAAGGCCACGAAAGAACACATGATCAGTAAGATGCCCTCTATTGTAAGCATATGTGCATAACACATTGTATCAGCAAAGGTACATGTCTGTCTACACAATATCTGCAACAACTCAGAATTGATTCCAATTGAAATTTGAAGAAGGATGGCCCATAGGTTATTGAGGTGATGGATACATTTTGAGGTGAATTTTCCAATTAATTACCATGACGATGGCGTTGGCTGAGAAATGTGCTCCTTTTTCATTTATTCATGTTTTGAAATATCATTTTATTATTCAACTGCATGTTACAAAGAGGAAAATAAAAGCATCGTTGAGTTTTCAGTATTTCTACTTATCCGCCTCACTTTGAGCTGTTCCTCCTCACCTGCTGTAAGGCATTAGAATCTTGAAAGAGTGCAAACCTCGGCCAACACGATTGTCCCGGGGAGAAATTTTCCATGGATCCATCCAATATTATCACTTCTTCCGTATCCAGTTGTCTACTCTTTAACAAAGTTTCAGAGAAATTCATAGAGAAAACATCGTGCGGACAGACACGAAAAGTTATTCGTGAATTTTCATGAAATTGCGTGGAGGGGTGCACAATAGGCTAAAGTAAAAACTGATTTCAATTACTTCCCCACATCACAGTTATTTGGAAAAAATCTAATGATATTGCAAAATTTTCCTTCTTGTCTGCAAGATATCTTCATCAGTTTTAAATAAATTTAATTGATGAATAATGGGTGATATTAGCATTATGGATACTTATTTATTGCAAAAATCGAAAAATAATGAAACCATGGCTGGGTCCTTAACAGTTTTCAATATTTCAACTTCGACGAAATCTACACGTGGGCTTTGTTGCAGGCCGACTTCCGCCATCGTGTTGCGTATACAACATAGTATATGGTCATGGGATGAGGATGGGAAAGCGTATTCTCCAGACCCGTCACCTTTAGACCAACACTCGTTCAAGTCTGGGCCTGTTAAGTGTTCAAGTTGGAGATACCGAAAAATTCCTTACTTTACTTAGGATATGCGGTAGAGTCACAGTAATCAAATACTTTGATCCCTGAATAATGATGCTTTTGAATGACATGATTAAACCATTAGATAAACTTTATCATTAGCAAGGCTTGGGAGCTGCTTTATGGTTGACGAGGTTTGCGTGTTTTTTACAATCGAATGCGGTTGGTGTAAGATCCCAAGTACAATCCATGATTCTGAAAGTTAACAACTGGTGTAATATTCCCTGCCTTGATAAGACCATGTGCAAAATTAAGATTAATAGATATTTACAAGGATCATTCTAAAGACAATATTCATTGCCATTCTGTGAGTTTGAGCCCACTTTCAATTGACTTAAAATTCATAATAGAGTTTTGAAATCATCCATCTTTTTTTCTGCAAATAGAAAAAGTTATCTAAGCAATTATTTCAACATTCAGAGGGAAATTTGAAGAATCGTGTAGACATGCTGGTAAATTAATGGCTATGTACATATATATTTTTTAAATTTAATGATGATGATGTTACGTAACTGAATAGACAGAAGTTAAGGTTATGGCAAGTGCATGTGGCAGAGAAAAGATGAGTATGCGTGCTGCTTCTATAATGACTCGCTACAAAACAAGCAGAACGATATTTTCGCTTTCCGATTTTGCCGTAAAAGTCGCGTGATGCAAACTTTCGAAAAGCGGGCAATACCTGTTCACTAGACGTTGCCTAATCAGGAGTGTTTTCTGACAGTTTTTCTGGTAGCAACAGGCTGCCTGGCTCCCAAACAGGCATTTCACTCTGGTCTTTGAAGAAAGAAATCCTTATAGATATCATATTACATCTTAAGCTGGAAACTCACATATCGTAGTACATCTTAAGGCAGGAAACAACAGAGGTTAGCTGACAAACATAGAATCATGGAGAAAAATAATTACTTCCACTGTTCTTATGTACGTCATCATACCTAGCATGTATCGATAGGTTTGACAGAATATAAACGAAATTCACATCAATATGAATTCGGTTATCAGGTAACTGGCAATCTTTACTCTAGGGAAATTTACCAAGAGACCTAAGATAAAGGAGATAAATAAATAAAGAAGCAAGAGAAAATAGAAAAACAGTAGAAAAAGGGAGAAAATGAATAAAGATGAGTCTTCAATGGAAGGATTGTTGAAAGAATGAAGAAAAATTCAGAAAAAGAACTGAATAAAAGGAAAAACAGAAAACAATAAAAAAAAAACTAGAAAAAATAAACGATTCGAAAAATAAAAAAAATGTCATCACTAAGAATCAAGAAGAATAGAAATAATACCGAATTCTTTTCTCAAACAAAACTCTCATACGGACGAATTAGACTGGCTTATATTGATACTAATCTGTACAACCTTCAGTCTGTTTGCTAATGTTCGAAGGGTAACAAATACGACTGAGACAGAAAATCGCCCTGAATTGTTGGAGTCTAGATCAAATATCAATCGACTGACCTTACAAACATTGAAAACAATAGCAATCTATCTGAAGCAGACCTGTTGTTGTCGATTGCTTCAAAAGCTTCCAACATAGTAGCTAACAAGGGAAGTTTCGTAACCACATTCACGCATGGGCAGAAAGAATTTAAGTCGCCTTGAGGACAGATGACTCAGCATCCTTTGATAGGCGTAGCACCTAATGTTTCCATTTCATCAATACAGTAAATAAGTGGGAATCATCATCAGAATAAATTGAGAAATTGCGAAGACAATGTAAATCCTTTTTAATAAACTTCCCTATACGGTTGAAGAGAAGCTTTTTTTTTCTATCGTATTCTTCAGAATATGCGAATTTTTGAAGTTTTCTTTTCATATACTTTTTAGTTCACGCCACAGGAACATAATCTTAAGTATGCCTAATGATGGGCCAATTCTTTTTGCTACTGAAATTTCCACCATGCAAGATACAAAAATGACAGTTGTTGGCCTCTGATAGGTTAGATTCGAGCTACCAATTCTGTTATCGGTCGACAACATTCAACAAGTTAGAACCAGTTAAAATCACAAGGAACCTTTTAGGATATCATTAGAACATGTATATTCTGTCAATACCTACATGGACATTCAACCTTTTGAACAATAAAATATTTACAATTTTAATCGAATCACATGAAGCTTTCAACAAATATCTTTTACACACATCTTGATTCTCCGGAATCTAGATGTTATTCATAGGCATGTCAAAGTAAGACCCCCAAAGGTAAAAAAAAAAAAAACATCTTTAGTAGGGATATAGTGGAATACTGATGCCAATTTTCAAGTCTGCTGACAAAACAGGATGACCAGGAGTGCTAAGACACAAAAACGCATGAACAAGCACTCAAACACTCCAACACACGTACGTATGAAATTCGGATAGAATCCCTCTTCATCTCTTATTGCTACGGTTGTTCAATTTCAAAAAAATTCTAACCGATGAATTGATAATGAAGGGAGGAAAATAAACGATAAAATTGAAATATGTATAATAAGTAAAAGAAGAAAGTTAAAAACAGAAGAATAAAGAGAAAAAAGTCTTTGGTCAAAATCTAGACGATTGAAAAGGCAACTGCACGGAGAGAAGAAGAAGAAGAAACAAAAATTCATCTTCATCATTATTCATTTTTTCCTATTTTTATCGAACTAATCTGGTAATCAAGTCGCTAATCTATTTCCAAATTCCTGGCGACGGTGTTCTTTCTATTTTGCTTAACACCAAATTCGATTTCTATTTTGACAGATGTTTTTTTTTCTCCCTTTCCCCCGTTTATAACTGTTCCTAATTAATTTCAAATTACTTTTTCCCAGAGTTGTTAACATCGTCTTAAGAATACGCTTCTATACCCTCTTCTAGCCCCAAATTTAAATTCTAGTACCTTCATCTTAAAACTTCTTTAAGAAATATCTTCGTGGATTCTTATGTGAGATTGTAAATTGAACCGATTTTAACTACACATTGATAATCAGACAGTGGTAACCACAGGAAACATTCCATATATTTGCTCTATGAAAGAATTGGTTGAAATTTAAAAACTATCCCATGACCGGATTACAATACATGAGACTTGTTAGTTGGTCCTAAAAGAAAGGTTTCGCATCCATATTCCCTGTCACAACTGCAAAAGATGCTATATACAAAAGTCTTGGTCATGTTTCTAGCTAGTTGATGGTTAGTTGTGTCCAGGTATCGCCAAAGGGTTGAATTTCTTTCGAATACTGATTTTATGGGCTGCAAACTCACTCAATTGTTTCTGACACAATTACGAAGTAGGATAAAATGATTTTATCAAATACCCATCCTTATACTTCTGATCACGGTGGCCGATGTTATTTCTTACAATGTTTCAACATATACATAGTTTGGGATACAGAATTTCAATGCTGAAAAGTTTGGTAACAAATGAAACCTAATAATATCATTTTTTATGGTATAATACTCCCATGATGATAATAAAAACTATATACATAATACATAATAAGTACATTTTATATGTATGAATTTTTTATATGCATATTTCACACATAAATATAAATATACATATATATGAAAAATATATACTTATAAAATATATCTATGTATATTTCATACATACAAATATAAATTCTATATATATTTTTGAAATACATATACATATATAAAATATATATGATATATGTATATGCAAAATATATATATAATATATATATAATTATATAAAATATATATATGAAATATATATATAAAGATAGATTGTATATATATCTATATATCTATATATATGTATATATATACATATAAGATATATATATAAATATATAAAACATAAATACAAATTATATACATTATTGTGTCATTGAAAGACACCTGTTTAGTTGTACTACAGCTCTTCAATGTGACCTTAGACTATCAATTATCCAGTAACCTTGGGTAGGATCGAAACCTTCTCATCAGATCCAAAACGGAAATGGACGGTGAGTGAGGTTGAATATATGTACTCAATCACATATACCAAATCCACCAGGGTGCTCAAATGCAAATATATACATATAAATATATATAATATATATATATATATGTACATATATATATATATATATATATATATATATATATATATATATATATATATATATATATATATATATATATATATATATATATATATATATTGATAGATAGATAGATAGATATGTATGAAAACATATGAAATAATCATATCTATACAAAATACATATATACAAATAAAATATGTATGAAATATACATATTCATAATATATATCCATGCATAACATATATATGTGTATATAATGCATATAAATGGAATATGTACATATATATATGTACCTATATAATATATATATACATATAAAACATATATAATACACACACACACACACATATATATATATATATATATATATATATATATACATATATATAAAATATATTTATCTATAATGTATATGTGTGTAAAATATCTGAATATAGAATATATATATATATAATACATATGTACGTATATATATGTAATATATAAAGGTGTATATAATATATATATATATATATATATATATATATATATATATATATATATATATATATACACCACACTGAAGAGTTGTAATACAACAAAACAGCTGTTTGTGGATGACACAATAATTAACACTCTATTCAGGGTTGAGCACTCTTTAAATATGAATATATGGCTTAGATTCATCCATACTAAATTCCAGTTGTTTGGCTCAGCGGTAAGGTATCAGCCTCTGGGTCTGAAGTGAACGTTTTAATCCTGCAAATCAGCTGTCTGTGGATGAGACACTAATATATATATATATATATATATATATATATATATATATATATGTATGTATTAGATATATATATATATATATGTATATTTTATATACATATATATGTATATATATTGTATATTTGTATATAGATATTTTATATTTATACATATGTATTTATACATATACATTAGAGTGCTCTATCCAATGGAAGAGCATTGCATTAGTTTACAATGAACAAGTTGCTTCACTTAAAGAGTGCTCAAACCTGAATAGAGGACTGTTAATAATCGTGTTTTCGATATTGTATATAATATATATACCATTATATTTTTATTCTTTCACTCAATCAACATTCTTTGTATGGCTATCTGTTCAAGGTATTAACAATATCCTTGAGAAATTCATGGAATAAACATGGAATTGTCATTTTGATGGAATTAACCATTTAGCGAATAATCGGGGAAAATACTTCAATTACTGAATGATGCTGAAGATAATGACTCACATTGTGGATTCTCATAGATCAGGTGCAAGTCTATGGCTGACTGAATTCAAGGTGGTGTGACGAACTAGATAAATTCAGAAAGTCGTGGCTCTGCAATGCCAGAGGTCTAGCGAAATTTGGGGAAGGTCTATATACAACGACGGACGCTAACATCCTGAGATAATGATGAATTCAAGGAATAAAGTTTTGATTTTTTATTTCATCGTTCATACTGTAAAAATGACAATAATTCATGAATGATAGCTTTTTGAATGAATTGAATTCATGAAAAAAAAAATTTTTTCATGGAATGAAATATTTCGTATTTTACTGAAAAATACCACGCTATAGATAGGTTTGATTAATGATATCAGATATCAGATATTCAAAAATCTTTCCCTTGTTAAATTTGATGAATTTTTTCTCTTTTCAATTCATCAGATGTCATATGTCGTACACTTGAAGGAGGCTGTTGAATGTATTATAGATTTCTACTTTTTAGTTTGTTTTTTTTACCATTTAGGTCTTTTAGTACGAATTTGAGGTCTATTAGAAATATAAATATAGCAAAATTTTACACCTGAAGGTGGTTGTTGAATGCATTGTAGATTTTCTTTTCACAGCTTAAAAGTTGGGTTGTCTTTTTTCAAGAAAAGAAAAGTTTTGGATAGTTTAATGAGAAGACAGAAAGAAGTTATTTACTTTGTTAAGGGGCAAGAAGATCTTTGCATATGAAACTAATCCCTGTCTGTATGAGATTTAGAAAAAATCAAGGACACTTAAGGGAAACTAGAAGGTGTAAGAAGCTGCTGATAATGATGATCAAAGGGATTCAGATTGGAAAGTTTTCTATCAACCACTCTACAGTCTACAGCTGGACAAAAGCCTTTCCAGTATCCTTCCATGAAGACTGCAAATTTGCTAACCTTTACTAAGTCTTACCAGCAAATCTTCCTATCTCATACTCCAATCTTGTGTCCGTTTTTTCCTACTTAATTTACAAGTATAGCCCCGAATCGGTTATGTTAATTTATTCAAACAATGCCAGAGGGGTCTTAGTTTAATTGCAATGAAGAGCAATATAATATTGAGGAAAAGGTGGATAGACGCAACATTATTAATGCTTTATACAACTTCATCTAATGAAAGAAAGAAATTGGATTACTCATAGTGAACAACCAGTTGATAGGAAACATGGCACAGAAGAGATTGGGATATGAGAAGAGTGTACATGTTTGATTTGGACTTGTACTAACTCACTGATTTCTGTAGCTCAGTGGTAAGATCGGTCGGACATTACCCTGGCAACCTCTGTCATTGATGACTGTGAATTAAATTCCCATCAAGAGAGGATTTTTATTACAATCTGCACCATTAAATTATCTAGGTACGATAAAAAGTGACAAAATTTCATGTAATCAAATAAATGGCGTTCCTGATACTGAACTACCAGTTGATAAGAAAATGGCGCAGAAGAGATTGGAACAGGGGATGAGATTGATTTGGACTGGCATTTGTTTCTGATTCTTATAACTCAATGGCAAGATCGGTTTGGCTTTAACTGAGCCAACCGCTGGCATAGTGTTGTGATTCCAATACTCATCGGAAACTAAGTCTTTATTCTGATTCAAAATGACAATATATTCACTCACTGCCGAAGGAAAACCGGTGAGAGTTCGGTAATGGTATAAAAAGTAACAAAACTTGACATGAAGATAAATAGAAGCAAAAATTGTTAATGGTTTACAATATTACATCTAATAAAGTAAAGAAAAAAACTTCAGGATTCCTTATACTGAATTACCAGTCAATAAGAAATATGGCAGAAAAGTGATTAATGTAAGGGATGAGTTTTACTGTTTGATTTGGACTGGCACCTGCAGCACAGTGGCAAGTGCGGTTGGTTGCTAACCGAGTCACCCTACAAAGACGGAGGTTATTTCGATTCTCAGTCGTCAATTATTTTTGAGAATTTTATTCAATCACTGTCAAAAGGAAATTAGCCAAAGTTTAATTGGGAAAGAAAAATCAACCAAAATCAAAGTAAAATGTTGCAAAAAATTATCAAAAATAATCGTCAATACTTCATCGAATGAATAAGATAAATGAATGGATAAATAGGTTGAAGTGAAATGCGGCAAAGACAAGATAAGGATAGGTTTCAGTTCAAATATTCAATTCGTAGTTGTGTTTTGTCCCTCATTTCTAATTTTTCTAGAAAATGTATTTTTTTTGTTGCTATATATTGAATGAATACAATATTATCTTATTAGAATATAGATATTTTACTCTAAGCGTCAGTTAGTTTGATTTTCGTCCTTTCCACCCAAGTAGTGTGTCATAGCCTTAGATAATTTTTCAAGTTAAGCCAACGATGTTCAGTATTTTAGTATTGAAAGAATTAGGTGTGCTTTAAAACAATCTAAAGGGCTTTGATAGAGAAGGAGTTCGACTTGATACATCTTATAATTTGCCAAATTTGTTTCAAAATCAAAGGGAGTTCCTTCTTTTAACTTTTAGGTATGAAAAGGGGAAGGGTATTCCTTTAGCTCTACTCAGTGATGGGGATCCATGTTGTGAGTTGGGATGTCTATATCTCATTCATGCATCGTGGCCTGCCCATCGCCATTTAAGTTTTCTAATAGACTCTATGATGTCTCTGACTCCCATTTCCTTCCTTATATACTGTGCTGTCTTGTGATCTCCTAATGGGAAATTGAGCATCAATCTCTCATGTGTTCGTTGCATGCTTCTCAGTTTGCGGGTTTGTCTCTTGGTTAGGCTCCATGTTTCAGCTCCATAAGTGACTATCAGGAGGATGTATTGGTTTTATAAATTTCTTTTTAGGATTATTTGTATCAGGAACTTCAAGACACGGGCAGTAAAACAACCACCAAGATTCGCAAGATAATCAGCCCCACTTCTAGGGGTCCAAATTGAAAGGTAATCTTTATTCAACATTAAGAGGTCAAAATACAAGTTTGTTTTCTTTTGCTTTTACAGATCAAAATCAAAGTGGAAGATAAATTTCAATTCTAGTTATCAGAATTGACAGGAATGCAGGTTTTACTTTCAGGGGTCAAAATGGAGGGATCACTTTTGGAGGAGATGTTTTCCACTTTCTGGGGTCAAGACTGGGGAGGGGAAAAAATGTCAAAATCTGACAGAATTTTTTTCAGTTTTAGTGGTCGAAATTCAAGGGATTGTTCTTCTTACTTTGCAGGGTCAAAATTGGGGCTAGATTTTCTTTTTTACATTTAGAGGTCAATGAACGGGAATAATCTTCTACTTTTAGGGATTGAAATCCAAGGGATTTTCCTTTACTTTGTAGTGAAAGAGGATTTTTTTTACCCTCCATTAAGGGTTCAAGGGATTTTTTTATTTTTTGGGGAAAGATCTTTTTTTTCTAATTTTGCTGCAGATATTGGAAGGGGATTTTCATTTTTTCGTTTGAGGGATTTTTTTTCACTCTGAAAATGGTTCGTAATCAAAGGGATATTTTTCCTTTAACATTTGAATACAATTTTTTCTTACCTACAAATGTCAAAATCGGTAGGGGGATTTATTCACTTTTGAGGGACAGAATCTTAGGGAATTTTCCAACGTTAGGGTTCAAAAGTGCAGGGCAAGAGTTTTTTTGTTTTGTTTTGTTTTTTGTTTTTGCTTTCAAAATCTAGAATGGAGATTTTCTCTTTCTTAGAGAAAATGAACGTTTCGTCACAATTGAGAGAGAAAGTTTATTCCTATTTTCATAAGTCAAAATCAAGTGGAAATTTTCAAACTTGCAAGATGTATTTTTTTCACATTCTTAGGAATCAGTATAAAGGGGGGATTTCAACTTTATATGTGCTCAAAATAAAGTGGGAAATCTTCCTCATTTCAACATTAACCTGTTTCCGTCTCCAACATCTTCTCGGAAAGCTTTTTCTTGCTACTTACTCCATTTTTTAAGACTGACACTCTTTCACTTAACCTTACTCCTCTTTCCCTGAACATTACACCTTCACTTTTAACATCAGAACCCTCTTTATTAACATCAGTCATCCCTCTTTTGGAAAATTAACCCTACTTTTTTTGTAGCATTAACGCCCGTTTTTAACTTTGTCCCATGACCCCATACTTGAATATTAACCACTTTGTACATGACCTCCTTTTTCCCATATGTCTGACCCTTTTTTTTTACATCAGCCGAACATCCCCTTTTGCATTAGCACATAAATTTTTAAGCATTACCCTCCCTTTCTTTCTGACGGCGTAAATAGTGTAATTAAATCAACTTTAAAAACAAATTAAATCAAACGCTCTATAATTTCCATTCATCTATCTTTCTACTTTTCGAAGGTAATTCCAACCACCCGTTCAGGCAGGATTTAGTTTAGTTATTATAATGCTGAACTGGTCTGCAAGTTTCATATATAGTCTTGGGAAGATTTTTTTGTGCACAACTTCATATTCAGACAACACTATTATTTGTAATTTTATAGGTGTCTGATTCAGATTCAAAAAGGGGGTATGAACATTTGAATTAATTTAAATCCAAGTCAAACGATCACATTTTTTTTCCACAAGACCTTTCTACGATAATTTTGCTTTTTTTCATACAGAAAAAACACAGGATCTGCTAAGCAAATCTATTTATTCACCTACTCCATAGAAGTTACTTCGCTATCGGAAGTCGAGGAGGAACTTTATTTATATGTAGTGGTCAATCGTACTTTCAGGGGTCAAATCAGGATCAGGAAGTGATTCTTTCTCTTTTAGAGGTCAATTACAAAGATCCCTTTTTTTTTCATTTTCGGGGTACAAATTCGATCGGGGATGTTTTTTCGCTCCTAGGTATTGAGGAACTTTTCCTCCTTTTCAGGTGTCTATAGCAAGGGGGGACAGTGTTGTGATATTTTCAATTATCCCCCCTCGATTCCCTCATCAAAGCAATGTCAGGTATGATTGCTATATTTCTAAAAGTTTGAGACTATGTTTGCCTTTTCCTTCCAAACAGAACATCCTAGCCAGAGCTAATGATCAAAAGTATCTCTAAAATGTGCAGGATAAAAGGAAACAAACGAAATCCAGGGTGATTTTTCAACATTTAACAGGGTTTTCAAGGGGATTCTGTTCACTGCGTTATTATAGTGTTGAACTGGATGCCCAGCTCTTGTTTCCAGCGGGAAACGCCCATATATATTAGAACACTTATTTTGTCCATTTTCATTCTTGAAAAAAATTTTTTACTTGATTATTTTCTGCTTCATAATTTCTTGGCGTGTTAATCATTTTCCAGAACACGAAATTTGGGTGGGAACGTTTCTTACATTTGGGGGGGAATTGAGAAGGAAGTTTTCTCTTCACTTTGGGGGACAGAATATGAGAGATTTTTTTTTCATCTTAGGGGTAATGATTTTTTCCTCCTTTGAGGGTCAAAATCAAAGAGGAGATTTTTTTTTAATTTTCGGTGTCAAAATCGAGAAAAAAACTCTCTATTCAATTGTGACAAAACTTAAAGAGAATTTTTTTCTAATTTTGAGAGATGGAACTGATTTTTTGTAGAGTTTATTTTTTCTCACTTTTATGGATCAAAATCAATGTGAATGTTTTTGTCACTCGAGGGGATTTTTTTTTACTTTTAGCGATGAAAATCGCAGTTGGATCTTTTCCTTCTATTTCGGGGTTAAAATAGAGAGGGAAGACTTTTTTCACAGTTACGGGCCAAATTGACGGGAATTATTTTTAAGGGTCAAAATCGGGGGCGTTTTTCTTGGGGGGTGTCAAAATCAAGTTGGGATTTCTGTTTCACTTTTATTCTAGACGTTTTTTTCACTCTACATCAGATACTTTCTAGTGGGACATGCAAGTGATGTTTTAAGTAGAATTTGTTCTGACCATATTTATTCTTCGATTGATTTTTTATATGACTTCGAATTTTTATCTTGATGCCAAACTTTTGATTTAGAACCCATTTCTTATTATTACACAGGCGAAAATCATTTTGTGACAATAGCATCAATCGGAGAATGTGTGCACCTATTTGATGGTTTAAATTTTACACAAACGCGCGAAATTTTAGATAATCTTTTACTATATTTTGGTTTCTATGGTGTGAAATTGGTGCTTAAAGGGTGTTTGTATTTTACTTCTAGTATGATTGATATCAGCAGTTTCCAAGTTGTTGAAAGGCATGTCATTGGGCTGTAAATTAGTGACTACTTTTGGGCTGATCTTTGATTATCAAGTGCGTTCTGGTCTCTGCCATCCACACTTGAATGTCACTGTCTATAACTGATTGTAACTGTGATGCTAAACGCTTATGGATGTCAGTAAAGTATTTTAGCCAGTATCCCCGAATCTTAGCTTTACCGGATGATTTTTTATTATTCATATCTTTGGTTACTTTTCTATAATTTTTTTATGATTAGCTCAGTTTGGTCATCATTTGACGTTTTGTTTTTATCTATTTGGAAAGATTTTTCTGGCAGCTCATTGTTTTGAGGGATAGATGAATCTGCTTATCATTTAGTTCATGTTGGTTTTCTTGTCTAATATTGCCTCCGTTAATTTTTTTCATTTTCTATGTTGGAGAATCGTTTATTTCTCATTACGGCTTTCTTGTGATCAGACAATTTCTATTCAATTATCATTGGGTCGGTATGTTGCTCAAGTCATATGGAGTAAAATCTCTTCCTGTGTTTGCTTTTTCTCGGTTCAGACTTGAAGTACTATTGCAAAACATTGGGATATTAAGTCATTGGTTCCCCGACTCATTACCAAGCCCACCTGAAGTCAGTAGTCCATTTGAAGCCATATGACCTTGGTCATCAGTCACGAACAAAGTTCTTGATGATCCGAGCAACAACCAATCTGATGTGTTATTATTTTAATTTTGTGGATAGCACTCAAGTTGAATGTAGTGGATTTAATTAGACCATAAATTCACGATTACTTACTAAAAATTATCATCAAAACAAAAAATAAAATCATTTGATTTGAAAAGAAAGGTAAGCAAATATGATCTAGTTTGGTGCTATCATATATGATGACAGCAGTAGGAGTAATGAGAGAAAGACAATTCCCTTTTTTTCTTTCTGTCTATCGGATAGCATAAAGGAATAACTTATTCCTCGTAAATGATTGAAATAAGGTAGAATTATTAAAAAGTTAAAATATGATTTTTTTTCCCTAGTTTCAAGGAAATTCCTGATTTACTGCACGCTTCGTACAAGGGAAAATGCTCTAAAAAATATGTTCTTCAAACCAACATCCAGAGATTTTTTAGAAGATCGAAGATCGTCCTGCTACCTCTACAGAAAAGGGCAAAAGGGGGCTTTGAATTCATTGCCACTCAGCTCCTGTGTCAGGCTATATAAAGACACTGGGCCCTTCAAGCTCCAGAAAGGGGTAAGACAAGGTGATACTCAAACTCTTCACAGCCTGTCTCGAAATGATCTCCCGAAACCTAGACTGGTAGAATAAAGGAATAAAAATCAACTTACACGACTTCCAACTAATGCTAGATGGTCTAAATGAAGAGAGCAAAAAAGTCGGCTTACAAATGAACTTCAGCAAAAGGAAGGTGTAAATCGAAGACGCGAAACTGGAGAAAGTAGACTGGTGCATCTACCTAGGACGATGAGTCTCAATGAAACCCTCAGAAGAAGAAAAAATAAAGCAAAGAATAACTCAAAGATGATAATCCTTCAGCTAAGCAAGCTCAACCTTCAAAAACAAGCAGATCCCATTAATCCTAGAAAGGATAGTATACAATCAATGCATTCTCCCGATAGTCACTTATGAAGCAGAAACATGGAACCTAAACACTCTGAGGAGAATGCAACGAGCACATGGAAGAATCATGTTCAAACCTTTAGATGGAGAGATCAAAAGACAGCAAAGTATATCAGGGGGGAAACAGGCGTCTGTGACATCATAGAATCCATTAGAAAACTCAAATGGCAATGGGCTGTTCACGTGGTAAGAATGGCAGACAACCAATGGACTCACAACATGGATCCCCAGAGATTACAATTGCAACCAAGGCAGAATACAAGATGGAGAGAAAAACTAGACAAATTCAGAAAGTATTGGCTCTGCGACACCCACGATAAAGAAATATGGCAAATCCAGGGGAGGGTCTATGTCCAAAGACAAATGATATAAGATGATGATAACCCCAACGTACACGCATTGGATCGCACATTGAACCATACTACGTGTCAAATCTGTCCTTGCAGGGAAACAAATAGATATTAACATCTTATTATCAGCAAACTGGATCAACATATTTCAATAATCCTTTTTTGATGCTGTGTTGGCTGTGTTGGTGTAGGAAGAGTGTGTATCGATTGTCTTTACTTTATATGTGTGATTAAGCTTAAAGAGGGAGCATATTGGAGTTTTTATTTAATCTCAAGATAGGGATTCGAATAGGCAACTAATGGCGATGGAAGAGAAAGTATTCTTCTAACTTTATAAAGCACTGTGGACTTTCTAAGAGCTCCATGCATAGATTTTCACCAACGTCGTCTACAAAATTCATTTCACTATTTTTATCATTGTGGGTGAATCAGATCACAATAAAAACAATGATCTGTTCCAGTCTGAATTTTGGAAAAGTCCCAATAACACATGATATCTACACAGAGATGAACTATTTTAAAAGAAAACATCAAGATAGAACTAATGGTAATCTTTATTGAATTGGCTCAAAGTAAATATAATCTGAGTAAACGGTATGATTTACAAATTGAAATTATGTATTTCATTCAAGAACTATCATTGATATTGACCAATCCAAATTCAGAGCATATGTACTGTTCCTTTCACATTACTGAAAACTAAAATTAGAAAAAGGCAATATCCAGAGATAAGCTCCGGTATTGTCGATAAAAAAAAGTCGAATTGCATTCATCTGCATAATTCTTAAATATATCAGGGGCATCAATTGATGTTTTGAATTGAGTTGTCCTGCATGTATTACATCTCTTCAATGGGGCTATAGACTTTCCATTATCCCATCCAGTACCACAAGGCAGAATTGAAACCTTCACTTCAAACCCGGGGGGCCAATATCCTACCTCTGCACTATGGAACTGGCCAGTCAATAAGGCTGAATTTAAGCAATATATCTATTTACACAGAAATCCCTTATCCATCAGAGTGCTCAATTCCTAGGGAAGAGCATTGCATAAGCTTATGATGGATGAGCTACCTCATTTAAAGAGTGCTCAGCCCTTAATAGAGGAGCATTAATCATTGTTTCATCCACAGACAGCTGTTTCGATGTATTACATCTTTTCGGTGTGGCTATAGACTTTCCATTATCCCAACCAGAACCGCAAAGCAGAATTGAAACCTTCACTTCAGACCTGGAGGCCGATGTGTGCATGTGCGTGCGCGCGCGCGCGCGTGTGTGTGTGTGTGTGTGTGTGTGTGTGTGTGCGTGATTAGATTCGACATTTCATGTCTGATAAAATCTGATGATTGTAGTAACATTTTATTAGGAAACATCAAGCACTGATGTTAACCGAATAGCAAATTGACGCTGATTTTCTTCATTCATTCATGTGGTTGGCAGTCTGTTCCCAAATGTTTCTAAAATTATCATATATATATATATATATATATATATATATATATATATATATATATATATATATATACATATATATATATGTGTGTGTGTGTGTGTGTGTGTGTGCATGTGTGTGTGTGTGTGTTTGTGTGTGTGTGTGTGTATTCTTGTCTATGCATGAACATTTAAGAGTATGTGGAACTCGTTGAAGATAAGTCAATATATTTAATTAAATGAGATTTGGGGCATGAAGGGAAATAATGCGAAAGTTAGGATAAACGTTGGGTGTTGGCCGAGAAATAAATCTCTGATTCTAAGATTTAGCTTTTGAAGGCCGCATCATATTCAAATACAGTAAATGAGGCTTGTTCTGGTGATAGATATTTAAAAAGCAATCAACAATAAAATAGAAACAGAATAAAAATAAAAAGTTAATGAGTCTGTTGAAATGCTTTTGTCACTGTTCCAAAAACTTCGAATGGTCACCTCTAAGTCAGGCAGATCCTACTCATTCAATTGATTGACCAAACATAATCTTCTTACACATTTTCTCTAATTTGGCCATGCGCCAGACCGAATTAGACTCAGTAAATATTATTAGTTCGTCTCAGCAACAGAGGTTGCAGCTATTGTCATCTTTCTTACAATGTTCTATCATTTTTCTTGTCTCCCACTTTTATCATCCCTCCCATTCTATCCCTCTCTGGGGGGGGGGGGTATCGGTTTTTTTTTCTATCGCAAAGTATCTTGCAACTCAACCAAATATCTGTAAAAAAAATTCTTACTGAAGACTAAACATTCGAAAAAATGGGAATATACTCGCAGACACCAATGTATGGATATAGAACCCATAGATTTGTTCCTTGACAGACACAATATTCTACATATACGACAGTTACAAAACTAAACAGAAAATAACAGCTCGGCAAAAGGAGACTTTGCAGATGGGATATTTCATTAAATGAATTTTTTTCTTCTTTTAATCTGCATATTGAAAATAAATTTGGGTTCCAAACTTTTCTAGATTGTGTCAGAGTAAACTAAACTTAGTAAACACATAAATCTGTGTCATCTTCCTAAATTTCCAAAGTACACTTTGGAATATCCTCGTTTCTGAATAATAATTGATTCGAGTTTTTCCTTTGTATAATTCTAGGCTCCCATGGACATTCACTTTCTTTTTTCACGAGATCCTTGTCTTTCTTTCTACATTTCTCTTTTTCTTTTATTATCCTACATCCATTCTTTCTTTCTCTTTGTGATTTTTTCTTTCGCCTTCCATCGTACTTCAATTGCCTCGAATATATTTTTTTCTCATTACTTTCTCTCTCTTCTCCTGATTCTTTGTTTCCAATATCTTCCAATAGTTCCCTTTCTCTCTCTCTCTCTCTCTCTCTCTTTCTCTCTCTCTCTCTTTCTCTCTCTCTCTCTCTTTTCTTTACCTCTTCATTCTTATCCTCTTCTTTCTTTCCCCTTCATTTTCAATCGTTCCCAAATTATCTCGTTTTCGTTTCACTGAGATTTTCTTCTCTTTACAATCGTTCTCAATTTATTCCTTTACCTTTCACCTTTTTGTTTTCGTTTCCATCAAATAATTTTTCATTCCATTCTTCATCTTTTTTCATTTTTCTTTTGTCATTCAATGATCTTTCTTGCCCTGTTTTCATCTCTGATTTTCTCCCCCCCCCGTTCCTTTCTCTTTGTCTCACTCACAACCTGCTCTTTTTGTCTATATATTCCTCTTTTCCTTATCATCTATCACTATGCACATGTGTGGTCAGGTCACAAAGATAAATCTATTCTTAAACCAAATAATTCCTGAATATTCTCTGACGATTCTTCAAAGTGTGAATCCCAGATTGAAAATGACATGTTTTTCTAACTCGTGATTATAAATTACCATCCATCTTTCCTTAAATTAATAGACATTACTTTCTATCTTCTATAAGTTATTCGCAGACAAGGAAAAAAGAATTCATCAAATATTAAGTATAACGTTGGTGGTGTATTTAAGAAGATCTGATAAAAAATGAAAATAGAAATATACATGGAATTTTCCCAAAAGATTTGGAAACCGTAGATAAATCTAAATAATTCAAGTCATACTTCTTGAGGAGCAAGGAAAGGTCCTGATATCTTTTTCTAGAATTATTGAAGAAGTAAAAATGGTGAAAAAATAATTGGATTTGTCAATTTTGACGATGAGGACAACGGCTTCTGCTACTACTACTTGTACAATGGATGTCATTATTGGATGGTGGTTTGACCGAATGTACACTCCCACGTTCTTTTTTTCCGTCGAATATCATGGAGATTGTTCAGGGACGCGTGGTTTTGTTCTTCACAAAGCAAGTAATGCAAAGAAGACATAAACAGTCTCTACCAGGATTCGATCTCGGTTCGTCGGGTCTATTTTCTATGCATATAACCGTCACAAAATCTCGTATCTCCAACCTAGTTAGAAATAAATACAAATGAAAAATCTCCTGGTATTTTGTTTGTTTTTTGTTTTATTGTTGTTGTTGTTGTGATGATGATGATGATGATGTCTGTCTGTCTGTCTGTCTGTCCGTCCACATGTAAGTCCTCGCCTACCACAAGAACTACTTGATATAAATTTTTAGGTGGGTACGGATTTGAGTCCTGGGGAGTGTCTTTAGCAAAATAGTTTTTGAAAACCAGCCCACCAAAATATGTTTATAGGGTGTTTCAAATCAAGTTGTGTCAATTTATATTATTATTCATCAATGGTAAAAGATACTTTTGATAACGAAATGAAAGAATTTTTTCATTTCTTTTCTCAATTCAATTCACGGAGATAAGAATTAATGTAATAAAAGAATAGTCTTTCTTTTTCTCTCACTTCAATCCCCAGAGATGAAATTGTGTGCTGAAGTGCATTTTCGATTAAGAAAGAAGCGAACTCATTTTGAACAGATCTCATATCGCGATGTTCATTGGTTGTACATAGATATCTTGAATGGAGGTGTTTTTATCAGTGCATGTTCTGGAGTAGTAAGCTTAAGGTACATTTTTCCGAAACACGAAATTTAGGGATCAGAGGTTATGTCAATCACAGAGGTAACTTTCATTTTTCACTTTTAGCAGTCGTTATGCAGAGGGAAATCCTTTTTCTTTCCTTTTCTAGGGGTTGTATTCGGAGAAGGAGATTTCTTTTACTCATTCTTTTTCTTTTTTTCGAAGGTGCGGATTTTTCTCACTTTTAGAGGTCAAAATCAAAGAAATAGAAAGAAAGCAAAAGAAAGAGGGTGGGAGAGAGACAGAAATAGTAAGGAAGAGAAAGAAATTGAAAAAGAAAGAAAGAATGGAAAGATAAGAGAGAAGAGAGGTGAGAGACGGACAAAGACACACACTGATTATATTTTTCCCATCATCAATTATTCAACTGGTGTCGCTAATAATTGTAATATTTCCCCAGTGATGAGTTCAGTTGACCCATCACGAGAGAGAATCATTCCATCTTTAAAACAAATTACGAAATGATTTTTACTTTCCTTAGTTTTCACTCCTATCGGGTTGAAATTGTTTTTCCACATTCGATGTTGAAAATAGAAGGATAATTCCTCCTTTTCACTTTAAAGAGTAAAAACATGGGGGGAATTCATTTTTTCCGCACTTTTAAGGGTCCTAATTAAATCACATTTTTCCTCTTTCAAGGGTCGAAATGCAAGGGAAATTTCTTTACTCTTTAAGGGTCAAAATAGAAAAAATTAAGGATTAGAAATTGGGGGATTTTCCCTTCTCTTTCAGAGAACAAAATCGAGGGGAAGAATTTTTCCTCTTTTAGGGGTTGAAACCCTAATGAATTTTCATTTTTGTTTTTAAGGGTTTTAAGGGTTATCTGTTTTTTCGCTTTTAGAGATCAAAATTGCAGGGTGGATTTTTCCCCCATTTTTAAGAGTCGAAATCAAAGGTAATATTTTTTTCCATAAGGAGACAAAATCGAAGGGGGAGATTTTTTTCACTTCGGACCCCTAAATGTGAGAAAAAGAATTTCTATCAACTGTGTGCCGTAATAGTGAAAAAAAATACTTTGTGGAAGAATCTATTTTTAAGTGACCCTCTCCCTCTATTTTTACCCTGAAATGTACATCTTTTTAAAATTCCGACCCTTAAACGTAGGAAAAAAAACTTCCCCTCGATTTTGACATCTAAAACGAAGATTTTTCTTTCCCACCGTTTAGGGGGGAAATCAAAGGGAGGTTTCTACTATTAGGGGTCTATGTCGGGTAGAAAGTTTTATTTTGCCTTTAAGGGTCGAAATTGAAAGCTAATTTTTTTTCAAACTCATGGGTCCAGATTGAGTGGAAGAATCTATTTTTAAGGGTCAAAATTGAGGGGGATCACTTCAGGATTAAAATCACATGGAAAATTTTCCCACTTAGATGGGTCGTAATCCAAGGGATTTTATTTAATTCTGAGGGGTCGAATTCGAAGATGAAGAATTTATTCACTTGTAGGGGGCAAAATCAAAGGAAATTCTTTTTCACTTTTAAAGGTGAAAATGGATGGGGAGATTTTTTTCAGTTTCCGGTCGACAGAATCCCAGGGAATTTTTTCAATCCTTTTTTTTCCCATTAGCCCCCCTCCACATTAGCCTGACATTTTTTTAATATCAGCCAAACATCATTTTTTACATTAGCGCCCCACTTTTCCAACAGTAGTACCCCTTTTCTTCTATCGGTGGAAAATGTGGTATCAAATCAATTTTAAAAACAAATCAGATTAAACGCTGTCTGATTTCTATACATCTATCATTTATTTTTATTTTTTTGTTGGACTGCTATTTACTGCGCCTGTTATTTAGTCAAGTAAACCACGACAACAAATCGAAAAGAATGCCAAGATCAACATGACTTGGTAGGACAGGTGATCCATTGGCAATTTTCCCAAGATTATTTGAACGCGCTATATGCATGATTATTGTGTACGTATTTTTGCTTATATTCATATACCTATGATGCTTGCATTGTTTATACGTATGTTTATATCATATCAATTGAGCTATACTTCGGAGGTTAGTCTCACAGATCATTAGTGCGTTTGATATTCATTAAGTGCGTCACACTTGTAGCTTTGGACAATACTAAAGTAGGTTCAGTTAATATTGATTGTTGCATTTATATATTCACTGGAATATATACATGTTTGTATTTATGTATATGTTTAGTGAATATATTTTTAAAGTATGTTTATTAGTATACGTATGTATAAACACTGATTTATATATTGTGAATACATTCGTGTAAAACATAGATAAATATATCTGTGTAACTATTTATGTATGTGGAGGCCTGTGCACAATGCCGAATATTCCAATTCTGTGAATATCCATGAAGAGGCAGAATTATAAATGAAAGAACGTTATACATTGTTCAGTAGGGTTCGGGTCTCGGTGTTTATGTAGTGTTGTGCTTCCTGATCGACAGAAGAATCGAACAATATTTCATTTTCTCTTTCAATGCTATCTGATCTTAACTGATCAATACAGCCAATTAGTAATATCAAATAGTAAAAATCAAATATAAAACATATTCTGTTTTTTTCGCACGAAAACCGTAAACAAATAATCAGTTAAAATGCTACAGGGGTAGAAGCAGGAGAGAGTGGAGAAAAGAAAGGTGAAAATACCAATACGTTGATATCAATTTAATGATATTTATAAATACGAAGTATTTGTAACTAGAGGACATGTCTCATGTCTGAGACTTTCGATATACATAGCGTTTAGTCATTAGAAGAATCTATTCCAGATTTAGAAATAATGAGCAATGGAATTCAGGCGTAAAAAGGAAAACTCTGGATAGGTATATCGAGGTTCGGTAACAAAGATCGATATTAACACTCACAACATTAAAGCACGTCTTAAGGCGAACTGCATCAAATAAGTATGTACTTAATGATAAACAAGAACCAAAAGTTCGACAATGTGTCCACCATCCAGTTTGTGATTTCCGATTTCAAAGAGATTCTAAACGAAGTAGTAGCGACATTACTTGTGGTAGTGGTAAATATAGAATGATTCATGCGGAATACATGGATACATTATCTTTTGACATAATAGCTGGTAAATGAAACACAAAACCCCGACCTTTTTTTATTGTTTAACATAATTGGGACCAACTACCAGACCGACCGAATAGTGTCTTATAGAAATATTAAGACATCAATATTTTTCATATATTCATTTTAGCAAATATAAAAGGAAATGCATCCATTGTTTTACTCATTTTTTTGTAATTCTGCCCGAGGGTGAGTGTCTGTTGGCATACGACTGTCCCGTAGTGTTCACTCATGTTTAATGAAATCTCAATAAAATGTCATTCGCTTTCATGTTTCATCATATATGATTTTTTTTCTGCCAGGCAGCACCTGGTGACCCTGCTATTATAGATATGCATGCATAATTTAGTGTGTGCGTGTGAGTGTGTGGTTGTTATTTTGTATGAATTCTCTTAATTCTTTACATTTTCTAACATCATGCGCCTTGTGCCAATTTTAGCATGGGGTAATACAAGCCTTACTTCCGTACAAATGGCAAACATTATGTACCCCATTGAACATTAGATTTACATTGTAAATACAACCACCTGGTAAAATATTAATTTACTTTATCCCGAGACAAAAAAGATTCGGAAGTCTAATTGATTGAATGCACCTGAAATTGAAGGAAAGCAGATTCTAAGAGAACTATTTCATGTAAATAAAATAAGGAATTATCTCATTTATGTTTCACGAAAATATTTCCAAATGCTCACTATTAGATGAGAGATTTTGTTTTTTCAAGTTTAGCAAGGATTTCAATTCACATAAAATCAAACAATAAAAAAACTAACGATGATTTTCTGGATGATTTTTTTTTCCTTCTTTTTTTTCTCTTTACAAAAAATATGATATAAGTAGAAATTCTGTTATCTTTACGTAATCATATTTCTATATATGGGACAGAGTAAAATAAGAAATATTTTGAATAAGAGAGGAAATATTTTCATTAATGTATCGTTAAAAAAGGAGAAATATTTTAAATAAAAAAGTAACTTTTTCATTTATAAATCTTTTTCACATTTCCATTGGATGAATTGAATAAAAGAAAAGACAGCAGAGTACATAAAGCCACTCGCTGTAACATTTATAGTCTTTAAGTGGACTGTTGATTCGGGGGAAATCCTCTGAGTCATTGATGCAATTATACAACAAGGAGTAAACCCCGTACATGTCAGAGTATGCTGACCTTCCAACTAAAAAAGCTCTAAGGATTAAAACAAGGTAACACTAGTTCACTCAATCTCTTTACAGCCTGCCCCAAAAGGATCTCAAAAAAATAGACTGGGATGATAAAGGAATCAGAATTGATGCCAAATACTAAGTAACCTAAGATTTGCCGATGGTGTCGTTGTCTTTCACGAGAACTTTGAATACCAAATAATGAACACTAGTAGAACCAATATCATGTGCAACAAATACATTTTTTTTTTAAACGATAAAATGATATGATGATTTAGACTATCGCAGGAGATATTTGCGCCATGACGCCTACGATCAAGAGCTCTAGTAGATCGTTGGAGGTGGTTATATCCATTGGTAGACGCTAATCATAACGATAAAAATGATACTATATCCCCATTTTTCATTGTTTATATTGAGTAACTAACCAGACCAGTTTTTGTTGTTTTGTTTTTTTTTTCAAATTTATGAACACATCGTACAGGCAGTAATGTCATCAAAGTAATGTAATTTTTTCCACCGTTGCTGCTTAATTTATCTGGTAGAAAGATACATACATGGATGGGGTTGATTCATGATTTCTCCTAGAATTCTAATGGTGATACATTCTACCTTACTCGAGACAGATTTGGCGTGAAGCTATTTATAATAGATGTATCAGTTGTAACCAGGCACGAGAACAATACATGATACCAAAATCCCCTCTAAGCTTTGCGTGTGCAATCTGGAACACATGTTTTGTAACCAGCACACAAAAGGACATTAATATGCGTGCAAAAGATTTCAGGTTCTGTTGGGAGCTATACTGAAAAAATATTTATTCACTGTGAGTGTGAACATACAATTGTCAACAGGAAAAAGTGCACAACATAATTTTGTCTAAATATTTTCTTTATACTAGCTCACCTTGTTGGAAGCTTTCTTGCTTGCCGTTAAGGTGAGTTTTCTATCTTCCTGATTCCCCTCTTCATTGAAATTTGTCAAATAAATTCGCAAACAATTTACTCAACATACGGGTAAGATATGGCTGCCTAGTGAGTAAATTGATTGTGTATTCCTTAATATCATGATTTCGAATATAGATCATAGCAAGCAAGCAAATTTTTACTGCTCAGAAGACTGACAGCAACAATTAACTCAACCCCATTTCCACCAAATTGGCATTGAATACGGTAACCCTATTAAATATCAAGGGAGAGGTCAGATAAATTAAATGTTGACAATTCGAGTACCTGTATTTCGAGTAGCTAAGATATAGTTTCCAAATAGAACGTTTTGATTTTGATCGTCTTAAAATTTCGACATCATAAGCATTCTTTTTTTTATTACAGTTTCTCCATAAATTGAATTTATAAAATGCGTGATATCTGATGAAATCCTTTCTAACAAATGAATTCTTACCAAATATATTACATCCATTCTTCAAGATAAATGTCATTTAGGCAAAGTTAATGACACTTCTCAAAGTTGTAGATAATAGATTTTTCTCTATCCTGTCCTTGTTTGTTTTCTTTCAACCCTCCAAGAGTACGGTCTCACTTTATAGTTTCATTGTAAAGAGACTACCCCTTGTAAAACTTTAATAAAGTGTTTTTCGTAAATTAAAAAGTTTTTGGTACCACTAGGAAAAAAAACAAGAGAGAATGCTTACCACGTGCCTTGATAAATAGTCCATGTAGTTTTAATTTTGTATTTTCAAGAAGGATTTATATGTTTGTGAATTTTTTCTAATCAGTACTGGGTGGTGTGGGTAAAAAGAATCGATGGATGGAACAAAGTCGCTAAATCCAGATCAAATTCCGGTAGTGTGTCCTTCGTAGGAATGTCTCTAGAAACTTCCTTTGCCCTGGAGGTCTCATAAAGGATCTTACATATTCAGGTGGCAATGTCCCAGATTATATAATCAACCGGAACTGCTGTTTTGAGCTTTTTCATTCTTGAATAGAGAATTCTTTAAAAGCATCTCAAAAATAATTACCTGGGTTCAAAAACTGACAACAGGTGCTAGTAAAGTATCTCTGCTCGGTATATGATACACAAAACACGGGATATGAACACATCTTTATTGAATATATTTTGCAGTATATTCTACGAAAAAGTCGAAGTTGATTTTAAAACAGAACAAAGGTACAAAAAGTAATTGCTTTGTTTCAATGGACACTTGCGGAACCTGAAATACATTTGTCAGGTGCCGCAAAACGGGATTCTGACACTCATTTCACTACTACTGCTCCCAGTAGTGCTATTCGTACTACTTGTACTACTGCTGATGTTTGAGGTGTTTGAGGTTCTGCTGTTGCTGCTGCTGATGTACAAACTACTTCCACTGATGTAAAAACCACTTCCGATCGAAGCAATGCTGATCGTTGGCATGGTACTGTAACTGCAGCTGTTTTTAGACGCGCACGTAACACTTGGGGTGTCGCTCATACAAAGACTTGACATGTAATCAGACAGTTGGGTCGAATCCGAACTGCTTGTGGACAATGTGGTCTTGGAAATTTCGCTGATGGATGATGTGTAGGCAGATACGTCGGCAGAACTAGAATGGGGAGACTTGTCGAACTTTGACTCAGATATTTGTGCAAATTCAAGTATTCCTTCGTCAAAAGTGGTACAAAGAACGCAGGGACACTTAAATATATCCTTTTCGTCATTTATCACAGCTGAAATAGAGTTTAGGGAACGGCTCATTCTTGTGAACATAGGCTTGCACATAATTTCAGTGAATGTGCAGCTCTCATCATTTAAAGATTGGCTCGAAATGGTTTGGGGGTGGAAACTACAGAGGATATCTCGCTGATCAGTATTTGGAGTGACTGATCGATAATGTTCCGAAAGGCCCTGAGTATCGCTTGCATATTGCACGTCACAATGACTCGAGTTGCTTTTTGTGTCATTGGCAAAAAAAGTAGACAAATTGCTTTTAACGTCGACGGGCTCTTGGGGTTCTTTCTCATCAGGAATTCCATCTTCTTCCGGTATCTGGTTTAGATGCATGGCTTCGGGGAGGCTGATAACTGTGCTACTAAAGATGCTTGTTTCAGAATTTAAAGTTCTGCTCTCGACCAGGCTGGACACATTCGTAAGAGATTCGTTTGATGGCGTCCGAGTGCAACGTTGAAACATTCCCCTTATTGTTTTGACAAAGTTCTGACCCATGGCCGGCGGGGCTGAGAAGAAAAATAGGAAGAGGAAGAAAGAGAACAAGAATAACAACAACATATGTAAATCAATTAACTCGTACCATAGTATGAGCTAGAACCGGGCTTTGATGAATGATAACTGAAAAAAAATATTTCTTCTGAAATTCTTGAGTATTGTGATGATTCAATGATACCTGGGACGAACATTCTCGTTTTTCAGGATGTCATGGGTCACAAAAGTCCTGGAGTCAGATCACCCACATTTTCATCTATCATCATTTACAGGTAAAAACACAAACAAATGGTGAGTCATCAAGAATTGGTCTCGTCAAAAATGCCAGACTACGAAATCATCACCACCATCGTTAACAAATTGATTCCAAATTTAATTCTAAACATCTCCCTCGGCCAACACATCTCCATTGCCTTAACATAGGTAGGTTCAGGAGTATGTACTGATTTGTGCAGCATAGTCCAAATGAACTGGGCAATTTCTAGGCGCCTCAACATACAATACGATCTGAAGCCGTGTGCCATATTAAGTGGGTTTACGGATTCATCGTGGTAAATTAAAAATTTTGGGTCATTTTTGTTGGATAGTTAATCATTACCAACGCCACCCACTAGCAGTAATGAAGCCCTAAAAACCCTCTAACCCAGTGAGCACTAGACAGAATATCCTGATCACATTTAGCAGAAGGGTCAAGGATACGCCTCAGTGTATTCGGCAGATGTTGAGAAATGGTGGAAATTTTAGCAATTGCCTATATCAAAAAAAGACATTATATCGTTTTTGGTATCCGTTAATATGTAAAATAAATTTCAGATATTGGAAGTCAGACTCGTAAAACTTGTACCTGTATAACGTTGGATGTCCTCTTGAAAGACTGATCTAACTTCACATTACCAATCTGAAACACAACAGTGATTATAGTATCATTCTAATACGTACGTGGCAATGATTACATGTAGTCATATCTTGCTATCTGAACAAAAACATGCTTTTCTCGAACTATTCCCGCTATAATTCATGTCGTGTAAAGTTCGAAGAGACATAGATTTATCTTACTTTCGAGATTTCAAAAATACTGAAGTGGCATGGTTATTTGTTGTTAAGAAATATCCTTATTAGAGTGTAAAAACTTGGCAAAACATTTTTAAAAATGAAAAAAATTCACAGCATAAAGGATGCTGTTCTAAGCTGCTGCTGAAAATGTTGATCTTGAAAAAATGATTATGAATTACTGCTCATTTCGTCATCTACTCACCATTGTCTGTTAATTTGTTCAATCGAAAAAGGCAGTATTGACACTGCGTCACAAAGTCGTTTAGCAATAAATACATGACGTCAATGAAATTTAGTAGAATCATTTTCAAACATAGTTTGTTGTTTAATCATCATCATCAGTCTTTCTTCGTCCGTCGTTTGACATAGATCTCCCCAAGGATTCGCTAAACCTCATTATCGTAAGTGTCATGAGACAAATACTTTCTAAATCTGTCCAGCTTGTCCCGTCATCTCATATTCTGCCAATGTTAGTTCCGAATTTCATCCCTTGGATCAATGTTGTGAGTCGTGATGTCCGATGGTTATCTGCAATATGGCCAAACCAATTGTCATTTGAGTTTCCTAGTGGATTCTATGATGTCTACGGCTCCTGTTTAACCCTCATGTACTTTGCTATATCTTGATGATGTTGACCATGATTCTTCCATATTCACGTTGCATGTTTCTCGGTCTGTGGGTCAGTCTTTTGGTTAGGCTCCATGTTTCAGCTGGTGACAACCAGGAGGATGCATTGATCGTATACTCTTCTTTTAGGACAAATGGGATTTTCTTGTTCGTGAAGGTTAAGCCTGATCTACCTAAGGTTTGCAATCATTCTGTGATTGCTCACATGATTTCTTCTTCTTTTGAAAATTCCATGGAGACTTGTTGCCCGAGGTAGATATAGTGGTCAACTTTCTCCAGCAGTGCGTTTTCGATTTTGATCATTGTGTGTTTATTTCTAACATATTTGTTGTACATGGCCAACTTTCTTGTTTCCCTCGTTCAATTCACACAGCATTAGTTGAAGGTCCTGGTATCACTTTAGAGTTGAAAGGATGGTGAGTTTTATCTAGCCTGATAAAGGAGTTGCTGTGACTGTATAGATATTCTAATGCTCTGATATATACGGGGAATACACTTTGCAGAGTTTCCACTGAGCGTGTTGCCGTGATTGGTTTTTCGTCAGGCGTTTTAGCGGTTCGGTTGGTGAAAACTTTGGTGAAAAGTTTGTAGATGCGGTGGAATAGACGCATTGGTCTGTAATTTGTTTAGGATGTCCTTTTGTACAGAAAATCATTATAATTGCAGTGTTCCAATTCTCTGAGACTTTACTTTGTTATAGCCATAAGTTGAATAGGATGACTAGTTTACAAGTGATGACCATACCAGCTTTTTTGTGTACGTCGCTGATGATATTATCTAGTCAAGGGACCTCTACTTTTTCTTGTTCGATTACTTGTTTCAGCCCCAATGGCGTAACTTCTGGGAAATAATTGCTTGTGATTTGCACATCCTATTTGTTGTTGCGTGTCCCCTGTTTTGATGAGTAGAGTTTGTGCAAGAATTTTTGTTCGACAATTTGGTCTCCATTTTCTCCGAGTACACTATTTATTTGTAAGTTTTGTTATCAGGATTGAATCCCAACATTTTTCGAAAAATGTTTCAAAGGTTGCTGTAGTGTATATTTTTTAGTTTTCTCTTCGTTTTTTGGGGTGGTTTTATTTAATTTGGTTGCATTAAAAGTCTTTCTTCGTGGCTTGAGCTTTCTGCGTCTTTCCATTACGTTATTGATCTTATCTGAGATCTCACTGATAGTTTGTGTGCTATTTGGTTTAAATATCGATAAGACAGTTTTTTTACTTTGTTTTTGAATTCGTTGATGTTGGTGTTGTTCTCTCCTGGTCCGGAAGAACTTCTTATCTGTGTTTCAGATCAAGCTTGAAGGATCGAGTGAGATCTTTTGATATGTTTAGTGGTTGTAGTTTAGTGTGGAACATTTTCCTGTGTTCTTTGTTGGTCTTAATTTAAATTTCACACCTCAATGTGTTTGTTTGCTAAATATCCTTATAACCCATTATTTACCGCCGTTATTGATAGATAGGACGACTATAATAATTTGTGTGTAATGTCATCTCCTATATATAACCTTGAATGAAAGGCTCAAATATATTCAACTTATAGAAATGTTGCTATTTCGATCTTAAAAGAAAATTTGTCTGGACTATCATATATTTGATTAGCAAAGAAAGTAGAGAAGAGCACTCTTACAAAAATAAATCCTTCCGTTGTACTTGATGGTTACTCGTCATAGAATAATTTAACGCACAATGAAATTGTTTGATATGTACTGTAATGGTTATTGGCTAAAGGAAGCTCAGAACCTCTTAGTGCACCTCTCCTACTAGCTAATATAACTCATGCCATATATTTCGTGCAATAAGCGTACAAGAATCTGCAGGGTATGTAAATATGATAAGCACATTTAAAAAGTACATTTTTGAAAAAAAACAAAAATATTAGACGAACTCTCTTCAATGTGAAAGAAAATATGGTGTTTCTATTAACAGCTGATTTTATATTCCTTTGAATTCATAATACATGACATTGATGTTGTTTTTTTTATTCTGTTTTTGTTTTTTGTTTTTTCTTAATTAAAAAAAATCCTATGCAAATTATGGGTAAAAGAATTACTGTATAACTTTCAGAAACTATGAGGTGAGGATGGCATATTAAAGGGACGTAACTTCATTGACATATTTACCTCCCCTAGAACAAATCCAAGGGAGAATACTTCGTCTTGTCTCATTATCAATATTGCATTACACACACGCCTGTGCACACATAGACACAGGCCCAGACCCTGACACACATACACACATATATATGTATCGTGAATATAATTTGAAGTCATACATAATGAATCCTTGGTTCAACAGACACCGATATAACGGTTTTCTGATTTAGTAAACACTTCAAATGCTGATACAATACACATGCGTGCAATCAGTAATACCCAATCAGCCATTTTCTGGTTAAATCTAAGTGATTTTCCCATTTCTACCATTAAAAATCAGCAATAGTGAATAGCACAAAATCTGGCAACCTCAAAACAAATAATTAGCCAATTTAATTATATTCTATAGCCAACTCAAAGCATACATATATATATAGCAATGAATTTTGCTGAAAGTGGGGAAAATGAAGTCGATTTTAGCCAGTCTGTGATTTATTTTTCTTCAGTCGGATTTAAATACAGGAAGATATTTTCTATGATATCTATTGTTTTTTCTCAGATCGATAAATCGTATTTTAACTGAACCTTATGCTATGATAATATTTTTCGAGTCAGATACTGATCTATTTTTTTGCAGATCCACTACAAATCACCTTTAACAAAATTAAACGTCAAATATTAAAATTTGCCAACAGTTTGCCCGTCTGATATATATATATATATATATATATATATATATATATATATATATATATATATATATATATATATAGATCGATAGATATATAGATCGATAGATATATAGATATAGATATAGATAATTCCATTACCATATTTGAAACCCCAGGTCCTGGTATGTTTTTAGGGAGTTTCAATTCAGAAGAAGGTCTATTTACATGATTATTCATAAATGGTGAAAATACTTTTTGAATCATTCAAGAATGTTTTATCCTTTACCTCGAATCAATGTTCGGAGATTAAAATCTGACGTACATTGTGTTATTTATTCAGAAAGAAAACAATGATAAACTTGCATTTCTCATACTGCTATTTTTATTGGTGATGTATGGATACCTAATATTGAGGTCTTTTGATTAGTGAGTGTTTTGATGTTGAGCAGTCAAGGAAGATTCTTTCAAAAACACAAAATATGAAGATCAGAGGTTATGTCGATCAACTGGAAGGAACTTCCATTTATCACTTTTATAGGGTAAAATTCAGGGGAAATTCCTTTCTCTACTTTCTCTTCTTGGGTCGAAATCGAAGGGGGAGATTTTTCTCTCCTTTTTCTTTCTTTTTTTTTTTTGAGGGTTTTTATCTCACTCTTTGGGTCAAATCGATGGGTAATTTTTTTCCAACATTTAAGGGTCAAAACCAAAGAGGACTTTTTATTTCAGTTTCAGGGGTGAAGATTTAAATCAACTTTTAGGGGTCAAATTCAAGGGAATTTGTTCCCCTTTATGGGGCTTGGTATTGGTGAGAAAATTTTTCAAAGTTTAGATTGAAATTCTCCTTTACATTTAGGGGTCAAAATCCACCAAAGATTTTTTTTTATCTCCAGTTGTCAGAATGTGAGGGTATTTTTTCATTTTCAAAACGAGAGGGGTACTTTCAATGGTCAAAATTGGAGGAAGATTCCCATCAACGTTTAAAGGTCAAAATAGAGGGGAAGATTTTCCCACTTTTGGGGGTCAAATTCGAGTAGAAAGGATTTCCTAATTTTGGTTGGAATTGGAAGTATCTTACTCAACTAAATTGTGACACTTTGAATAGTAGCATTTTTTGAATTGAGATTGAGGCCAAAATTCTGGCCTGGTTGTGTGTAATTTGTTCTTATATAGAGGATCGTCAACATATCCAAATTTGTGTGTTTTTTGCCGTGTTGAACAATTGTAGTTGATATTTCAATTAATCTAAAATGTAAATTTTACTTTTCAATGGTAGCCATTTTTTAGATGAGATGGCGGAAGCAATTTTTGTCAGATTATGAGTGTTTTATTTTCATAAGAAGAAGCATTGAAAAATCTATCAGTTTTTGAGGCTTTAAACACCTTCTCCCCATTTTAAACTCATCTGGTTGAAATTTCTCGTATTCTACTGTACTATATTGTTGTTGTTGTTTTTTTCAGGTAGCCATTTTGCAATTAAAATGGTGGCCACAGTTTTAGTCAGATCTTGTGCATTCGGATTTTTCATGACAGAACCTTTAAAAATCTACCAGCATATTTTTATGGCAGCCATCTTGAAATTTTGATGGTGGTCAAAATTTTAGCCGGGTGTATCTTGTTTTATATGAAAAAATATTGAAAGATCTACTATTACACGAGTTTTTAGTTTTTTAGAGGGAGATGGGGTTACATTTTAGACACTCTAGGTTGTAATTTCAAGTAATCTATATTGCCATTTTTTTATTGTGGTAATTTCGATAACAAGATAACGGGTGCTGTTTTAGTCAGATCGTATATGTCTTGTTTTTATGTTAAGGAACATAAAATCTACCACTATGCGAGGTCACATTCTTCTCCCACATTTTGAATAATTTGGCTGGAAATATAATCTAAGCGACTGTACTCGTATACCAAACTCTAGTATGAATTGAGGGAAAAGATTTACACTGTACCCGCTAGATTATACCCGATTCGACGGATGTATGACCAGAACAACCTCGTAAACATTCATATTCTTAGTCTGTGTAAAATTACCTTTATACATCTTTTGATGTATAACTTGTTTGGTTTGCAATTCGATACTCTCAAAACTCTCATCTCATCGACTAGGACAGCTTGCAAGTAATCGGGACAAATACAGACGATTAACCGATGCAGGTTAGTGAGGCGGACACACAGACATAAAGCAATGAGTCGATGCAGGTTAGTGAGGGAAAACATGTTATGAAAAGCCATGTTTTTTGTTTTCCTCTTCTTATGTTTTTTTGTTGTTGTTGTTAATCCACAGAGATTATTTTTCGCTACCAAAGGCAATAATCACCTTGATCGCTGACTTCGTCCATTTCTTATAAGAGGTTTTCTTATTCAATTTAAAATTGAATGATTGATTTAATTTCATTGATAGTTCAACGAGAATTTGTGCGTAGGTTGGAAAATGTATGAAGACTTCGTAATAGTGAGTTTGACTACGTTTTATGAACAAAAAACACATTTTTATTTTCAATTGGCGTGATCTTTAGATTCTTGCCCGATCATGCTGAAATTCGTTTAAAATTTGGGGAAAACATCGGAAATCAGAAAACGGTTTGTTATGTGTAATTCTATTCTGCCACTTGAATATCAGCAGAAGTCAGCAAAAGCAGATGACCAGACAACACAATATAATCTACGACAGTCGTTCCCCCAAAACATCAGAGGCGTATCAATGAAGATCGGAAGATAATCCCGTCTGTTCAAGATAAGAACTCTGCTCCGAAGAAGTACCATACTAAGCACGTACCTTCCCCGACCTAAACTAAGAAATATTAAAAGGAACAGAAATTTTATTCCGTGTAGCTGTGGTAGATACTACAATGGTAAAGCATTCAGTCCCCAAAAGCAAGAATCAAAGAAGACAGGTAAGCCATGACACGCAGCGACAAGTTCAAATTTAGCTTGGTTGATCACACATGGATGGAGAGGAATTATATTCAAATTATAGATCGGGAGAACAATTGGTGAATATGACGTCTGATGGAAGCGGTGCGTAGAGTTGTTCGATTGAATCAATTAGCCAACCGAACATCAATTTAAATAGCATCTGGAGCCATCTTACCAAACAAACCATCTCTAAAATGGTTGATATGCCAAGGAGAAGCAACTCAAAATTCTGACCAAATACACCCGACAAATACTGGAGTGTACACGCCCGAAAAGTTGTGAATAAATGAACGTATAGACGAAGAAAATAGTCCGATCATATCATACACATTGATTAAATCGTTCTCACAGGAAATGTTTTCTATGTTTCAATTTTTGGTGCTTTCAATCCGTAAGACTTTTATGTTGAAGCATCTATCCAACAAATTTTCCAAGTACAATGCTTCATGTATGAGCTAAACTTAGTTAATACTGATGCAAAGCCATAATTGTTTGGCAATCTGTGAGGATCAATACAGAATATTGTAGTCAAGATCTACTAGGCTAGCTTGCAAAAATTTACCCCACGGCAAAGTGTCTCTATCATATTCAATAGCCTTTTTGTCAGTAATGCTTGTCTCAATTCCTGACCAATGGCAATCCCTTTCTTCTCGATTAGCCAAAAAATTATAAAAATCATTTGCAATTATTTCCAATAGTAAAATTGTCAGCAATACATTCACAGCTGCGCATATAAAATTTCCAATGTGCAGATGTGTTTTGGTACGCTAAGGAAAGCAACTGACGTATTGAAAATAAATTTTATCCATATTCTCAGAACATAATAAAAGGATAAAAACGCTGAATCCAACGAATAATAAAAAAAATGAATGAATAAATTAAAAAAAGTTATAATAACAAGAAGAAAAAAATTCCACGTATATAGAATGCAATGCATACCGGTATATTTCATACATGTTTAGATATCATGGTTCCTAATTTGTGTGGGAGAGAGTCGAAAATGGCTGTTGGTTAGATGTGGCGAGACGATGTTGGTGAAAACGAAGGATTTTGCCTCTAGGTGCTTGTTAGCACGTCATGCCAAAATCACTGGAGAGGAAGGGGGGTGTATGGAGAGCATGCACATCAAGTATAATTGTGGACGCAGATATCAAATAGAGTAAAAAAAGGTATTAAGATGAGTGAATGAAATGTACATGCATTTTTGACAAATGCTGAATGAAAATGAAATGCATGTGATGAAAGCAGTAATACGATCGATCGTGTAAGAGAAGAGGCCTCTTTAGTTTAGTAGGTTATTCCAATTCGTAAAAATGAAACATAGGAAAGAATAAGTATTTAGGGGGTACGTGACACGACGAGTCTATTGTCGTTTGGCTTATCTATTGAATGGAGCTGTATTAGTAGTGCCTTTTATAATGAGTAGTATAATTGACCAGGCTAAATCATAGAGAGGCTGTTAGTTCAGATGAGTTGCAAAAAGGAACTAAAAGGGGAGACATAGTAAGTGCAGCGTTAAAAATACAACAAGTGAAGTAGTTACACTATTTGCATTCCGGAGCTTCAAAGATTTTGTGTATACTCACATAAAGGCAGATTAGCGATAGAGGTCAATATATATATAGAGAGAGAGAGAGAAACATGGTCAAAGAATAGAAGCAACGCCGGTCGCGAGTTCTAAGAGAAAGAAAGGAAGAAGGTAATTGGCTAGAAAGCTGGGGCAAATAATCAATCGAATTAAGGGTTTTTATAGGGAGTTGTCGTAGGAAGTGATGTTTTAGATATCTAGCTAAAAGAAGAGTTTCGTTTTAAATTCTTAACTGAAAATATAAGGGGCGCCACACATGCGTGCATTTTTGACAGCATGGGCACACTCGTTGTACATGTAATAGTCCTATCTTGTCAGTAACGTTTGCATTGATTCCCGACAAGTAGCAAATCCTTTTTTTCTGACTTTTGATACACAAAATGCAGACTGAGTGCAGAAATTTCTGAAACAAATTCAAGGGAAATATTGCAAAATTCGGTGATTGATTATCAAATTTTCCCACAAACTGCAGTAAATATTTAATTTCTTTGCTATAATTAAGCGGGAGATAGGGACTGTTGTGTCTGTATGCATCGGGGCCGTAAAACCTACTCATATAAATGCTTTAAATACAGTCAGAGCTAAATCATAACCGTGATTCATTTTTATTTTCCTTTACCAAAAGAATTTGCTGATTCGTTCTACATGTTTGTCATCATTATAGTAAATGAAAACTTTCTATGTGCTATTTTGAAGATATTACTGGCGACTTCATGTTTTACATAAACAGTTATAATAGTTCTTTGTTCGTTCTGGCTGTTGTGTTTTTGTGATTCTATAACGTAAGAATGTCAAGTATATAATCTAAAGAAAGGACCAAAATCAATTTGAATTATTAGTGGAATGAAAACATCAGCTTAAAGTTTCAAGTCACTTCCTATTTATAGATTTTCCTCTCACCTTTGAGAGGTTCAGTCCACCACTCTTCTGTCTATTCTCCCTCTCTACATCTTGCCAACCTCTTATGCCTCTTTGAATCATTGTCCAGACATTCCCCTTTCTATACTCTGATTAAGCTATAAACTGAACAACATTTCCAAAGGGACAACAATGTTGACTAAATGATTTGTTGCATATAAATACACAAATTATACATTCACTGCAATGAATAACTTAAAAGAGTTTTGAAGCCATCCTTATGCTCTTATTAAAGCAAGTCACTTTCTTTTCCTTCTCTTCATTCCTATTATGTCTGTCACACATAATATCAGTAGCAGCCATCAACCTAGTCTGTTGTACATTTATAAAAATCAGCAAATCGACCGTCGAAGACTACTGATAATGATACGAGTTTATTTCAACCGAGGAAGATGAAATTTAGGGTATTTTGGTTTTGTTATTTTAGATCATGAAATGAAAGGGAGATTGTACGGGGCAAGTATTCGGACTCTAACAACTGCTTGCCTTGGAAGTAGATATTTGAAATTTATCTTTTGTATGTAAGGTCGTACTCCCACTTCGGGCATTTTGCAGAAAATACACAACAATTTCTGACATGTTGCTTTTCAGTTATCTGTATAGCTTGCATGGTAGAATTAATTTCGAAAATTATAGAAACAACATTTAAGTATTTGTTAATTTCGGGAAATTAATGGATACAGGGAAAACCATCTTTTGAAGAAAAAAAAAAATGTGTACAGAAACCTTAATTCAAAGTAAAATCGAAAAGCTTCATGCATCATAGCAGACCGGAAAATATCAACTTTAGGTATATGAGTACATCGAAATAAACAATATTTGCACGTACAATGATTTACAAAAAGAAATATCAGAAAATTATTTAAATAGTTTTTACTATTAATCAGATATTCAAATTTAAAACAAAATGAATGTTTCTATTTATTTGACACCCAGATACTCTGCTATAATACACACACTCATGATATATATATTATGTATTATATATATATATATACATATGTGTATATATATATATATATATATATATATATATATATATATATATATATATATATATATATATATATATATATATATATATATATATACACACACACACACAAATTAGCATAGAAACCGGCAAAATGACGGGTAAAAAAGATGTTTGGGGTTTTTTGTACTATGTTAATTCAAAACTAAAGTTACTGAGCAAATGTAGGAACTATCTCGGTTCTAGTCTTTGTACTTTTTTTACTATTTTTCTTTTAGTATTTTTTAAGTTTAAATTTGAAATGATAAAAGATAAAATACATTAATGATTTTAGTTACAAATGGCAGGGATCGCATTTGAAGTCACACACATTCAATGTTCCTTTTCCCACACGTAGTAGCGAGACTAAAAAGTTCCGGATCTTGGCAGTTAACATGAACCGGATGAGGAAATTCAAACCCACGCAGGGCCAAATTAAGTTAATCAAGGTTTTTGCATATTCAACAATTGAACGTAAATGACATTGATTACGTAATTTGCGACTTGTCTTTGTTTTATCGACCGTTTGAGTAAATGTTTTGAGTAATAACTGCTTTCCAGTGATGCTATTCAATCTCTTGGGAATCCCCATTCTTCAATCTTGGCATATATAATTCAACGAAACGAACGTTGGTTCTTAAAATGTTAATCAATAATAATTACGTGAAGAGCAAGCCTGTACAGAAGTAGTCAGAAGCGTGAAGGTATAATGATAGATATTGTACATACGATGTGCTAGGCAAATGTTTTAAGAAGTGATAGGAAAGTAGGTTCTTTATTTGTTTGTGACATGATTTCAAAGGCGTAGCAAGAAAAGTTGGCAGCTCAATTTGTTCAAATTCTCTGGGCTTTTTGGGTAGCACTTCGTATAACATGGGGAGAAAAATTTTCAAAAATTATAAAAACACATGCAGGAATAGTTTGAGAAATGTTTATTTCCACGGCTGCAAAATCTTTGATACATTCTTTTTTTTAAGGGGAAAAATAATTAAATGAGATAATCGCATTAAATATCCCCTGGCATTCTAGGCACCTTCAGAAGCGTTTCTGAAAAGATATGAAACGGAGAAAACAATTAACTATTGTACAAAGCTGGACATGAACAAAACTTTGTTTTATAATGCTCATTTGTATCTTCAAATGTTGAACACTTGGAAACTGCTGACGTGATATCTTGCAAGAAATTCCTATGTTCACGTGTCTTCTTACTCTAGTGGGAAATTATATGATGACTCTAAAGAATTTCTAATTGATGACGATGTCAGGGGCAGAAATGATTGTCCAGGTGCTGCTGAAGAGAAATCTAGCAATGATATTCCTTTGTCTCATCTCATTCTGGTAGTAAACTGAACAATGATTCAAGACACTTTGTAGATGGTAACGAAGACAGTAAAAGCCATGATTGTCCCGGTGCAGCCGATAATTTATTTCACTGGTATTATAATATATATTTTCTTTTTTTTTTGCCGACTGCAGATCTCTGGGTATCAGTGTTGATAGTCGTAATGTCCAGCAGGTATTAGGTATTCTTACATGACAAGCCCATTGAGATTTATGTTTCGTATTAGACGCTATTATATCTCTAACTCCAGTTTTTTTCTCTGATTTACTTTACTGATTTCTGATCCCTCCATGTGATGTTCAGCATTATCCTCTTCTATTTGCGTTGGATATTTCTGAGTTTGAATGTCAATCTTTCGGTTAGGTTTAGTGTCTCCATGTACTGGAGTACAATAATATACTTTTAGTGGTCATTCGAACTTAATCCCCTAATTAATTTGCTATCTACCAATACATTCTGATGAAACAATTTTCCTACTATTATTGTTTTGCTTCCCACAAGTAAACAGCATTACTTAGAATAACAGAGCTACATAATGTCCACCACCAAAAATAGAGAGACAAAAAATCTCTTAAATCTCAAAAACAGTTCCCAGTATTATTAATGACTTCATCGGTATAACTTTCCCAGTCTCTTCGTGAAGGCCTTTAGAACTGTTTCCCTTACTTTAATGATTATGGACACATACAGAAGGAGAAAGTCTCAATTTACGTGAAAAAAAGTCTGGCCAACAGGAAGAAATGGAGGCAAATATACAGATCAGATCGGCTCATTCCCGGCAACAGCTGCCACAAAGGCGATTCCGTTCTCAGCAACCACAGTGTATTGGTGATTACATATCTTTTATACATCTGATTAGTCTCCAATTATGTTCATGCTATTCACCACACTGAAATCTGCACTGGCCTAACATTTGTCTGTAAGGTTAATAAAGTCTTTTTTCAATTCCCTCAACCCTTAGCTATGTTCTTTATCCTTCATTTGTATTTCATCCTAGTGAAGATAATGTACACTTCTGTCCCTCCATACATTGCCATTCTAAACGTTTCTACTTCCTCTTTGTGTATGGTTTTATTGCCTTCCTTGAATCTGACTTTGAGTAGATTGCTGGTTGCTTCTTAATGTACATTTGTTTTTACCAGTGATTTTTTTTCTTGAAGTTCTCTACGTTATTCGGAATTCTGATAAAAGTATTGTTCTCATTTGTCATATCTTTACAAGTAATTTTATCAAGGTTCACTTGAATCTATCACAGCTTTTCTTGTCTGAAACAATGTCTTTGCTCCAAATTCCAGCAGTTAAATTTGAAGGTGAATGAATGACGTTTTTATTCTTTTTTAAGTAAAGAGAGAGAGAGAAAGAGAGAGATATTAATAAAACGAAATATTTAGAATTAAACAAGTTCGTCTTCTATAAACGTCAACGATACAAAATGTGACTATTACTTAGTTGTCAATAAAAATATGGTAAAAATCGAGCAAAGGCAATGGCACTAAAATTGGGGATATGATCTCCGATTGGGTGTTAGCAACTAAGATGGTATGTACGTTGCTACATCATGCAGTCATCTCCTTTGGTAATAAATGCGAGTCTCATCCATGGCTGCTTCCATGTCCAGATTTACTGTAGTTTAATTCGAAGTCTGAAGAATATATTGACTATAAACGATGTAAGATAAACAAATGAAATTGGAAGATTTTAAAATATTATCGAAAAGATGATGCAGTAACTGACTTGGGAAAGTAAAATTAAAACGAAATAAAAGTGAAAATAGACTGTAGAGAAGTTCAACACACAAGGAATAAATTCTGACTTTAGTGGAATAACATATACCTTAGCGTCTTTTTGAAAGTAGTAAAATAACTGTAACATGTGCATGAAATCAATTGACATGTTTTAAATCAACAGGAAATGAGGATATGAGTATCGTTTCATAAAATCAGGAAAATATAACCAATAGTTCCCTTTCGGAAGAAATGTCTATCAAGTATAGCCTAAAGTTCATTTTATATAATGTATTGTCATAATTATATGAATTATTCAGATGAATATCTCCTTCTCTGTTATTTTGACCAATCCTTTTCTCCAGCTACATTATTCAGCCTTCCTAGTACTACCGGAAATTCTTTGAATTATACCGATATATATCTTAATCCTTTTTTTTTTTTTTTTTTTTTTTTTTGACACAATGTTTCGAGCAATTTGTTTTCTCTTCTTTTTCAACTTTACATCATTTGGAATTAAGAGTTTTTCGAAATAAAACTACGGGCTGGTCGGAAAAAAAACGCAAAGTAGATTCAAAAATTAACAGATGCGGAATTTATCTGGAAAGGGCGGGAGAATGCATCGGCTGAAAGGTTGTTAAAAAGTATCAAAAGATGAGAAATCTAGAATATTTCATGGAGTATAGTTAAATAAGCTCTTTTAGTTTAACTGATCAGGCCATTGTACGTAATGTGCTTCAGGTTGGAATGTGATGTTATGGGGGATGAAGTGATATGCTTCTCTTATCAGTCAGCAGAATATCTAAAATGATGCCAAAGCCCAGTCATCTTGCCTGCATATTTTTGAATACACGAGCTACGTGTCAAAATGAAAAGTGAATATTGGGAAATGCCTTTTGTACAATTGCTTACCATGATAGTCCCACAATTCGTCTCCTGTTAGACCAAATGATTTTCTTGTGTCGTTTGTCATGCTGCATATTTTCTTGAAACTAGAATATTCATCTGCCTTGCATTTTTTATCAGCGCATAACTTCTGGCATTCTGTCGACGAACTGACTTTCTGGACTGATTCCAGGTGGTTGCAAGAGAGCATAGTTGCACCTCGAATGGAGATTTCCTTCGAATCTTTGAAAAGAAACAAAAAGGAGAACAAGAGTATGTTTACGGAAGTGATTATAATTCAAATGATAATTTAACTAAATAATTAAATCCATCCTGACGGCTGGAATATTGCTGTCCAAAGAAGAAAGATTGAAATCAGACAGCATTCAACATTCAATTCTATCCTTTATTTTGGACAATATTGAAAATTCGTTGATATTAGGAAAAAGTAATATAGATAGGACATAAATGACCTATAAGAGAGATAAAAGTTCACCCTCGATTTTGACCCCTCGGGAGTAAATAATACGTACCCCTCAATATTTAGGGGAGGAGGGCTTCAAAAGGGGTTGATGCTGCAAAAGATGGACGATGTTAAAAATGAGGGAAGTTACCCTTTGATTTTGACCACTTCGATTTAGACCACTTAAAATGAAAATTCACACTCGATTTTTTTCCTTGAAGTGGTAAAAGAAGTTCTATCTCGATATTTAACCCCTGAAGTGAGGGATAATTTTCCCCTCAATTTAATCCCTAAATCAATAAGAAATTTTCTTTGCGTTTCTTAAGTGAAAATAAGTTCCTGCTTCATTCTGACTCCTAAAAATGAAAGTAAACGGAACCTCTTGAGAAAGAGAAAAGAAAATTTCCACTTAATTTTGACTTTTAAAAAGGAAATGAACGTTTTTGATTGTCACTGTCGAGAAGGAATGTCTATTTTCTCGAAAAAGAAAAAGAAAATCTCCAGCTTCGATTTTGGAACAAAAAAAAAAAAAAAAAGTTCCCCATCGATTTCATCTGGAAAAATCTCAAGATGAATTCCCCTCTAGTTTTGACTCCAGAAAGTGATCTGGACCACCATTTCGACCCATACAAGTGAAAACAATCTTCCCTTGCGATTTTCACACCTAAAAGAAAAAAGATCCTTCGAATTTTGACCTCTTAAATTGAGGAATAAATACCTGCCCCTCGATTTTGATCCTTGAAGTAAAGAAAAAAATTATTTGGATTTCGGTCCCTATCAGTGAAAAAAATAGCTCACTCAATTTTGTCTCATAAAAGTGAAAAAAATTATCCAACTGATTAGGACTCCCAAAAGTGGAAAAAGAGAGTTTTCTTTCGACCCCCTCCCCCCGAATAAAAAAAATTCCCTCCCATTTTGACCATTACATTTTTCTTAAATCCTCTGGATTTTCACCCCCTGAAATTGAAAAAAATCATCCCAAAAAGTTTTTAAAAAAACGTAAGTTCCCTTTTTGTGCCAAAATAGAAAAACCTACCCCAAATGACCCCTAAAATTGAAGAGGAAAAAAAAACTTCCCCTTTGTTTTGATACCCAAAAGTTTGAATTTCGACCTCTGAAATGAAAAAAATTGATCATAGAAGCAAAAAAGAATCTTCTATTGGTCAGATTATAACCCCTAGAAGCAAAGATAAACTACCATTTATTTTAAAGCCTGGAAGTGAAAAAAAAAACTTTCCCTCGATTTTGACCCCTAAAAGTAAGAAATGAAAGTCCTCCGAGCTATTCTGAATTTGTGTGTGTGTCGTAGAGGGATTTTTTCCAAATTCAAAACGGATGTATACTTTCATGACACCCTGTTAATATTGGACAGTTGATTAAGAATGATGCTGCTAAATTTGTTATAATTTTAATCAAAATCTTCCCACGATAAGCTCTCACCTTGGAAGAAACTATCGGTCTAAATCATTGCAAAGAAAAAAAAACTGAAAAAATCTCACAACTTTTCAGTATCCCAGTATTTCTATTTTATGGAAACTTTTCTTTCGAGAAGGTAGAGAAAGTCCAGCGGGAAAAATATATATATTTTTTTTTAAGAGCAGTTTTACCTAACATTAAATTGATTGCAAATTGATAAATACTGTCACTACACAAGTAAGATTTTAACACTGCTACGGCAATTTTATTTTCAAGATCATCATTTAATGATTTTACATAGCAGTGCGTAGACATTCATCAAGCTTAATGCAATCTATCATAGGACCACATGTTGGGGAGGAACAGTATCCTGCATCAGTCCTCGAAGAGAAGGGAATTTACCTACCAACAGACGACTTTTCAAGCTTCCACTAAGGCACAGAATCGACCACTAGTACTCGTGGAAAATACGTAACTACCTCAATCAGCAAGTAGACTTTTTGATGGTAGCCAATATAGATGAGCAATTGGTTAGAAGGGGAATCGTTTTGGTTCATAAAGAAGAATAGTTTTACTCACCAATGAGTTGATAGTAATCCTGGTAGGGACAGTCACTCGACACCAAGGATTGTTTCACTGCGTTGATGGAGAACAGAACGCATTTTTTTTTCAATTGGTCGTAATTGAAGGATTTGCATGTTTTTGCTTTCAGGCACTTTGTTGCACAAGCTTTTAGATCAACGGTCACTATGTTTGCCGTGGATTCTTTGTAAACGAGTGGATTTCCTCGAAGGTAAGCCATAGACACACGGATAAACATATGCAAGACTGGAGAAAAAAACAAAACAAAAACAAAACACAACGTTTATTAACATTCTGGAAGTGTGCCAACGTTCTATGCTGTTATTTTTCCTTTTTATATCTATCTCTAAAATATTTGTCTTTTTCACGTTCTCTCTGTCAAGAATTCTTAAACGCCCACCCATACTCAGAAAATGAACTGAGTCTAGCACAAGACAACAGTAGTTACAATCCATCACATTTCAGTTGCAAATCAATCTGCAAGACGTGTGAGTGAGATTAAAGCCTAAAACCATTTTCATGTTTTCTATGTATCAAAACCTGTCAGTGTCGCATATCATATATATATATAAGAATTAGATATACACTCCAACAGAATAATTATGATTGTGTGATATTATTTAGAATACTCTCGTTATTCCACGGAGAATATGCTACTTGGTAAAGACAGAATGCTCAATTAAAGAAAAAAGGGCTCCAGCAGGAATCGTACCAGCAAACGATAGCTTATGGGTAATGAGTGAACAGGACGAAAACGTGGGGATGAAGTACTTATTCAAGCCTTGCCATTCACCTAGGTTGTTTAGCTCAATGAAAAAAATGATGATGCCTTAAAGCAGCTCCCTATCGGTTGCAGATTCGATTCCTGCGGTAGCACCATTTTATACGGCCAAGTGACAGTCTCTGCAGAATTCTGAATAATATAACGCAGTCATAATTATATATACATACATGTATGTGTCTGTGTACTTTTTTCATAGATATATGCATCTCATTTTGCCCTTTTAGTTTTATCAAAAGACACAAGATAAGTGGTACTAGATTACATCATACTAATTAGAATGAAAATAGCTGACGACAGTACTTTTCACAAGGGAATACATGCAACATCAGTCCTAAATCTATTCACCAGTTCAAATTTATGGGCTTATAACTGTTATGTAAACCTCACGTATGAACATAGAGTAGAATTATCATGTTAATTCATTTATTTATTCAAAATAACAACAAAGTGAATAAGTTAAAGTTAATGACAATTTATGGAAAAAAAATCTCCACTCACCTGGGCCTAAAAAGTCTGGATCGACTATCGGGGCTATAAAAGAACACAAATATGGTGTTAATCGATTCAAGAACATTAATATTACTTAAATAGGCCGAAAGTGTTTTATATTTGTTGATAAAGTGGCGAGATGATCTTTGAAAAATGCCAAAATGACTTAGATCACAACGAAACAAAAGTATTTTTGAAGAAACGCTTCACAATAGCTGTAATTCACGCACATACACAAATAACAACATCACAAAAAAAGAAAAATTTAGCTTCATGAAATGCAAATTAAAAAAGTAGGACTTCGAGTTACCGTAAGCCTTTTTCGATGACAAAGAATCAGTGATGCTATTTTACGAATACAAGTATTTTAAGCTAATTCTGAGGACAATTCCAAACCGTTGTGGAATATTGATAGGCAGATATTCTGTTATTACAGTTAGAAGACGAAATGACCATTCAGAAGCCATACAGCATACAAATCAATGTAAATATAGCGTCCGACAGGTCTCTTAGACAATCTTCAAATTGGAACGTCGATTATCATGTCTCTATAAAACGCTAGCTATAGATGAAGTTAGTGAAAAGAAGCGAAAATAAACGGCGTTAAGAAGTATTCATTCAAAAAACAAAGTAGAGAATAATGGAGAAAGATTTGGTTTTACAACAATAAGATCGAGTATTTCTACTTACGTTGTGGAACATCGACTTCTGAAAAAACAAAAAAAAAATATTTTGAATATAAATTACCAGACGTATTTCTTAGTCTTAGCATAACTTAGCATAAAGTCACTCGTGTGAGCACACAGTGAGAATAAAAATTCATGACAGCAGTAACGGTTTGCGAGAATAGCTTGTTAACCACAACAAAGATTGATCAAACCTTGCCTCAAGAAATCTCAGGAAACCCTTTCAAGTTTACTGAGCATATAACTTTTTTGCGGTCAATGAACTTGAGGAACAATTCTGGAGCAAGGAAAATGGATCCCACCAGAACTTAAAGAAACAAGCACTAATCAGCGTTTGAACACTTCTTTTTTTCCCCAGTTTTTTGCTCTCATCAAAGAGTCAGTAAAATAGTCACTGGCAATGGAAAATGGATCTAAATACGAAACGCAGAAAATTTTGGCTGGATCCAAAGCAGCTTTTACAATCTCAGCTTGAAAGGAATCTACTGGGAACAAAGTGATCTCTATTTATCCGGATTAAATGTTCAATCCTTTTTTTTTTACTGCACAATAAAGCAAATTGTTTCGTTCGAACAGAATATTTGAAGAGAATAGAACTTTGTGGCGGGGCGGGGAAGCTAGGTTAGTGATTTTCCTGAATGACGATGATCGCCTTGTTGCAAATGGGAATGTTCTGGGAAATTTGACCACATATAATACATTCTTCAGTCCTGCCAACCCCTGATTATCGCATGTTTCCGCTGTACAACGGGCTTTGTTTGTCCAGAAGTTCAGATTATTTATAGATATAAGAAAATTGGAATATTTGTTCTCCGGAGGCACATCCAGTTTACCTGAACGGTGATATACGCTCGTAGAAAGTCGGAGAATATATTTGATGATTGAATACTGATGCTATGAATTTATACGACTATGAGATTTTTTTCAAAAAATTGCTGGAAATGTTTGCTGCAACAAAATAAATGCTTCTGAGGATTTTTTCAGTAACACGGATGTATACGGCTTTTTGTTAAACGCTATTGTTCATTATACTAATTTGCCTATTCAGTCAGAAATAATTTCAGCATTGAAATAATTTTGAAATTGTAAATACTTCAAATATATCAAGTACATTATGTTGCTCTACATTTACTAGTTTATGCTCAACCAGAATGAACCGGGATTTCGTGAGCATTATCGAAAAGAAACCGGAAAAATGAAACGGGGGGATTTCTCTATAGCATATGATAGTCATCTCTCTCGACAATGACATGGGGAATCATATAAGTCGATTAAGGAACTCTCAAGCCCCACATATGGGATATGGCATATAAAAGACGAATGTTGGTCAACTCACTCCTGCAAATTCCATTAAACAATAGGTATCCATTTCGACAGACACAGTGTCGCGTTCCACCGCTGACAGCGCACATTGCGTTCTCGCCGCACCCTTCCTCAACTTCGATTTGACGTGCTGGTTTACAAGTGGCCTTTTTCGAGCAATCACTGAGCAAAATGGAAGAGCCAGTCTGAAAAAAAGTACAATGGAACCAAATAACACAAATCACTTGGTCGCAAATATACGTTTTTCATTACTTTTCAAAATAGTAATTTTCTTCAGTATACAGAGAGGACATCAATAGCTAAAACTGTAGACATTTGTTACTAAATATCCCAATATGTACTGATGGCAATGTTGTATTCAACCGATATCCCTGTTTTTGTGTCACTTTACAGATATACGTATATATGTTTGTAAAATCTGCAAGGTAACTGAACTAGTTGTGTGCTTCCTTTGACACCTGTTGTTGGTATTCGAATGAAAACGCTTAAATTTCTGATGCTGATTTTCAAAACAGGTTGGTACTCTTTATTTTATTGACTGACCCATCAATATTCCCTTAACCAAATAGAAGCCAGAACATTAGTGCATTTGGAAGAAAAAGAACTGCAATGCCAACTCTGTGCAAATCCATCGACTTACTAAAGGATCTACTGGGTAGGCGTTTTCAGGACATCATACATCTGTTTTATCGATAGGCAACGTTTCACTTGACAGTTGAGGGAATTTTCACAGATTCTCTACTTTGTTTATCTGTTATCTAAGGTTCTCGATGTTTTGAGCAATTCTTGAAATAACCCCAATATGAAATGAAGAACAATGATTTCTCTTATTTTTTTTTTAAAGGTGACATTTTACTTCCCTCTTGGTTCTCTGAACGTTTATGTAGCATCTCAATTCTCTGAACAATGTTTTAGTTTCTTCCTTGAAAAAAAAGAATTTATTTTTGACAAAATCAAAATCAAAATCCAAGTTTTTACCGGCAGGTACATTCCTCTATATCTGCATCCACAAGAAAATTGTGGTACACATTCAGTGCCGCTTAGAATTGTACCACGCTTACAAACACAGCCTTCAATAAATCCTCTATCACAAGCGGGTAGTCCAGAGGAACAAGATGGCTGGCAGGCACTGGTTTTGGATCTGTATTCCATGTTCAAGGGGCAACTCATAGCTGTAAAAAGGAGATAGTGTGGTTAAAAGACTTTTGTTAACATACTTACGTCAGTGTTAAATTTGAATAATTTTCAAAAGACTGTGCATAAATTCATACTAGCAGTAATATTTACAATATTTAAAAAAATAGTATTTACGTACAAACCGAAATACGTACGAAGATTGATATATGTATTTATCATTCACATTGAACAAAAGCATTATTAATATGGACACATTAAACATTCAAAAATTTAAATCGGTTTTCTTAGTATTCATGTACAAATAGGAATAAGAAATCAAATGCAAAAACTTTTATATGAATATGAAAAAATATTACATGGAAAAAATACTAGTTAGAACTTCCGAACAAATATACTACAGGCCTATAAGCTGACTCAACTGCATTTACAAACATTTCACCAAAGTTTTCTCAAACCGAATCACTAAAACACTAGAAGAAAACCAACCATGAGAACAGGCTGGATTTAGAAGAAATTACTCCTCCATGGACCATCTTCATTCAATAAATCAGCTGAAAGAGGGAGCAGTAGAATACAAAATGCCAATCGCTATAGCATTTATAGACTTCAAGAAGGCATTTGACTCTGTAGAAATTTCCATAGTCATAAAGGCTATACTAAGAGTAGCAATTTTCAAATGCAAAATGGATAACTAAATATGTTTGAAGTTATTGTGCATGGATCTGCTCCCAAAATGAATTACTTCTCACGAAATTTCATTGAAATTCATAAAGAACTTTAAAGGATATTGTGCCTACAAACAGAGACGAATACATAAATGGACGGAAAGAACGCAAAAATATCTTGCAATCAAATTTTTTGGTCCACCAAAGAATTTGATCACTCATCCCTTACCACAAAATTTTAGAGCGGATCCAGATATTTGTTTCAGATGTATCTACCCGTCTGAATAGCTTAGACGGGTACCTCAGTTAGAATACCCATGTGTCCCAATTTCTCTCTCTCTCTCTCTCTCTCTCTCTCTCTCTCGTTCTCTCTCTGTCTGTCAGTCTCTCTCTCTCTCCAAATACACTCGCATACAAACATGTTATATATATATATATATATATATATATATATATATATATATTATTCTGTTTTGCATTCTTTGTATACATATGCACAACTGAATACACACATGCATCTGCTGACTATTCACACATTAAAACTTACGGCATTTTGCTGGACCTCTCCAATCGGCATATATGCCAATCTCCTCACATTTCCTGGCTAAGGTTTCGAAAGCTTGGCACAAAACTGTTCCACGTAATTTAGGATTATTTTTATAGGCACAACTGTCGATTACACATGAATCATAATATCCGGTGGCATCTGAACCCAGCTTTGCCAAACAATCGGCAAATGGTCCCTTTGGAAGTTTCAAAAGATTGCAAGCATTTGTCTCTGATGGACTACAAGTCTCTACAACACCAACGGCGCTGCAGCTGAAAAGAAATTAAAAACGAAGAAACGAGACTTTTCAACAGGTCACACCAGGTTTTCCAAACACAATTTGAGCGCAGACCTTCCACGCTCGAACGAATTCAACGTTTTCATCTTTACATTTACGCATCGCATGAACTTTTGTTTTTATTTCAGATTGCATTGAAATGGATCGCTTTGTAATATCCTTATAATATTTCGTATAATTGATTCAAGCACTTCAGAAACATTTATAAACGCAACTGCAAAGATATTAGCATAGATATTGTTACACATATGTGCGTGCAATGATTGCAAAGTATTGTGATTAGATGGTTAACAAACTTAACTCGTAGACCGTTATGATTGCAGTGAGGTAAATCCTAAATGAGTGCCCCACACCTGTGGCCTTATTTTAGACCAGGATCAGCCTAGTAAACCTACTGTTAACAAACTACTCTCGTGTAACATCTTCTACTGTAATGAATTCGCCTCTCACTGAGTGCTTCTGTACTATGAATATTCATTCCAATATAAAATACATCGCATCAAGATGTAAGATGAGGGCCGATGGAAAGCTCAGGATAAATGTTGGTCATGCAACGAGTATTTTACTCATTGACTACTACTTTCTGAGGAACTAATGTCTATATTTTTGTGCCTATCAAACCTCAGAAACACATAACAAGACAAAAGGGAGAAAAATTCGACGAAATAATTGAGGAGGAAGCGCGTTATGTTTGACATTTTTTTGCCAATATCTTTGTGGTTCGGTCTTTTCCTAATTGATTGATTTGATTTTTACTTCAAGCTAGTGTTTAAAGGAAGAAAGAAGGTCACATTGAAATGGTTTGTCTGTGGAGATTTCCATAACATCACTCTAGTCATGTAGATAGTAGCGACAGAAATACCACTTCACATCAGTCTACCGGGGTGCCAATATTTTCATGCATACGTGACATCAAGGGACAGGAACTGAACGCGTCCTATGTGAGCTGTCAATTTGCTTTTGAAATTACAAAACAGGTAAAACTAACAATACGCAGTATTTGGTATTCTCTCCAAGCCTTCATCGTAGCTATAACAATTTTGCATACATTCCAGAGTTGCTTATGATAGTCCACATTGAGCAAAGCTATTCAGCCGACAAATAAAGCCTCTTTTCGGGGGAATCAAAAGCGCATCCTTCCAGTTCCTAGGCCTTGTAATATGAAAACATTACAATTCAAAACATTCAATAATCCGGGAATTTGATATTTCATTGTAACAAATTTACTCATTTCTTTTACTTAAGACAATGAAACGTACTATGGACCTTAGAATCCTAACCAGGTAACCATTGTCATACGCATTATTCATCTGTATATATTCACAGATGTTTACAAAGTTTAGCCTATTCTGACACACGATCGCAGTAGTGAGAGACCTGCGATGATAGTACTTGCTCTATAAATTGAATGTTAGAAGTGGATCTTTATCATATGTTTACACAAGGAAAACGCTATTAAAATATGCACATCATATCCCAGTGTAAAGTAGAAAGACCCTCCATTTCAAATATAACGAGGACGATGTATTTAGCTTCAGGATCTCCGGTACAGAGACTGGCTACTACTTCCTGATCGAATATGGAGTTTTCAAGCAGGATATTCCATTTATCATCATCATCATCATCATCATCATCATCATCATCATAATCATCATCATAATCATCATCATAATCATCATCATCATCATCATTATCATCTTCATCTACTGAAGACTATGTATTGTGAAGATAGTATTCATTCATTAACATCATCATTTATCAAGAACTATATAGAGAGAATATATTCACGATTTAAACCTGCCGCTTGAATATGCTACTGCATCATATTCTCCGTTTTTTATTCAAAAACATTTTTCACTGAAAATCAATAAATTGCTCACTGGTTATGATACCATAATTTCGTCATACATATGATAACTTAATCAGGCATCATTTATCAGCATGATAAGTTCATCAAATATCAAAATGTATCAAATGTGAAATATTTGGCCAAGTGATAATTTGTTGTTGATCAATACCAATTTTAGTTCCTGCAGAAATGTTTCTTAGGACAATGAATTGACTTTTTCCGCTGTGCTGAATTAACAAGGTTTATCAAACTTTCGAAACTGTAAGATACTCACTCTTTTTCTCCTTGATCAGTTTCGTCAAGAACGCGGTAACTTTCGCCAATGACTGAAAACTTGTTTTCTTTCCTGGACACATCGACTCCCTCTTTTGTTCTATAATCATCTTTTCTCCCATTGCAGTCTCCACAAATTCCGGTCAACTGATGTCTGTAAATATTCGGAACTGTCACAGTCACTCGATGTCTGCCATCAAATCTAACCTTTATTCCATAATCCGTTGATACAGTTATCCAACCAGCTGAGAAGTCAGCAGAAAATCCCAGATAATCAGTGAGAGGCAATGTCATCAAAACACCATTTACCTATAAAATAAATTGATTCAGAACGAAAAATTCTCTTTGGTGATATTTGATAGTGGTTAAGATAATATCAACTTCAAAAGTTGAAAAGGATATGTGGCTTGTAGGGCTATTTTTAGAAGCCTAAAACTTAACACAGAGGAAAGTGAATTTCGAAGAGATTTTGCATTTGAAAATTCATGATTAAACAGATACTCTTTTCATTCTTGATTTCACAGATTTTCTTTAATACATTCCAAGCATGATAATGCACAATGCCCAAACGCAATGATACTAAATGAATATCTAGGGACAGCTGATAAAAATATCCGAATCCATAGACCATCCACGTACGGGTTGAAAGGCAAATGGTTGAATTCTAAAATCTTTAAAACTGTGACAGTTGTATGGACCATCACCCGTCCTTCAACCTGAAACCCGAGTCCGACGCAGATGAGTACTACTTGATCATGAGTTTATTTTTTGTAATAACATTTCACTATATTTTGCAAGAATTTAACTCTAAATTCTACTGATAAAGTTCATGGGCTAGCGTGGGAGGGCATGGCCTAATACTCCCCATGGTTTGCACAATGAAAATTATACCGGCTGTTCCAACGGGGTCTTTGGTTCCAAAATTCCCAACCACATCTCTGGCATCGATTGGGGGCGATCTGCTCTAACAGTGACTACCCAAACAGTACACCAAGAAAACACGTGTTCTTGCTGGGTCATTGGTATCAAAACGCTCAGCTGCATCACTTACCTTGGGTGGGAGTGATGTGCCCCAACAGTGACCACCCAAACGAAACCCAAACCCCAAATCCCTCATCAAGAGAACAACGTTATACATCAGCACCTACAATGTCAGAACACTCTCAACAGACTCATGCCTGACCTATCAAGAGAACAATATCAAAAACAGCAAATGGGACATCATCGGTATTAGCAAAATGAGAAGACCAGGAAAATTTGAAGGCAAGCATCTTCCCTTCAACTACGGAAGAGAAAAAGTAAAACAAAGTGGAGTAGGCTTTCTCATCAATAAAGACCTAAAAACAATGTGGCAGCTTTCAAAGCTATATCAGACTGCATAGCCAGCGTCACCATACAACACTGAAAGAGATATAACCAAAATGTCATCCAACTGTACGCTCCCTCTTCACAATCAAGCAAAGAAGATATAAACAACTTGATGACTTGAACTCCCTTTTACAAGATACCAAACAATACTTCACCATCATCATGGGAGATCTCAATGCACAAGTAGGACGAGGAAACGGACGTTGCGTTGGAGAATTCAGGTACAGAAGACGGAATGAGAGATGAGCTTTGCAAATGCAAATAACTTCAAAATCATGAATACATTCTTCAAAAAGAAACCCATTAGAAAATGGACTTGGAAGAGCCCCAACAATGAAACCAAAAATGAAATAGACTACATCTTAACGGGCAATCACCATCAAAGACATTCAAATTCTGAACCAAGTACACATAGGAAGCGACCATAGAATGGTTATATATAAGATGTAAGTAAGCATCAATAAAGAACGCAGAAGAATATTCAACACTAAACTGCAACCAGTAAACATAATAAATAACATAACAAATTCAAGCTAGGATTAAAAAACAGATATAAAATACTTACCGATGAAAACGACATCAACATCAACGAACTCTACAGCAAAATAACAACCTCTCTAATGGAAGCTAACACAATGTTTAAATCAAGAAACACACAGACCATTAGCAAAATATCGGACGGAACCAGGAAACTCGTTTAAAACCTTAACTGGGAGATGAGAGGAATCAGAATAGACAGTGAAAATCTGAGCAACCTCTGATTCGCAGTCAACATTGTCTTCTTCGCAGAGAAACTATATGACCTTTTACCAATGCTAGATGAACTAAACAAAGAAAGCAAAGAAGTCGACCTACACATGAACTTCAGTAAAACAAAAGTCATGTGCAACAATCACATCAAGAATAAGGACGTAAGTGTCAATATTGAAGATGCAAAACTAGGGCAAATAGACCACTACATCTACCTAAGACAGCAAATCTCTATGAAATCAACAAAAGATGAAATCAAGTGGAGAATCACCCTATGATGGCTAGCCTTTGACAGAACGATTCCAATAATCCTAAAAAGAAGAGTAAACAACCAATGCATCCTCCCGATGATCAGTTATGGATCTGAAATATTGAACCTAACCAAAAGATAGACCTGCAAACTAAGGAGCATCCAACACACAAGCATGAGAATCATGCTCAACCTCACATGGAGATATAGCACGATATGTCAGAAAGAAAACGGGGGTCTGAGACCTCATAGAATATATTGAAAATTCAAATGGCAATGGGCTGGTCACTTTGTGAGAATGGCAGACAACCAGTGGACATCACGTCCATTGGTTGTCTGCCATTCTCACAGCATGGATATATGTATACATGTATATATGTATACATGTATACATGTACATATATATGTGTCCATGCATGTGTGTGTATATATATATATATATATATATATATATATATACGTTCACGTATATATATATGTATGTATGTATATAGATAGAAATGCATATATATATATATATATATATATATACATATATATATATTATACATAAAATTATCACATCATTATTCTGAATGTATCTTCTTGAAATGATCAATTTTTGACCTCGAGAATTTGTGAAATATGTCACCTGAATGACAGTACAACAGATATTTTTCAAAGTGAATTGAAGGTTGAATATATTGTGTCCATTTTGTTACGATATCTTTTTGCCATTCTTTTTATGAGCAAAATGCAAGTGATAAAATCACTTTTGGTTAGTTCTAAATACTGTGTCTCAGGGAAAATTCAAAATTGATTTGATCAAAACTAAAAATGATCCACCACTTCCAAGGTGTGTGTGTTCTTAGCTAGATGAACAAATGCAGCATCTTGTCCCAGTTTGATTTGATAGAACAAGTTCATCAATCCACGTGATAGAAGCGTCAACTGCCTGCAACGTGGAATGAACAAATGATAACGAAGCGTAAATTTTCGAAATTCTGAGAGAAAGAAATGCTGTGAAAGAAATTGTATAGAATCATTTTGCCCAGTAGATAAAAAAATAAGGTACGAAACAGGTTCGTTGTAGGAATGTATCTTAGATCTTTATTTTTTGATATATATATATATATATATATATATATATATATATATATATATATATATATATATATATATATATATATTGTTAATATAGTATATACATGAAGTATAATACATAAAGTATTATACGTGAAGTATAAAGTACAATCGTGTTAAAGACCCCAAAATAATATCCCTACCATATATTCGTGTAAATGCAACTATTTTACTGGTAAACTAACACTTCCCAAGATAAACAACGTTGTTGTTAGAAGCCAGATGTTTGGTTGATCAAGTGGTAAACCGTCATCAGGTCATTTGAAAAATCACGAAACATGGATTGGCCACATACGGTCACTTTTGCAAAGGAAATATCGTATTTTCATTAATTGTCTTACAAATGTCTCTGTCATTCCAAATTTGACTCTATCTCTTCTCTTTACATCCCGAAATGTGATGCTTTACCGGTCGCCGACAACAAATAAGCTATGCACGTTACAGAGTAAAAAATATCCAAATTGCTGCCTTTAATAGGGTGAATGAACTAGTGGTGAGCATCTCCTGTTGGGCACATTGTCAATCCAATGCATTAATTGTATACTGGTGATCAAGGATCAACCTCCCTCTCAGCACAAACCTCATTACACAGAGCGATAGGCTCAGGTGTATACTCAGTTCACCGCTTCAAATGCCGAAGGAACAAGTAAATTTTAAAGTGCTCACTATGAAACTGATATCTTATTTTGTTTTCGTACATGTATTTCCTACACGAAACACTGACCTTGTGTCTCATTTTGCCATTGCAGATAAACACAAGTAAATGCACCTGTCTGGGGGGTTTCAATGGATTATTTCCTTTCCATTTTTATTTCTGAATAAAACCTTGAATTTTTAGATAAACGTTTAGATTGTTTCGAAAATAAATATTCAAGTTCAAAATCAATAACACACTCACCATGAGTTTATTTCCTTGCAACATCCTGATTGTAACTCCATAAAGCTTGACATCAACCAACCGAGTATAAGCCACACGCGTGTTGCCACGATGTTCGTTCTTTACTTCCACTGCAAAATATGACAGTCCGCTGGTGATTTTAGGTGTGGCCAGTGTGTATTTGCACGTTCCCATGAAGTGGATCCATTGACCATCGAATGTTTTGTAGTGAGGATCACCTGATGCACTGCACGTACAGTCAGAGGCAACTGAAAGTCGTTTTTTAAAAGATAAAAATGTAAACCAATGCTATACAAACATAGAATTATTTTATTACGCACTGTTTGCTTGTACGTTTGAAAGGTATATCGACCTAAAAGCAACCACAGTGCCACAAAGTAAAGTTGATTATGAAATGAAATTAATACCTCAATGTTTATCTACATGATAATCGATTTATCAGCCAAATGTTTGACTTTTTATGTAAACATTTATTATCTAGAGCTAAACGTTCAAATAATTAATTGTACCACAGTAGATCAATCAACAAAACTTCTTCCTACATTCCATGGCAGAAAAAAATAATTTACACTTTTACTCGCCCTTTTTTCAAATAGAATCTAATGAAAGAGGGTACCTGCTGTGGTCTAGCTAAACAATATCAGTCAGTTTGATACCTACTTATGATCCCACTAATGCAGTCTTGTGCCTGACTAACCCAAGCTTAGTTGATGTATTACCTGGTATATCTACCGTGATGGTTAGTCCCGCTTGCGATTGATAATGTTGTAAGTTAGGAACCTCACTATTGTAGTCACGTACCCCATCAAGATAGAATTGCAAATGTCTAGAATATAACAACAATGTTATTCGGAAGAATTATCTTAATGAACCTGGTCCTCCAATTTTTACCTGATAAATCATCTCGTAAGACAAGAATTGAAACTCACTTTTCGAACAATCGTCTCCATCAAAAGGTCCTACGCACTCACAAGTGCGAGTGAGTCCTACTGCAATACACTTGCCCTCATTTTTGCACGGATTCGCCTTGCAAGGATCAACTGCAAAATTCATATTCGAGTTAGGAAAGTAATTCTGCTAATTTCTTCACAAATATATTAATTAGAAACATTGAATAAACCACTTTAAATCATCAAAATGAATAAATTATCCCATAACATAGTAGATCGCTGGAGTTCTGAGCTGGGCCCTTCACTCCATCTCTTAGGGTAATGGGAGTAGCATGTACTTGGTTACATATCAACAACAGCAGTGATCCCTGGCCTGACATTCTATTTATTATAAGAAATGTCATATTTTTGGACGTCCTTGTAATGGAAAGTATTCATCAGTAAATATCCTTTTTTTCTCTTAATGGATGTATATATGCTTGTGCAACGGTGTATGTACATTTATAAACACAAACACATATAAACACACAAAAAATGCATATATATATATATATATATATATATATATATATATCACAGAACACACATTCAAAAGTTTGGAATCGAATAGGTAAATTCAAAATTAGGAACGAAGATATATATATTGTGATTATTTTGAGAGGGTTGAGATCTATATCGATATCGTGGATTGAGCGTAAGTGAATCGGTGTACATATGAAATTCAGTGCTTTGCAGTAATTCAGAGTTTAATACCAGTGGATGCACTCATCAGACTGTCTACTACTCTAGAAAAGATGCTCTCTTTATATAAGCTGTTTGAGGGCACGTGCATGCGAGAGTTGTAGTATATGTGGGATAGTACGAGTAAAATGCTTGTTTTTCGTTTATTGATTCTTGTATTGTATGCAATTTTTTAGTTTACAAAGTTAACTTTTTTTTTTTAAATTATCGAAAAACGGTTATTTTATTGGTTGGGGGAGGGGTTATCATCATTTCACAATTCTAGAACTCTCCTCAGTATTCGTGCAGTCCCCATTTGTGCTGCGGTCTTTATAGTCTTAATCCTTCCTCTCATCCCCAGTTCTTCCAATCTCCCTTTTAGTGTCTCTATTATGGTTCATAGTTGATGATGATGATGATGATGATGATGATGATGATGATGATGATGATGATGATGATGATGATGAGCAGTAGTAGTAGTAGTATTAGTAGTAGTGTGATAGTTGTTGTTATTATTTTCATCATCATCATTATTTGTTGTTGTTGTGGTTACTGTTGAAGAAGAACAAGAACTTTTCTACCAGAAGGGTTATCAATTCATACCATAAAGCTATGTTTAATCTTTTAAGTCGTGGTGTGGTTTCATGTCTTCTTTTTAATAAGTTCCTATCTTTTATTGAACACTTTGTGTTGTTGGTGGGGGGGGGGAGTGATTGCTGCCATTTTTTCCTCTTAAACAGAATGTACAATGTTTGGAGTGGTGCATATTTTCCATGTTATTTCATGTCTGCATCAGCTTTAGATTTTACAAATAAATGATTGACGCTGAATTACCTTTTGGAATGCATTTCCCGGCGCGAAGCACAAAACCTTCATCGCATTGACAAGTACGTTGCTCATTTTCAATGCTACAGGTGCTGTAAGGCTGACAGGGTGACAATTTTTGAGTCTCTAATCTACCTCCGGGCTTGCAAATTGATCTAAACTGGCAATTCGAATCCCAGATTTCTTCGTTAAGCTGTCAAGAAAAAAAAATAATATTGAAAAGTATAAGGAGAAAAATCATTTTATTCATTCATAGATATGCTAATTGCTTAAACAAAGATATCTCAGAATGAATAAGTGATAAATGAGCCTCAGGTCTTCTTACACTAGCATTGATATAAGGTAATGATTCAAGATAAATTGTAAATGGTTGCGAAGGCAATGGAAGTAGTGATTGCACTGGAGAGGCAGGTGAGATATTTTAAGATCAAATTATTCACAAAGGTTTGTTCGGTTTCTTGCATGGGGCAACAGGTTCGGACAGCCTGTGATGATCAGATTGATTATTCGATAGTGGTCATTCACAATATCACCTTGCTAATCACAGTAGTAGTAGTAGTAGTAGTAGTAGTAGTAGTAGTAGTAGTAGTAGTAGTAGTAGTAGTAGTAGTAGTAGTTAGAGGAGGAGGAGGGTACGAACATATTGTTATCGTAATGCGCATGTAACATAAATGATAGCCGTATATTGCCTTATTCGCGTAATTATATTTGAATTCCCAACTAATTACAAAAATATTGAAATGTTGCTCTTTCGTAAATTTGTTTATTCATAATTTCACTTGATAAATGAATTTGAGTTCATGTACTATACTTTTTATACACAAATTTTTTTCAATTTCTCAATCTATTTTTGAGATATTTTACTGAAGAATACTTATGGAAAATTCATTTCGCGTCTTCATTTTTCGCTAACTGAACTTTTTTTTCTGAAATGAATTTCCCCAAATGTTGATTTGCAAGGTCTTTATCTACAGTGTGAATATCATTTTAGCTTAAGAGTAATTTGTAAATCCATTATGACTCTGAGTGAGTTTGATTAAGTTAATTATGACCTTGACTCAATTCATTAAGACGTCATATTGGACATGATTAAATAAAAATAGCGTGTACCATGAATAACCCAAATAAAATCCCACTAAAATAATAAGAATAACTTGTTGATAGACACAGAATGCAAGTATATCATCCACATTTCTTAGGAAACTATATGGAAAATTTGGAGAAAATTTACAAGAATCAAACTCTTATTATTATCGATACGAGTCACTTCAGTCAACAGATTATACCTAATACTCAAATATAAGATATGATTTTTCAAGCAAATTTCAAGACAATACTTCTTTTATTGCTTGTATTCACTGCCATCGTCAAAACTCAGACAAGGTATTCGAATCTCAGCGAATCATATGAAATTTTGTCATTGGCATCTCTAAAATTGACAAGTAAGTAAGTTTTTAGATATTTTCCTACACTTTGATATTTGTATCAATGAGGAAAATACTGATATACAGGTGACAATCATTATTGCGCTATGATTATAGATGTGGCCTTGTAAATCATCAATTATGGCTGGGGTTTGTGCTGGGTCAAAGTTAAAGAGACGTCATTACCAAATGTAGATTTTTCTTTGCTATATTCAAGTTTTTAATACTGGCACTTTTGAATTTCTACCTCGACCATATGTTGTACTCTTCGTATTTAACATATAGGTAAGTAACTATCGATTACGTGATTCAATAGCATTTTGATTATTTTTTTCATTCAAATGACTAAGTGGAAAGATGCAATGACTAATCTGAATTTCAATCAATGTCTGAAAATAAGCCATCACATTTTGACTAGTTTATATTTCATATTATTATAGCTATTTCATTGCAATGCTGTCATTTGACACTCTTCGACCGTTAGGAAACCAGATCAGATCGGAAATGGAGGAGCATCCAAGATCTAATCTCGCATCCCGTATCCTTTGGACATGGACGACGCCTCAGTGCTATGGACATGAAGACCCGTCCGCAGGTAAAGTCCCAATCAGGATGCCAAGGATTTGAGATGTAATTCTACGGTGACTACTTTTTTTTTCAATCCATGTAGCAATTTAACGATCGCAGTATGTAAAAAAAAAAAAAAGAACAAAAAGTTTACAATCAAAAGCGACAATTATAAGATGGGAAATCAACTAGTAAAATTATTTATAAATGAAAAGAAGAAAGAAGAAAACAATGTATTCTCCTATTTTTTACTATTCTTTCCAGATAATTTTGAGCTCTTTGTTGACACCGAAAATGGAACCATATCAAAATGTTTATAGTTTTAACGATGTTGGGCCTATTTCCCGTGAAAGCAAGATTTTACACATAAGTAAATTTAGCCCTATTTAATACGAGGCCGATTGTGTGAGACACCCACTCAAGTTCAATCTCACAACAGGAGATCCACATTGCTAAACATTGTTCCATGACGGTGCAACAAACAACGCAGTTTTTGGGTTATTTTGTTGTAATAAGTCTTTTAAGCATTATTTTTAATCTTACGTAGTTACTCACCTTCATATAATTTGATTTGTTGAGGCAACCACATTTTTCTTCAGGTACACATTCTTCCCCACTGAGAATGTAACCCTTTTTGCACACACAGGCTTCTTGTCGTGCTGTGCATTTGGGCTGCGGTTCAGTGCAAGAAGGTTGACAAACTAGCGCATTGGATTGATACACTTGATTCGGTAGACAAGTCTTAGCTGAAAAGATTGTTATGAATATCTTTTTTTATTTATATGTGAAAATCAGTAGTGAAGGGAAACGTTAGCTATCAATATATTATTCAAAAAGTATATTTAGGAATTTCACTATGAATAATCAATATCTACGAAAATTACCCCAGAGGCGGAAATGAATGTCATTTAGAAACGACATATACAAAGTCTGTTATTTACTGGGAGTAGTGCAATCGGCTTTGGTTCGACCATACCAACAAATGTTTTGATTATAATTCATAAACGTTCTTTGAAGATGAAGAAAAGCAAAATGTATTGTGAGTTTATCTGACTAATTAACACATCCAACTTAGTAAACCAGCCCGAATTGTTGTGAATAAAAGAGATAAATTAAGCCAAATTGTCGATATGGTCATTTTGATGGATCATACGTTGATTGAAAGAGAATCGAACAATGGAAGAGATTTCAAAACTTTGCTCCAGATCAGAAAATCAGTGGAATTTTGAAGTGGAGGTGGTACTAATAATTATTGTTTCACTCCAAAAGTCTCGGAAAGCCTTGAAAAGAGGTTGAAAGAGTTTGATACCCAGAGCGATTTCGAAACAATAAAGACAATGGTACTACTAAAATCTCTGAAAAATACTGAGAAGTATCCTGCAGATTAGAATGCATTTTCTATCACTCGGCCCCCTAGAATGACCAACAGATGCTCTTGGCGTGAAAATGTATAAAAATGATGATATCCCATATACACATGCTAAAAGAGAATTAGAGGTTTGAGAAAAACGAATAGAATTAGATCACAGGTTTGTTGAAGCAATAATACTGAGGAAAATGTGATAGATTTAATGATACTTGCTGTCGACTAATCTCTGGTGATAGACTACCATAATGTTCTAATGCAAAGACTATAATTTCCTTACCGCATTTTGAAACTCCCCTCCAGTTGACAAGGAATCCTGCCTGTTCACATTCTCGAACTAATCCCTCAATGGCTTCGCACACAACATTTTTAAAAATCTTGCTATCATTTCTATAGATGCAAGCGTCCATTTTACACGCATTCAGGTAATGTTCAACTCGTTCAACGCCGAGTTTCCGTTTACATTCATCAAATATTTGATGTTGGATTACGTTGCAACTCTGGGTTTGAGCAGCAGTACATTTAAGGACGACGTCAGTGCCATTACATCTGGATAAAATAAGACATGCATCAAATGTGTATATCATACGTGTCATGTGATAACATGAAATTATCAATTGTTCTGTAAGGATGACACCGATTATCGAGGAAATCTGTCAAAAATGATACTCTTTTATATCTGTCTGATTTGTGCAGGGATACGATTCGTCAAAATGTTCATCACATTAAACTTCAACCAAGCAAAACCCAAGAGGGTGAATTTTTACATAGGAATAAAATGGCTGTCCAGATTGGGTGTTGTAGATTTAAACAAAAAACAATAGTAACCAGCTTTTACTACGAAGACTGATGAAATTCCCTGTACTACTAAGCTTCTTGAAGTTTTCAGAATACATTTTCTTACAAATGAATTCAGCAATTATACTGAAATATATCGTAATCCACGCTAACAAATGATACAATAACTGTGCTGAATTGAATTTACTTGATAATTTCAAGAAAATTCCCTGTACAAACCTTTTTGCCGGTTTGTCGCTATCGTCTTTGACTTGGTGACTTTTTCCAATCTCAGTGAATCGATTACGATCTTTCGATACATCTTTGCCCTCTTTTGTGCGTAAGTCATCTTTTTTACCGTTACAATCACCACAGATTCCGCTCAGTTGGTTTGCAAATGTGGCTGGCACTTTCACATTGGCCCGATGTCTTCCGTCAAATTGAACTTGCAGACCCCATTCTGTAGTCACAGTTATCCAACCGCCAGAAAATTTAGCAGAGAATCCTAGAAAGTTGCTGATTGGTAGAGAGCGTTTTTCTCCATTAACCTTCGGAAAAAGAGAGAAAAAAAGAATTGACTTAGAGTAGGAAAAGCTCGAATTTACATTATATATCGTACGATTCTTGCTGGGAAATCTCAAAGCAACTAATATCTGAACGTTAAACTGACACTTGGATGTAAGTTAAAAAATGTTCTTACGAGCATTTTATGTCCTGGTGAAAGTCGGATTGTGACATTACTCAATTTGACGTCAACCATTCTTGTATAAGAGACCCGGTTATTTCCACGATGTTCATTCTTGACTTCAACGGCAAAAAAATGCGGGGCTTGTTTTGTTGATGTAGCCAAGGTATATTTGCATATTCCCATGAAGTGGATCATTTGTCCGTCAAATGTTCTGTAGTGTGGGTCACCTGATACACTGCAACTACAGGCTGGCTTCTCTGATGAAGATATAAAACAAAAATCCAATAAATAATAATAAAGATAGTTTTCAGATGGAGAAAAGAAAATAATCTGATTCCTCATTCATGCTAAATGAAGCATGCATGTCAGATGATATAATGCATTCAAATGCCTAAATGAAAGCGTATTTGTTTTTACTTAGAAGCTCTGTTAAAACAGTTCTGCTGTCATGGTGTATAAAATGCTGATCCCCACACACCCCCACATACCAAAGAAAATACTTTGACCAAAATGGCTACAAATCTGCAACAGGTCGAAATGACAAATAACAGAACACAAACTCAAGACTATCTTGTGAATATGTACATGAGAGTATCGGACACATATGGATTACATATGAAATACTGCAATAAATGCATTCCTAGAAATATTATCGATGCGTACATGAGAAAATGAAACAGATGCATACCCGGAACAACATACACAAACAAATAACTGTATACAAAAGTATTATGATACCAACAGAGATCAATGTGATAGATATATACACAAGGCAAAGTAAGAAAGTTATGTAATATAAACGCTTATTAGCAAATCTTTTGAAACCATTCAAAAGTACTTATCACGTTTATATGTAAAGGGTTTACAGAAATGTCAAATATCAGATTACCTTTGCATTTTCCGTTGTGAATCTCGAATCCTTTTTTACAAACACAGGTGCGTTGTCCATCTGCAATATTACATTCGCTGTTTGCTTGGCAAGGCGCTATTTTTTCGGTGACCAGTTTGTTACCTGCTTTGCAAATAGTTTTTATTTGACATTTCGAATCTGTGATCTCTTCATTGACCTGTTGACGAAATCATATTGACATGAAAATATCATTACACTATATTCGACTTGTGTCAGGTTAAAACTCTACTCTCTATAATCATATGAAATGAGAAATTTAAAATGAAAACAAAGAAAAAGTTAATGTCTTCTGCTGGTGTGACTATATTTTGTAGTCAGCTCACTCATATTTATTGGAATAAAGATCAAGATGCCGTGTTTCTATCTGAGATGAAAGAAAACTTATCTTTATTTGTGATGATACATTTAATTATCTTATTACGAGAGTCAACGGTTGAATTTTTCACCCGTGTATATGTTTTATTAAGAGAGCTTAAAAGTTAGGTTGAATTATCTCCCATATGACGTCATTTATTAAATGGACAACGAGTTCCGTTGTCATTTAGATAGTATGATATTCAGAAATAAAAATCTGCTTCAACACCATAAAACTACTTACCCATTTTAAAGAATATTTTTCATTGAGTAATCTTTAAAAAATTACCTAATATTATATACTGATATTTTTGACCATTGAATTATCTACAAAACATTAACATACGTCGACCAGTCCAACCAGAAAGCTTTATTTTTACTTTTTTATAAACTTGCCCTAAAGAATGATTAGTTAGCTTACTTCAACAGATATATTTTTCAAGATACCTTCATATAGACGCCATTCTTTGTACATCCACATTGTGATTTCGGTACACAATTCTCGCCGCTAAGAATGTATCCGTCTTTGCATACACAAGCTTCTTCTTGTTCTTTGCATTTCGGCTGAGGTTCAGTGCAAGATGGTTGACATGTGAATGCATTGAACCGATATACTTGATTTGGTTGACATTTCATTTCTAAAAGTAATGACAGTGTTATTGTTGTTTTATCTATACTAGCTACGTATAAGAAAGTTTATCAAATAAGATATGATTATGAAGCATATATTCTAAGGTTAGAATAGTTATGAACCTGCAATTCTGCATAATTCTTACGGAAAATGTATTTGACTTACTATAAATACACGAATATTATCTAACAACGGATAATCGCAGCAAAGTTGATAATGATTTATCATTTTTCAATGAAAATTTCGTGAATATAAGTAACAATCGTTCCCACAGTAATGTAAGTGCATGGAACTATCCGAAAGACCTTGGCCAAGAAACTGGGAGACTGTATATGTCTGATATAATTTTGCCGATTAAAAACTGCAACTCAGAAGTTAATCACAATAATGAATAGTATGCAGGCCATTTCACTTATCTTGCTAAAAGTTTTTAATAATCAAATACCTACGTTGTAGATATCAGAGGCTTCCAAAGAGGACATAGTGACATAAGGTCGACCAAGCAACTCCTGCCTGTGGAACAAACCACAGAGCAAAAGTGGAAGAAGACGGGGGCTTCCCCCGGTTGTCAGTCACCCTTCGGCAACTGATACAGGATGGATTACCTCTCCTGCACAGCCAACAGAGGGACAGTAACATGAGAAATTCTTCAAATTTTTGTTTTACAGAGCGAAGCCATGATTATTAATATGATAACTTGACAATATTTCTTACCGCATTTCGAAATTCCTCTCCAGTCAAGAGTGAATCCTGCCTCTTCACATTGACGGACGAATCCCTCAATCGATTCACATAAAACTCCCATGTCATTAGGATACTGACAGACATCGATTTTACAAGAATCCAGGTATTCTTTGATGCGTTCAGAGCCGAGTTTTTTTCTGCAGTCATTGAATATCGGATTTTCAATCACGTTGCATCCTCTAGTTTGAATAGCCGGACAATCAGAAGTACCCCCAGAGGATTCATCGCAACTAGATAAAATAGCAAACATCAATACCTTTTGTGCATTATCAACTACAGGATCATTTTGTAACAAGATATATACGCAATAATATAAATATTGAAATTCTGATCATGTCTGAAGTCTCCCATACATCGTAAGTTTATCAAATGTCTTTTTATTTTTCTATGAAAATATATACTTTATTCATTTTCACACTCGCCTTCAGCATTCAGCAGGGAAGAAATTAATCCCAACAGTCTTTTACTGTACATTAATATAACATATAGGATAAACAATTATATTACAACTAACATAAACCCTTAAAATGACAGAGTTTCATGAAAATTCAAGTATCACGATTTTGAGTTTTTCAAGTCTCTTAACTCTAATTACATTTTAATGTGCGATCAAGCATGAGTCTGATGATATTAATGCGTCAGCAGACAGAGGAGAAATTTGTATGTATTGTTATCATATGTACAGATTGTTGATATCATTACTATTATTATTATTATTATCATTATTATTATTATTATTATTATCATTATCATTATTATTATTATCATTATCATTATTATTAATATTATTATTATTATTATTATTATTATTATTATTATTATTATTATTAATATTATAATTATTATTGCTATCATAATAATAATAATAATAATAGCACTAGAAGTATGAACTCGTCCAAAACTACGTGCTTATTAATGGTTGTTATGTGTGGAGCCTAAAGCTCTTTTATTAGGTAATTTCTTAATAATTCATTTATTCTTATTCAAATTTTTTTCAAAGTCTGGACTCAACTCAAGATGATTTGATGTGTGATTAGCAGATTTTAGTCTTAAGTGTTCCTATGACGAGGTATATGATGTAATAGTCATGTGATCATCGGGATTCAAATTAACCAATGAGGTGCATCTGTGACTAACAGACGGGAAATTTTCACAAAGCTCATTGTATGGTTAGATAACGCTAAATACGTACCTTCAGTTAAGAAAATATATTATCAGAGAATGATTTGAATAATTATTTGAACAAGTGTCTCGTCCTGAACACAGTTCTGATGGATTAAATCTACCGGGTAATTCCCTGTACAAACCTTTTTGCCGGTTTGTCGCTATCGTCTTTGACTTGGTGACTTTTTCCAATCTCAGTGAATCGATTACGATCTTTCGATACATCTTTGCCCTCTTTTGTGCGTAAGTCATCTTTTTTACCGTTACAATCACCACAGATTCCGCTCAGTTGGTTAGCAAATGTGGCTGGCACTTTCACATTGGCCCGATGTCTTCCGTCAAATTGAACTTGCAGACCCCATTCTGTAGTCACGGTTATCCAACCGCCAGAAAATTTAGCAGAGAATCCTAGAAAGTTGCTGATTGGTAGAGAGCGTTTTTCTCCATTAACCTTCGGAAAAAGAGAGAAAAAACGAATTGACTTAGAGTAGGAAAAGCTCGAATTTACATTATATATCGTACGATTCTTGCTGGGAAATCTCAAAGCAACTAATATCTGAACGTTAAACTGACACTTGGATGTAAGTTAAAAAATATTCTTACGAGCATTTTATGTCCTGGTGAAAGTCGGATTGTGACATTACTCAATTTGACGTCAACCATTCTTGTATAAGAGACCCGGTTATTTCCACGATGTTCATTCTTGACTTCAACGGCAAAAAAATGCGGGGCTTGTTTTGTTGATGTAGCCAAGGTATATTTGCATATTCCCATGAAGTGGATCATTTGTCCGTCGAATGTTTTATAATGTGGATCACCTGATACACTGCAACTACAGTCAGGTTTTTCTGAATGAAAATGAAATTTTGTCACTGACATTAGTACAATGCTGACAGAGAAAAATATTGTGAAATAGCATCTGGGTTATCTGATCTCCCTACTTCTTTCATCTACCCAGTCAGTAGAAACAAGAGGATGTTATTCTGATTATTCACATTGACAGGTTCTACGTATTATTTACTATAGAGATGATATGAAATTGCTTTGTAAATAATACTTGTTTATGCAACAAAATTCCAAGATGAAAATAATATGAAATTCCATGTAGAAAAAATGCATCAGTATTAAGGAGAACTAATGAAATTATATATATATATTTATATATATATATATATATATATATATATATATATATATATATATATATATATATATATATATATATATATATATATATATATGTATATATATATATATGCAACTTAAATATAATATGCAACTTTAGTTCCATCGGTAAGTTTATAAAATATATATATATATATATATATATATATATATATATATATATATATATATATATATATATCTATAAACAATATATATATATATATATATAAGTTTATAAACAATATATATATATATATATGTATATATATATATATATATATATATATCATCTATAAACAATATATATATATATATATATATATATATATATATATATATATATATATATATATATATATATGCAACTTAAATATAATATGCAACTTTGGTTCCATCGGTAAGTTTATAAACAATATATATATATATATATATATATATATATATATATATATATATATATATATATATATATATATATCATCTATGAACAGTATATATATATATATATATATATATATATATATATATATATATGCAACTTAAATATAATATGCAACTTTAGTTCCATCGGTAAGTTTATAAACAATATATATATATATATATATATATATATATATATATATATATATATATATATATAAACAATATATACATATATATATATAAGTTTATAAACAATATCTATATATATATATGTATATATATATATATAAATATCATCTATAAACAATATATATATATATTTATATATATATATATATATATATATATATATATATATATATATATATATATATATATATATGTATATATATATATATTATTTATAAACTTACCGATGGAACCAAAGTTGCATATTATATTAATCTTTGTATTATCACAAATGGTTATCGGTTAAATCTAATCCTTTTTTGTCACGAGGCAGAGAGAATTTCCTTGTGTATTTCTGGAGAAATAACAGCTTACTATAATCAGGAGTGCGATGAAAATCTTGTTCACAAACAAATTCAAATGTATTCCCTAATGAAGTTCATTTAAATTCCACTCAGACATGTTTAGGTTGGAATTATTTCGTAGTTTTAAAATGAAACCTACTTACTTTTCGTACATTTATTTCCATAGAATGGTTCTTTACAGAGGCAGCTGAAATCGTCGCCTTTTTCTATACATTTGCCGCCGTTTTTACAAGGATTTGAATAACATGGTTTAACTGTCAAAAATCAAACAATTTGTTACAGTATAAAATATTTTTCAGCATAAATTAAATAATAAAAAAAGTTCAACAATGTAATCGATTAATTTACTGCAAATAGTTTTTGAATTCCAATCAATCGACTGAAATACAAAGTATTCCAACAATACAGGTCACCTGTAAAAAAAAACAAAAAGCAAAAAGCGTTAGATTGTGAATTTAAAAAAAATGAATGATGAGCTCTCGACGACTGAGTTATGATTCAATGTTTTGAAGGAAGCTACCCATTGATTTTCGATTTTGCACTGTTATCGGTACTGTACTGAGATTATGATAGTATTTATCATATTATCAATACTCAGGAGCGGAATCCTTCCCATAAATCTGTATGTCTTATGTAACTAAACTATTGATCATTTCCAAACTCAAGACCCGGATAGATAAACTATTACTTTGTTGGATAGATATCTCACTCGAAAATTTATTCAAGTTATTGAAATTGTTTATACATATTTTAGTTACTGGGTGAACTCTTTAAAGTGCTTAATATCAAATTACCTTTGCATTTCCCGTCTCGGAACTCAAATCCTTTTTTGCAAACACACGTGCGTTGTCCATTTGCAATGCTGCATTCACTATTCGCATGGCAAGGAGCTAGCCTTTTGGTGACCAGTTTGCTACCAGCTTTGCAAATAGTTTTCAGGTGGCATTTCGAATCTATGACCTCTTCATCGATCTGTTACAAGATTACATTGACAGAAAAAAAGAATTATGAAATTATGTGTATTTTTATGTATGGTTTTATATACTGTTAGTTTTCAGAATTGTAAAGAATGAGACATAAGATATCAAAAACTGTTTCTCGTGCAATTTAGACGATATCTTACTTTTGGTTCAAAATCAATATTTATCATGATTTTTGAAGATAAATAATAATTAATGTTTTTCTTCCTCTTCTTGCATCAGTTCTTTTTATCTGTGGACCATTTTTAGTCCGGTTTCAGCAATGGTGCATACCTCACAATCTTGACGATCTTCCTCTCATCTTGCCGTAAAAACTTTTACTCGATTACTTTTTACGAGTGATTCTTACTCTTTCAATGAAAATTCAAAAGATTTTCAACTGGCAGATCAGCTGTTTTCCATGAAATCGATTGGATCTCGCTTGTGATTACAATAACATACTTGTACATTTATATTTAGGGATCCATTATAAGACTTACCGGCTCAGTTTTCGGTTAGCACACATAGTAGTATGAAGGTATTTGCAAATTCGGTTTTTGAGAAATAATTTTTCTCCTGTCAATTATATATATATATATATATATATATATATATATATATATATATATGTGCGTGTGTGTGTGTATATATATATGTATATATATATATATATATATATATATGTATATATATATATATATATATATATATATATATATATATATATATATATATGATCTAAAACAATTCAGACTCTCAATTAAGCAGTGAAAAGCTAATTACAACCGATCAAATCCAATTTTCCTTCTTGCTATTTAGTCATATTCCTGACTTTCCCCATTATGTTAGAGTATAAGGGACTTTACTCGGACAAGAATATGAAAATAAAAACGTGTAACATTATTATTTATGCAGATCTAAAACCTCACCTTCATGTAGACTCCATAATGGAGGCACCCACATTGAGATATTGGCACACATTGTTTGTCACTGAAAATATATCCGTCTTTGCACACACAGGCTTCTTGATGTTCTTTGCACTTCTGTCGAGGTTCAGAGCAAGATGGCTGACATGCCAACACATTGAATCGATACACTTGATTCGATGGACATTTAAAATCTGAATATAATGGTAATAATAATGACTTTAAATCAGTAGTGAAAGAAGATTATTGAAAAAAAGTCATAGAAAAGTGAATGTTTTAATCCTATATTTCAAAATTATAAATATTTTATTAAGTTCTGACACCAAAAAAATACGCGTGTTATTATTGTACTTTGAAAGATTCAAAACTGTACACGAGAGACTGATGCAAAAGCTAGGGAAAACTCCTTGACTGGATGACAAAAGAAGATTGTACCTTCATCTAGGACAACTCCATGAAAGGAACAACTCCAATTAAGTAGATGCACAGTTTAAGTGGTGTTTGCTTGTAGACGAATGACATTCCTCTGGCAAGACATGGAATTTAATGAGATTCAACACTATCGACTGCATAATTAATTGACTGACTAATTCATTTATATTTTATATAAGACCATCAATAATGCCAGATCCAATAAGGATCGAACTCACTAACAATTGTTAGCTACTTTTGCTTTCCTATCATTGCTTTAAAACGTGAATTGTGAACTTTTTTTTATTCTATTTATCACCATAGAAGTCTCGTATCAGGCCATCAATAGTTTTAAATCCAATGAAGATCGAGCCAACTAATAACAACCAGTATTTTGAACTCTTCATATCTATACGATGTGTGTCCTGAAGCATCGTTGTTTATATGATCTACTCGTCAATTGAAATGAAAAATCCACAGATATATTCGAATTATGATATTTTTCTATTTTTATGTTTTATTTCCAGAAAAAAAACTGAATTCGTTTACCAGGAGGTGTGCATTGTTTGAAATAGTAGATAGGGATTATTTTCTTTGAGAAGGAATTTTTCCCCTCCCCACTGGAATAAGCTAGTAGTACAACTAACGAACCGGAAAATCGTACGATTCTTTATTAGTGTGATTAAAAGGCAAATTGTGTTCAAACATAAAATAACGCTTATACCAACAGAAACAAGCTGGGCTGCTACAGAATCACACTGATCCCCCACTTCTATTCCGACTGAAGTAATTTGATATGATTAAACAAATCATAAAAGTGCACTTTTATTCTTAATACAAATGTATCTATTTGTCGAAATGAAATAAGCCCTCGCGTATTTCTGACATTATTGTTCGAAATTATGTAAGACTTATGTCAGTTTGGCGCAGTCGGTGAGAGAATTGCCAACCAGGATTCCAAATCACGGTAAGGAAATGATAACCTTATTTATAGGGTTCGTTTAAAATTGCAAAACAGTCAGTAAAGAGTGCACTCTCTGAATGACATGAAGAAATTTTTCCTGTTCTTGTTCTTATTTCGTTATTACGGTAGAAAACCCAAATGAACTCCAACTTGGGAAGAAGTTCGACAATACACTGACAGAGAAAAAGTCGCCCTACTCAGATAACCGTACCACTACAGAATACTGATTCACTCACTTCCTAAGAATGGTTACCAGAAATACCTGGTATGAAGAAGCAAGTAATATTTTCCTTACCACATTTCGATACTCCTCTCCAATCAACAGGGAAACCAGCTTGTTCACATTCTCGAGCGAATCCTTCGATTGCTCTGCATACAACATGCATATGTGCAATTTGACTATCGTTGTGATAGATACAGGCATCGATATTACACGAATCCACGTATTCTTTAACTCGTTCATTGCCAAGTTTTTCTAAGCATTTGTGGAACATTGGATGCTTAATCAGGTTACATCTTTGGGTTTGAGAAGGTTCACACTTAGTGTTGACATCGATCACATCACAGCTGAAAGGAGGAGCAAATCAAATAAATATATTTTCTGGGGCAATCAAATATGTCTACTAAGCTATCGTGCTGGCTACCCTTTGTACGTGGTTGATTCCTGTATCATATACAAGAGTCATCTATGCCTCCACGGACATTTCAATCAAGACAGCCTCTGCATCATACTCAATGTGCACTAGAAAGACTTCATTGCAAACACTGTAGCCCTCAAGTTAGCCTCTGCCAAGGGCATTAGAGATATACCAGAGCAGGTTATCTATTCTGGGCAGTTGGAGATATGCCACAGGTTTTTGTAAAGACTACCCTGTTCAGCCCTGACTGATTTCTGGTCGACACAACTGAGGTGCACCACAAAGAGATATTGGGACTCTTTAGAAAGGACCCTAATCTCTTGTGGAATTGTCACATCCATAGACAACAGAGGATGTCGACCGGGAGACATATAGAAATAAAGTCTCCCAGGAAACCTCCCTATTTGAAGTAAACTGTAGAACTGGTGTGGAAGCAAAGAAACAAAGCCATGAAAATGCTCCCCAACCTGTTACCAGACCCTCATCGCTATTCATTACCACATTTGTCTCTAGCTTTTGAAATGCATTGTCGTAACAAAATTATCTCATAAGAAGTTTTCATCTATATTATTATGACAAATAAAATCAGCAATTATCTTGGAATATACCTGATTGCATTACTATGATCTATTCTGATAAAGACCTGAAAAATAATTTGGACAAATCTTTCGTCTTAACCTTTGTTCCGGTTTGTCGCTATCGTCTTTGACTTGGTGACTTTTTCCGACTTTGGAAAATCGATCGTGATCTTTCGATACATCTTTGCCCTCTTTTGTACGTAGGTCATCTTTTTTACCGTTACAATCACCACAGATTCCGCTCAGTTGGTTTGCAAATGTGGCTGGCACTTTCACATTGGCCCGATGTCTTCCGTCAAATTGAACTTGCAGACCCCATTCTGTAGTCACAGTTATCCAACCACCAGTAAATTTAGCGGAGAATCCTAAAAAGTTGTTGATTGGCAGAGAGCGTTTTTCTCCATTGACCTTCGGAAAAAGAGAGAAAAAAAGAATTGACTCAGAAGAGTAAGAAAAGTTTGAATTCTCCACCCTTTATATTATATATGGTACGATTCTTGCTGGGAAATCTTGAAGCAACTAATATATGAACGTTAAACTGACACTTGGATGTAAGTTAAAAAATGTTCTTACGAGCATTTTATGTCCTGGTGAAAGTCGGATTGTGACATTACTCAATTTGACGTCAACCATTCTTGTATAAGAGACCCGGTTATTTCCACGATGTTCATTCTTGACTTCAACGGCAAAAAAATGCGGGGCTTGTTTTGTTGATGTAGCCAAGGTATATTTGCATATTCCCATGAAGTGGATCATTTGTCCGTCAAATGTTCTGTAGTGTGGGTCACCTGATACACTGCAACTACAGGCTGGCTTCTCTGATGAAAATATAAAACAAAAATCCAATAAATAATAATAAAGATAGTTTTCAGATGGAGAAAAGAAAATAATCTGATTCCTCATTCAAGCTAAATGAAGCATGCATGTCAGATGATATAATGCTTTCAAATGCCTAAATGAAAGCGTATTTGTTTTTACTTAGAAGCTCTGTTAAAACAGTTCTGCTGTCATGGTGTATAAAATGCTGATCCCCACACACCCCCACATACCAAAGAAAATACTTTGACCAAAATGGCTACAAATCTGCAACAGGTCGAAATGACAAACAACAGAACACAAACTCAAGACTATCTTGTGAATATGTACATGAGAGTATCGGACACATATGGATTACATATGAAATACTGCAATAAATGCATTCCTAGAAATATTATCGATGCGTACATGAGAAAATGAAACAGATGCATACCCGGAACAATATACACAAACAAATAACTGTATACAAAAGTATTATGATACCAACAGAGATCAATGTGATAGATATATACACAAGGCAAAGTAAGAAAGTTATGTAATATAAAAGCTTATTAGCAAATCTTTTGAAACCATTCAAAAGTACTTATCACGTTTATATGTAAAGGGTTTACAGAAATGTCAAATATCAGATTACCTTTGCATTTTCCGTTGTGAATCTCGAATCCTTTTTTACAAACACAGGTGCGTTGTCCATCTGCAATATTACATTCGCTGTTTGCTTGGCAAGGCGCTATTTTTTCGGTGACCAGTTTGTTACCTGCTTTGCAAATAGTTTTTATTTGACATTTCGAATCTGTGATCTCTTCATTGACCTGTTGACGAAATCATATTGACATGAAAATATCATTACACTATATTCGACTTGTGTCAGGTTAAAACTCTACTCTCTATAATCATATGAAATGAGAAATTTAAAATGAAAACAAAGAAAAAATTAATGTCTTCTGCTGGTGTGACTATATTTTGTAGTCAGCTCACTCATATTTATTGGAATAAAGATCAAGATGCCGTGTTTCTATCTGAGATGAAAGAAAACTTATCTTTATTTGTGATGATACATTTAATTATCTTATTACGAGAGTCAACGGTTGAATTTTTCACCCGTGTATATGTTTTATTAAGAGAGCTTAAAAGTTAGGTTGAATTATCTCCCATATGACGTCATTTATTAAATGGACAACGAGTTCCGTTGTCATTTAGATAGTATGATATTCAGAAATAAAAATCTGCTTCAACACCATAAAACTACTTACCCATTTTAAAGAATATTTTTCATTGAGTAATCTTTAAAAAATTACCTAATATTATATACTGATATTTTTGACCATTGAATTATCTACAAAACATTAACATACGTCGACCAGTCCAACCAGAAAGCTTTATTTTTACTTTTTTATAAACTTGCCCTAAAGAATGATTAGTTAGCTTACTTCAACAGATATATTTTTCAAGATACCTTCATATAGACGCCATTCTTTGTACATCCACATTGTGATTTCGGTACACAATTCTCGCCGCTAAGAATGTATCCGTCTTTGCATACACAAGCTTCTTCTTGTTCTTTGCATTTCGGCTGAGGTTCAGTGCAAGATGGTTGACATGTGAATGCATTGAACCGATATACTTGATTTGGTTGACATTTCATTTCTAAAAGTAATGACAGTGTTATTGTTGTTTTATCTATACTAGCTACGTATAAGAAAGTTTATCGAATAAGATATGATTATGAAGCATATATTCTAAGGTTAGAATAGTTATGAACCTGCAATTCTGCATAATTCTTACGGAAAATGTATTTGACTTACTATAAATACACGAATATTATCTAACAACGGATAATCGCAGCAAAGTTGATAATGATTTATCATTCTTCAATGAAAATTTCGTGAATATAAGTAACAATCGTTCCCACAGTAATGTAAGTGCATGGAACTATCCGAAAGACCTTGGCCAAGAAACTGGGAGACTGTATATGTCTGATATAATTTTGCCGATTAAAAACTGCAACTCAGAAGTTAATCACAATAATGAATAGTATGCAGGCCATTTCACTTATCTTGTTAAAAGTTTTTAATAATCAAATACCTACGTTGTAGATATCAGAGGCTTCCAAAGAGGACATAGTGACATAAGGTCGACCAAGCAACTCCTGCCTGTGGAACAAACCACAGAGCAAAAGTGGAAGAAGACGGGGGCTTCCCCCGGTTGTCAGTCACCCTTCGGCAACTGATACAGGATGGATTACCTCTCCTGCACAGCCAACAGAGGGACAGTAACATGAGAAATTCTTCAAATTTTTGTTTTACAGAGCGAAGCCATGATTATTAATATGATAACTTGACAATATTTCTTACCGCATTTCGAAATTCCTCTCCAGTCAAGAGTGAATCCTGCCTCTTCACATTGACGGACGAATCCCTCAATCGATTCACATAAAACTCCCATGTCATTAGGATACTGACAGACGTCGATTTTACAAGAATCCAGGTATTCTTTGATGCGTTCAGAGCCGAGTTTTTTTCTGCAGTCATTGAATATCGGATTTTCAATCACGTTGCATCCTCTAGTTTGAATAGCCGGACAATCAGAAGTACCCCCAGAGGATTCATCGCAACTAGATAAAATAGCAAACATCAATACCTTTTGTGCATTATCAACTACAGGATCATTTTGTAACAAGATATATACGCAATAATATAAATATTGAAATTCTGATCATGTCTGAAGTCTCCCATACATCGTAAGTTTATCAAATGTCTTTTTATTTTTCTATGAAAATATATACTTTATTCATTTTCACACTCGCCTTCAGCATTCAACAGGGAAGAAATTAATCCCAACAGTCTTTTACTGTACATTAATATAACATATAGGATGAACAATTTTATTACAACTAACATAAACCCTTAAAATGACAGAGTTTCATGAAAATTCAAGTATCACGATTTTGAGTTTTTCAAGTCTCTTAACTCTAATTACATTTTAATGTGCGATCAAGCATGAGTCTGATGATATTAATGCGTCAGCAGACAGAGGAGAAATTTGTATGTATTGTTATCATATGTACAGATTGTTGATATCATTACTATTATTAATATTATTATTATTATTATTATTATTATTATTATTATTATTATTATCATTATTATTATTATTATCATTATCATTATTATTATTATTATTATCATTATCATTATTATTAATATTATTATTATTATTATTGTTATCATAATAATAATATAAATAGCACTAGAAGTATGAACTCGTCCAAAACTACGTGCTTATTAATGGTTGTTATGTGTGGAGCCTAAAGCTCTTTTATTAGGTAATTTCTTAATAATTCATTTATTCTTATTCAAATTTTTTTCAAAGTCTGGACTCAACTCAAGATGATTTGATGTGTGATTAGCAGTTTTTAGTCTTAAGTGTTCCTATGACGAGGTATATGATGTAATAGTCATGTGATCATCGGGATTCAAATTAACCAATGAGGTGCATCTGTGACTAACAGACGGGAAATTTTCACAAAGCTCATTGTATGGTTAGATAACGCTAAATACGTACCTTCAGTTAAGAAAATATATTATCAGAGAATGATTTGAATAATTATTTGAACAAGTGTCTCGTCCTGAACACAGTTCTGATGGATTAAATCTACCGGGTAATTCCCTGTACAAACCTTTTTGCCGGTTTGTCGCTATCGTCTTTGACTTGGTGACTTTTTCCAATCTCAGTGAATCGATTACGATCTTTCGATACATCTTTGCCCTCTTTTGTGCGTAAGTCATCTTTTTTACCGTTACAATCACCACAGATTCCGCTCAGTTGGTTTGCAAATGTGGCTGGCACTTTCACATTGGCCCGATGTCTTCCGTCAAATTGAACTTGCAGACCCCATTCTGTAGTCACGGTTATCCAACCGCCAGAAAATTTAGCAGAGAATCCTAGAAAGTTGCTGATTGGTAGAGAGCGTTTTTCTCCATTAACCTTCGGAAAAAGAGAGAAAAAAAGAATTGACTTAGAGTAGGAAAAGCTCGAATTTACATTATATATCGTACGATTCTTGCTGGGAAATCTCGAAGCAACTAATATCTGAACGTTAAACTGACACTTGGATGTAAGTTAAAAAATATTCTTACGAGCATTTTATGTCCTGGTGAAAGTCGGATTGTGACATTACTCAATTTGACGTCAACCATTCTTGTATAAGAGACCCGGTTATTTCCACGATGTTCATTCTTGACTTCAACGGCAAAAAAATGCGGGGCTTGTTTTGTTGATGTAGCCAAGGTATATTTGCATATTCCCATGAAGTGGATCATTTGTCCGTCGAATGTTTTATAATGTGGATCACCTGATACACTGCAACTACAGTCAGGTTTTTCTGAATGAAAATGAAATTTTGTCACTGACATTAGTACAATGCTGACAGAGAAAAATATTGTGAAATAGCATCTGGGTTATCTGATCTCCCTACTTCTTTCATCTGCCCAGTCAGTAGAAACAAGAGGATGTTATTCTGATTATTCACATTGACAGGTTCTACGTATTATTTACCATAGAGATGATATGAAATCGCTTTGTAAACAATACTTGTTTATGCAACAAAATTCCAAGATGAAAATAATATGAAATTCCATGAAGAAAAATTGCATCAGTATTAAGGAGAACCGATGAAATTATATATATATATATTTATGTATATATATATATATATATATATATATATATATATATATATATATATATATATATATATATATATATAACTTTATAAACAATACATATATATATATATGTATATATATATATATATATATCATCTATAAACAATATATATATATATATATATATATATATATATATATATATATGCAACTTAAATATAATATGCAACTCTGGTTCCATCGGTAAGTTTATAAAAAATATATATATATATATATATATATATATATATATATATATAAACAGTATATATATATATATATATATATATATATATATATATATTTTATATATATATATATATATATATATATATATATATATATATATATATATATATATATATATATGTATTATTTATAAACTTACCGATGGAACCAAAGTTGCATATTATATTAATCTTTGTATTATCACAAATGGTTATCGGTTAAATCTAATCCTTTTTTTGTCACGAGGCAGAGAGAATTTCCTTGTGTATTTCTGGAGAAATAACAGCTTACTATAATCAGGAGTGCGATGAAAATCTTGTTCACAAACAAATTCAAATGTATTCCCTAATGAAGTTCATTTAAATTCCACTCAGACATGTTTAGGTTGGAATTATTTCGTAGTTTTAAAATGAAACCTACTTACTTTTCGTACATTTATTTCCATAGAATGGTTCTTTACAGAGGCAGCTGAAATCGTCGCCTTTTTCTATACATTTGCCGCCGTTTTTACAAGGATTTGAATAACATGGTTTAACTGTCAAAAATCAAACAATTTGTTACAGTATAAAATATTTTTCAGCATAAATTAAATAATAAAAAAAGTTCAACAATGTAATCGATTAATTTACTGCAAATAGTTTTTGAATTCCAATCAATCGACTGAAATACAAAGTATTCCAACAATACAGGTCACCTGTAAAAAAAAACAAAAAGCAAAAAGCGTTAGATTGTGAATTTAAAAAAAATGAATGATGAGCTCTCGACGACTGAGTTATGATTCAATGTTTTGAAGGAAGCTACCCATTGATTTTCGATTTTGCACTGTTATCGGTACTGTACTGAGATTATGATAGTATTTATCATATTATCAATACTCAGGAGCGGAATCCTTCCCATAAATCTGTATGTCTTATGTAACTAAACTATTGATCATTTCCAAACTCAAGACCCGGATAGATAAACTATTACTTTGTTGGATAGATATCTCACTCGAAAATTTATTCAAGTTATTGAAATTGTTTATACATATTTTAGTTACTGGGTGAACTCTTTAAAGTGCTTAATATCAAATTACCTTTGCATTTCCCGTCTCGGAACTCAAATCCTTTTTTGCAAACACACGTGCGTTGTCCATTTGCAATGCTGCATTCACTATTCGCATGGCAAGGAGCTAGCCTTTTGGTGACCAGTTTGCTACCAGCTTTGCAAATAGTTTTCAGGTGGCATTTCGAATCTATGACCTCTTCATCGATCTGTTACAAGATTACATTGACAGAAAAAAAGAATTATGAAATTATGTGTATTTTTATGTATGGTTTTATATACTGTTAGTTTTCAGAATTGTAAAGAATGAGACATAAGATATCAAAAACTGTTTCTCGTGCAATTTAGACGATATCTTACTTTTGGTTCAAAATCAATATTTATCATGATTTTTGAAGATAAATAATAATTAATGTTTTTCTTCCTCTTCTTGCATCAGTTCTTTTTATCTGTGGACCATTTTTAGTCCGGTTTCAGCAATGGTGCATACCTCACAATCTTGACGATCTTCCTCTCATCTTGCCGTAAAAACTTTTACTCGATTACTTTTTACGAGTGATTCTTACTCTTTCAATGAAAATTCAAAAGATTTTCAACTGGCAGATCAGCTGTTTTCCATGAAATCGATTGGATCTCGCTTGTGATTACAATAACATACTTGTACATTTATATTTAGGGATCCATTATAAGACTTACCGGCTCAGTTTTCGGTTAGCACACATAGTAGTATGAAGGTATTTGCAAATTCGGTTTCTGAGAAATAATTTTTCTCCTGTCAATTATATATATATATATATATATATATATATATATATGTGTGTGTGTGTATATATATATATATATATATATATATATATATATATATATATATATATATGTGTATATGTATGTATATATATATATATATATATATATATATATATATATATATATATATATATATATATGATCTAAAACAATTCAGACTCTCAATTAAGCAGTGAAAAGCTAATTACAACCAATCAAATCCAATTTTCCTTCTTGCTATTTAGTCATATTCCTGACTTTCCCCATTATGTTAGAGTATAAGGGACTTTACTCGGACAAGAATATGAAAATAAAAACGTGTAACATTATTATTTATGCAGATCTAAAACCTCACCTTCATGTAGACTCCATAATGGAGGCACCCACATTGAGATATTGGCACACATTGTTTGTCACTGAAAATATATCCGTCTTTGCACACACAGGCTTCTTGATGTTCTTTGCACTTCTGTCGAGGTTCAGAGCAAGATGGCTGACATGCCAACACATTGAATCGATACACTTGATTCGATGGACATTTAAAATCTGAATATAATGGTAATAATAATGACTTTAAATCAGTAGTGAAAGAAGATTATTGAAAAAAAGTCATAGAAAAGTGAATGTTTTAATCCTATATTTCAAAATTATAAATATTTTATTAAGTTCTGACACCAAAAAAATACGCGTGTTATTATTGTACTTTGAAAGATTCAAAACTGTACACGAGAGACTGATGCAAAAGCTAGGGAAAACTCCTTGACTGGATGACAAAAGAAGATTGTACCTTCATCTAGGACAACTCCATGAAAGGAACAACTCCAATTAAGTAGATGCACAGTTTAAGTGGTGTTTGCTTGTAGACGAATGACATTCCTCTGGCAAGACATGGAATTTAATGAGATTCAACACTATCGACTGCATAATTAATTGACTGACTAATTCATTTATATTTTATATAAGACCATCAATAATGCCAGATCCAATAAGGATCGAACTCACTAACAATTGTTAGCTACTTTTGCTTTCCTATCATTGCTTTAAAACGTGAATTGTGAACTTTTTTTTATTCTATTTATCACCATAGAAGTCTCGTATCAGGCCATCAATAGTTTTAAATCCAATGAAGATCGAGCCAACTAATAACAACCAGTATTTTGAACTCTTCATATCTATACGATGTGTGTCCTGAAGCATCGTTGTTTATATGATCTACTCGTCAATTGAAATGAAAAATCCACAGATATATTCGAATTATGATATTTTTCTATTTTTATGTTTTATTTCCAGAAAAAAAACTGAATTCGTTTACCAGGAGGTGTGCATTGTTTGAAATAGTAGATAGGGATTATTTTCTTTGAGAAGGAATTTTTCCCCTCCCCACTGGAATAAGCTAGTAGTACAACTAACGAACCGGAAAATCGTACGATTCTTTATTAGTGTGATTAAAAGGCAAATTGTGTTCAAACATAAAATAACGCTTATACCAACAGAAACAAGCTGGGCTGCTACAGAATCACACTGATCCCCCACTTCTATTCCGACTGAAGTAATTTGATATGATTAAACAAATCATAAAAGTGCACTTTTATTCTTAATACAAATGTATCTATTTGTCGAAATGAAATAAGCCCTCGCGTATTTCTGACATTATTGTTCGAAATTATGTAAGACTTATGTCAGTTTGGCGCAGTCGGTGAGAGAATTGCCAACCAGGATTCCAAATCACGGTAAGGAAATGATAACCTTATTTATAGGGTTCGTTTAAAATTGCAAAACAGTCAGTAAAGAGTGCACTCTCTGAATGACATGAAGAAATTTTTCCTGTTCTTGTTCTTATTTCGTTGTTACGGTAGAAAACCCAAATGAACTCCAACTTGGGAAGAAGTTCGACAATACACTGACAGAGAAAAAGTCGCCCTACTCAGATAACCGTACCACTACAGAATACTGATTCACTCACTTCCTAAGAATGGTTACCAGAAATACCTGGTATGAAGAAGCAAGTAATATTTTCCTTACCACATTTCGATACTCCTCTCCAATCAACAGGGAAACCAGCTTGTTCACATTCTCGAGCGAATCCTTCGATTGCTCTGCATACAACATGCATATGTGCAATTTGACTATCGTTGTGATAGATACAGGCATCGATATTACACGAATCCACGTATTCTTTAACTCGTTCATTGCCAAGTTTTTCTAAGCATTTGTGGAACATTGGATGCTTAATCAGGTTACATCTTTGGGTTTGAGAAGGTTCACACGTAGTGTTGACATCGATCACATCACAGCTGAAAGGAGGAGCAAATCAAATAAATATATTTTCTGGAGCAATCAAATATGTCTACTAAGCTATCGTGCTGGCTACCCTTTGTACGTGGTTGATTCCTGTATCATATACAAGAGTCATCTATGCCTCCACGGACATTTCAATCAAGACAGCCTCTGCATCATACTCAATGTGCACTAGAAAGACTTCATTGCAAACACTGTAGCCCTCAAGTTAGCCTCTGCCAAGGGCATTAGAGATATACCAGAGCAGGTTATCTATTCTGGGCAGTTGGAGATATGCCACAGGTTTTTGTAAAGACTACCCTGTTCAGCCCTGACTGATTTCTGGTCGACACAACTGAGGTGCACCACAAAGAGATATTGGGACTCTTTAGAAAGGACCCTAATCTCTTGTGGAATTGTCACATCCATAGACAACAGAGGATGTCGACCGGGAGACATATAGAAATAAAGTCTCCCAGGAAACCTCCCTATTTGAAGTAAACTGTAGAACTGGTGTGGAAGCAAAGAAACAAAGCCATGAAAATGCTCCCCAACCTGTTACCAGACCCTCATCGCTATTCATTACCACATTTGTCTCTAGCTTTTGAAATGCATTGTCGTAACAAAATTATCTCATAAGAAGTTTTCATCTATATTATTATGACAAATAAAATCAGCAATTATCTTGGAATATACCTGATTGCATTACTATGATCTATTCTGATAAAGACCTGAAAAATAATTTGGACAAATCTTTCGTCTTAACCTTTGTTCCGGTTTGTCGCTATCGTCTTTGACTTGGTGACTTTTTCCGACTTTGGAAAATCGATCGTGATCTTTCGATACATCTTTGCCCTCTTTTGTACGTAGGTCATCTTTTTTACCGTTACAATCACCACAGATTCCGCTCAAATTGTTAATGAATATGGCTGGCACTTTCACATTGGCCCGATGTCTTCCGTCAAATTGAACTTGCAGACCCCATTCTGTAGTCACAGTTATCCAACCACCAGTAAATTTAGCAGAGAATCCCAAAACGTTGTTGATTGGTAGAGAACGTTTTTCTCCATTGACCTATAAAAAGAAGTGCAAGTATAATAGAACTTTAAAATTGAAATAGATAATCTTATCCAGAAGTAAATATGAGAGAAAGAGTAGAATAATCTCTGAAATCATCAATATAAACGTTCCAACGGACGACTGTAAGTTTTCCCGAAGATAAGTTTAACATGACTGTAACATTTGTGATCATAATCTGTTGAGTAGTGGGATTAATCTGAAGAAAAAAAACATCTTAAAGAAAGTGAAATAGATCTCAGAGGATGAATTCGTAAGGTCAGCGATAATAGCATCAAGAGATTTGAGGAAACCTAGTGTCACTTGATAGGTAGATATGACTACGAAGAAAAATAAACTTAGATAATAATCCAGCTTTTTAAAGTGGACTTAATAAATAGAAATTTAAGGCAAAATTCAATTCCTGCAGATGACAGAAATGCTAAAACCATCAGGTTTACCGAAGAGAGTCAGGGAGTAATTGGAAGCCTTGTTGTCTTTTAATTCCCAGCAAGCTGTGCCAGATATGACTAGTGTGGAATCTCAACGAGTACAGGTATATTATGAAATTAGAAGCAAGCAACAGCCCAATGAAAAGTATACAGAAACTTAGAGGAAATTCATTATCACTTGATTCCAAGCGATGGTCATTCGATTAAGCTAGAAGATGCACATATCCTGAATATCAAACAAATTTTGATAGCCTCATTGCTATGTAATACAAGTAACATATTTTTTATCTCTTTTGTGCGAGAAGACAAGTAATGATAATCGCTTGGGCGGGATTTGTGACCTTATTAGTGACTGAAAATCTGGAGAGAATAGTTCGAAAAGTATATGCACAGAAATGAGTAGTTCTAAATATTGCTAATCAACCTTGCAGAAGGTCGGCGTGTGACTTAATGTAGAAGGACGATTTGCAAACTAGTCTTGATGACTATTGTTCCTACGGTGAGTTCTATCCCCCATGGGTGCCCAGCTCCTGCAGTCCTGCATAAAGTAAGTTGATCTTTACTAGTTACGTTAATGCTAGTCTTTGTATCATCCCAAATGAGAATCATAAAATTACTCACTTTGACATTGGGGATCGAAAATTGTGACTTTTACCAATAATAATTACAGATTTAATGGCTATGAACCCAGAGCAGGGGCAATAAATAAGTAAATAGATATACGAGAATTAATAAAAATGGATGAATATTCGTAATGCAAGATGTAAGAGGACATTAAAATGCCGGCAGTCTAAGAGATACTAAGGCTTAATTGTATTATTCGTCCAATTTGGAAACGCATGGCTGCCTTGAAAATCAGGATTTAAGTTCTTATACTTATACTTGGGTTTATATTAATATATGGAGAATTTTTCGTATAGAGATATCCTAAGATAAAAATGTAAGTGTTGCACATCAAGAGAGAAATTTGCATATAGATGATTTCATTGGGCAACCCTCCACGAACCAATATTATCGTGGTGATTTTGATCCTCACAAGATACCCCATATATGTGGTCTTATGTCCGACTTAGCAAAGTTTGATAAATATCCAGAAGCATTAAAGCTTGCGTGTATTATATCTCCTGGCTAAAATGTCAGAAAGAATGTTTCAAAACCAGCAATTTTGTAAGTATAAAAACTTATCTTATTTGCTATTTGATTTTCATTTGGGTTTATCTCGGTATGAATCTACGTAGTCTTCAGATCTCTCACGTCTATAAATAAATGCCTTGATAAAATTACAATGTAACTATGGGAATTCATTTAGTAATGCACTGAAAAATGCACCTGGGATAGTTTGCTTTTTTTCCTATTAGATTCATTTCGATACAAACTACGAGTTGAATTTCATTCCAATTTCATAAGCATATTAACTTACAAGCATTTTGTTTCCTGGCAAAAGTCTAATAATGACGTCCTTCAGTCTAACATCAACCATTCGAGTATATGACACCCGGTTGTTTCCACGGTGTTCATTCTTTACTTCAACAGCGAAGAAGTGGGGCGCCCCCTTTGTGCTCGTAGCCAGAGTATACTTGCAAATTCCCATGAAGTGGATCATTTGTCCGTCAAATGTTCTGTAATGTGGGTCACCCGATACACTGCATGAACAATCAGGCTTCACTGTAAGAGAATGAAAAATCGTATAAAATCTTTACAATAGTGAAGTCAAGAATTAATTTGGCTGGCGATAGAATAGAGACGATTTTTGATGGATGTGTCATTTACCAACGTCTAGGGAAGTGCGATGATGATGACGATGTAACATCCTTATGAACATATTTTGTTTAACTGTGGATGCTGCTCCTGTTATGGCTAGAGAGATGAGACGGACACAAATTAGAATTTTTATTTTTATTTTCAAGTAACAATTTCGCTGAGATGCTTTCAATGTTAAGACACTAGAAATAGTAAGATATCTAATCAGTGAGTGGGAGAAAGAGTGGTAAGTCATTTGCTTACATTGAGATATATACTCATTTAAAATGTAATTATCGTAAAAAACATTTATACCTTGAGACTCCACGTTGCATTGCACTTTAGTGAACAGGCAGTCGGAATGACGACAGAAGGTACATAAACGATCAAGAGTTACTATTCCTTTGTGACACACCTTAGTTACAAAGGTATTGTTGACGGTTATTTCTCCCTGTGCAAAAATTTAGTAGCCTGACGGACAGAGAGAAAACGAAAGGATGAAAAGGTTAATAGAAAGAGGAAATTGACAAGAGTTTAATGACCTTCCGTATGCTCCTTTGCCTGGAATTGCAAACCCTTGTAATTTGATATCAAGTTTCGTATTTTTCCTGGCTCACTTCTTCATGTCATTACGACTAGTTAGTGAAAAATTGAATCGAGATAGTTACGCCTGCTGTTTGTTCGATTCTCTGGTGGAGGGATCTTTTCTAAGGACGCTGCTAGTGGAATTTTGCTTCTCTATCTGTACAATCCTTTTTAGGGACGATTGCAAGAGAAATATTTCTTTATATTGTTCAATTTATATATGACAACAGTGTATTCATTTTAGTAATATGTGAATGCTTAAACGGTTGATACGTAAAAATTCTAGTTATCTATCATGGCCTTAGCTTGGAGAAAGATCTTCGAGGTGTTTTTTATCAAAAGGGTCCTCTTTCATTCACTATAAGTTTCATTAATTACCTATCATCGTTCCACTGTCCACTTTCACTTGACGTTGCTTTAACCAGATCAAAACTGAGACCCATGCCTATAGACTCTCTCTTTCTCTCTCACACACACGTGCGCGCGTCTGCGTGGAGTCGAATTGAAGGCTTCATTTTGCTGTCTCTGATTCCTGTGTTGTCTTCTGTCCTCCATTTCTTCATCCCTCTCTCCCTTATATACTCTCTATCTCTCTCTCTCTCTTTTACAGCGTGGAGCCAGCTGCTGCAGTCGTCTACGAGCACTTCCCAGCATTCGACGGCCTGCTGGGTGGAGTCCTGTGGTCCCGCTCACTGTACATAATATCATTTTTGTCTGCGACCCACCCTAATTCAATGCATATGACTCAGCCATAGCAGCTGACTGACTGAGGGTATGCTTGCTTATGGAGCCAGCATGCTCGAGCATGGCGGCATTGGTATGTTGGAGGATTCGTCGTAGGCAGCGATTGTGAAACTTAAGCAGTTCTTCCAGGATTCACTGATATACAGCAGGGCACTGAGGACATGCACCTAGCACACATTGATTTTGGTGTTTAAGGTGAGCTGGTTGTCATCTCACATCTTTCCATAATCACTTATAGTTCCAGCAAAAACTTATAAAACTTCACGCGTTCTGTATGAATCTTATTGACGAGAGTCAATGGTGAAAATGAGTTTATTTTATGCAACAAGGGCGAAAAATGAATAAACTACTCGACACAAGACTGTGAAAATTTTCATAGGTACAAATTTGACCCCTAGGAAATTATATTAGCAAATTCGTTTTCGAAGGGAGCTATGTACTTGATGATTCATCTTGCTTGATGATCTTCTAATTTAAATTACGTATTAAAAGAACATTTGTAATTTTTTTAATCAATTCTCATAATTTGATATACATCTTCCTTTTTTTAACATTAACAAGCGCAGAGGGAGATTTTTTCCGCTTTTAGAGGTCAGAATCAGCAAAAAACAATTACTGTCGTTTTTGGATATTAACCAGACTTTTTTCAAACATTGGTCACTTTTTTTATCATTCACCTTCCATTTTCTTTTTATTATTTCCTTTTTTTTAGCATTACCCCTTTTTTCAACAAGACTCTCTCTTTAAACATTGGTCCCCTTTTTCCTTATGATACGTCCCCATTTTAGTATATTCTTCCTTTCATTTTTTGAAACTTTTCCAACATTATCCCTCTGTCTTTACACATCATTTCCCTTCTTTTTGAGATTATTCATGATTTTTTTCTAACACTACAGACCGTTTTTGTAGCTCTCCTATGATCTTCTTTTATATATATATATATATATATATATATATATATATATATATATATATATATTTAAACCCCTTTTTTCCATTAGTACCTTTCTTTTTTCTTAGCCATATCCCCTATTTCACATTAATTTGGTCTTCTTCAACAATAGCCACCTTTTTTCTAACCGTGCAAAGAAAAGCATTATTAAATCAATCTTAAAAACAAATTAGATTAAAGGATATCTTATTTGCATCCATCTATCTTTGTATTTCTTTAGAGCAGGAAGGCAGTAAACGAAATCAAGTTTGCTTCGTTTTTTTTTTTGTTGTTGTTGTTTGTTTTATTTTGATGGAATACAGAAATCTAATGAATATTAAATCTGGAAAATAAAGACACAGTTCTATTTGAATGCACATCTATACGAACATAGATCAATTTCGTATTTTTATCACCTGTAAGTGTAAATATTCAAGGTAAACTGCACAGAATAGTAATAAATGTCGTAATGCTGCACGTTTCAGTGTAAATGACGTAGTACCTTTAACCTTTCCTTTAGGAAACTAACAATAGTCTACAGAATAATGTTAACATTTAAGTGAGATAAACAGGTTTTTGTTTTTGACTCTGTACATTAAACAAGTTTTTTTGTTTTTTGTTTTTGTTTTCGTTTTTGTTTTTTCAAGTACGAAGTGGCATTACAATCATAGTCATAGGAAACGAAACTGACAAATTGAGTTCAAATTCTGACAGAGGTTCATTTCCATCATAATCATCATCATCATCCTTTTAAGGTCCGTCGAAAGACATGGAAATTTTGCAAGATTCGCCAATTCACTAAATCACCGGATGCTGCAGTGCCAATATCTCTTGAAAATGTCCTGTCTAAATTGTCACACTATCTTGTATTCTGCCAGCAGCAATTCTGCAGGTAATCCATCTGATGATGTCCAATAATTGTCTGATATTTTTGCAAGATGACCTGCTCATAGCCAACATACTTGTTAGGTTCCATATTTCGTGTAAATACATCTTTTGAAGGAAGGAATCCACTTCCCGCTGCACTCAATTCCACCTTGAGATATCTTCTTAATAATCTCGCTGATATTGACAGAAAAAAAGTAGGTGAGCAAGCTTTTGGGAGGCAAATATATCTTCTTTTAATCAGCTGAGACTCCTTAGCAGGATGAGTGAAATAGTCAATCTTTATTAGGCCCAAGCAATCGCATATCATTTTTTAAAATCTGCTTTTAAACTTATTGGTCTGACAAGTGTAGATATGTTCCTACCGTATTGTAAATGTCGCTTAGTGACAATGCTTTGATTTTCAACCTTGTTTGTTTTGAACAAAAGATTTCAAAATTCTAACCTTCACCTGGACCCAAACACCGATAATGTGTTGAAAAACTAAGTGTTAAGATTTTAGCCATTAAGTTCGATGTTTCAGGAGATCAAATTAGTAATCAATATTGATAATGACTGATTGGTCTTAATGATGAATGAATTAGACATAGACGATAGACACATATGATGATGAGAATTACACTGATTGATATGAATTATTACGTAGTTACTCACTTTGTGAACAGTCTTTCCCTTGAAATGGATCCGTGCATTCACATTTGTACTTCTCTCCTATCGGTACACATTTACCGCCATTTTTGCATGGCTTAGTATCGCATACATGAACTACGAAACGAGAGAAAGAAATAGAAATTAATCATTTACAACATGTCATGTACGCAATTCTTGTGAGTAGCAGGGCTGTCAATAAAATTTTTAAAATGAAAAAAATTTTATTCAAATGTATAATAAAGTGCTCCATATCAAACCGGTTACTGTAAGATCTCCACCGAAATAATTTAGAAAAATCAGTAAACACTTTTTATCTTGAATAAACAATGATTTCATTTCACATTCAAGTTAACCACCATCATCACATCAACTACCATTATAATGACAATGCTACTAAGAACCATTTGGATGAATTATGAAAAAGCTACAGCGAGAGATTTTCTGAAGAAAAGAGAAAAAATGTAGGCAATTCAGATTGTAAATAATATTTTTGTCGAGAGGGGTTTCATATTTCTCGATACTCAGTGAAACAGGTATTTAATATAATGATTTGTGTTTGCTATTTGTGTAGATATTTTCTAAACCTATCTAATAATAATAATAATAATAATAATAATAATAATAATAATAATAATAACAACAACAATGATAATAATAATAATGATAATAATAATATAATTATAATAATAACAACAATGATAATAATAATAATTATAATAATGATGATAATAATAATAATAATTATAATAATAACAACAATGATAATAATAATAATTATAATAATGATGATAATAATAATAATAATAATAGTTGTCTGTTGTTTTTTGGAGCTGCACGTGGGTAAGGGGAATTAAATTTAAAATTTGAAATTGAATTAATAATTCTCCCCATCCCGTCGAGATAGAGGTGTCCGATAGAAAAGTAATGCCTAGCTACCCTCGTGTATGAATGAATGAAGCATGTCTATCCCCAACCGATAAGTATAAATTGATTGGCATGGTGAAATCCACCATTGGAAAAAAAAACACAGATTGCGAGAATTATACTAAGTCAAGACTTGGGGGATTTAAGGGGGACGTATGATCTTGAAGGCTTTTAATTTCACCCAGACGAAGCTTAGTGTTTTGTTAGGTCTGAAGTTAGGAGGGGATGGTCATACCACCAATTAGATATATCTGTGCAGCGGAATGGCCTGTCCATGTAAGGTTATACCATGGGTTGCAAGAGCTGGTGGGACTCTGAGAGTGTCACTGAGCTCATTGCCCTCAACGAACCCACCAAGGTCTGGTGCTACCTTAAAAGAACCAAAAAGAGCTGGTGGGGCTCTTTGGTTATTTCTGAACCACATCGGTCTTAACCAACCCACTAAGGTCTGGCGCTACCTCAAAGAACCAAAAACCCCTATCATGACAGTACAACCAAACCATTTTACCGCAAAAAAACGGGGCACAGATCCAAGATTTGTGTGTCGTAACCGGCAGGTGTTCCCTTGTTAGCCACCAGGAGGGACCGAGTCGTCATCCTATGACCGCTGGCCAAAACTCCGGCTCGTGTACCCTTAATGGCCTTCAGGAGGGACACAGTCGTCACACAGCTACAGTTGGCCAAAACTCATATACCACTAATGACACCTAGGGAAGGCGCAGTTCTCACGGAGTGACTGCTATAAAGAACAAGAGAAAGAGATGGACAAGGGAGGAGAATAGACTAGTTATGTATTGTTACTTTAAAAGCAAGCCTTCGATGCGATCTTATAGAGAGCGTATGCTCCAAATATGGAGGGAAAAATCTGCTGTGGAAGTATCGAACCAACGCCTTGCTGACCAAGTAAAACAAATCCAAAAGAAGAAATGGCTGTCTAAGACTGAACTACTAGAGATTCGCTATAACGTAGAGAGAGATTCAGGTGACATACCTGAAGAATGCCCCCCCCCCAGCACAACTAGTACTAACATCAAAACTGGAAGAATTCCCCATGAGACCCCCATAGTAAACTATGCACCAGAGGGTGACGACGAGACACCAACGAAAGAAGAGAAAACCAAAATACAAGCTCTGAAAGAAATCATGTGAGGAGAGAAAACAACACTCCCCTCCATAAGAGACAAAGACAGAAAGAAGGTCGGAGGAGTGACCGAACAGGTCAACTGCCTCTTACAGCACATAGAAACGAACACCCTCCTAGAACTCAACAACTTAATTTACGCTGGGGCAAAAATGGTAGCACAAAGCTTCACAACACAAGATAGGACCCCGAGCAATAATAGGGAAGAGAAACCCAACTGGGAAAGAAGATTACAAAGGCAGATCTCCCAACAACAGAGAGATGAAGTACTTAGAAATACACCACACACGGACAGACCACGAGTAAAACTTTGGAACAAATACAAGGTAACGCAAAAAGGCATCGCAACTGTAGTCGAAGAGTCACACCAGAAGAGATTATCTAAAGAGGCAAGACTGAAAAGATACAGACTAAGAACGGCCCAATACACACAAAACCGCACATTCCAAAACAATGAGAAGAAGTTTTACCAAGATTTAAATGGGGAAAGAAGGCAGGACACAAAACCAGATGCCACAGAGGCCAAGAACTATTGGAATAGCATATGGGGGCACCCAAAAAGACACAACGTAACACTGCAATGGTTAGGAAACATGAGAAAAGAACTAGAAGATATAGACAAGGGAGAGCAAATATTACTGAATGAAACCACATTGAAACATACTCTTAGGAAAGTAGCCAACTGGAAAGCACCGGGTCCCGATGGGATCAATGGGTACTGGTTCAAGAAATTCACCACGTTACACGGCAGACTCACCCACCTACTCCAAAATTGTCTAAACAAAGGCAAGGCACCAGAATGGATGACTAAAGGCAGAACCACCCTCATCCAAAAAGACCCAGAAAAGGGGAACATAGCAAGCAACTATAGACCAATCACGTGCTTACCACTTATGTGGAAAATCCTGAACGGGCAAATAGCAGAGTGAATATACATGTCAATGGATAGAAGGGGACTACTACCAGAAGAACAGAAAGGGTGTAGGATAGGAACCAAAGGGGCAAACGATTTACTCTACATAGACCAGATGATCTTAAGAAAAGTGATGAAAAGGAGAAAGATTATCACAATGGGATGGATAGATCACAAAAAAGCGTACGATATGATTCTACATAGCTGGATACTCGAATGCCTTAGAATGTTCAAAATTAGCGAACCAGTGGTTAAATTCATTGGTAATTCGATGGAAGACTGGAAAGTAAATTTGACAGCCGCAGGGGACAAACTAGCAGAGGTAGGGATAAAAAGGGGAATCTTCCAAGGAGACTCGTTGTCCCCACTATTATTTGTTCTAACAATGATACCGCTCAACAGAATCCCGAAAAACAGCAAAGGATACCATTTCTCTAAAACAAAAGGAAAGGTCAACCACCTAATGTACATGGACGATATAAAATTGTTCGCAAAAAAAAGGGGAGAGATTGAGACTCTGTTCAACGAAGTAAGGGAATATAGTGAGGACATAGGAATGGAGTTTGGAATAGAAAAATGCGCTATCAAGGTGAGGCACATAGGAAGGCTTTCAATGACCGAAGGAATCGAACTCCCGGACAACAGCAAGATTAGGGCATTGACCGCACAAGACCGATACAAGTACCTAGGTGTCCTTGAATGTGACACGATAAAACGGGAAGAGATGAAGGAGAAAATAAAGAGAGAATACCTCAGAAGGATAAGGAAAATATTAGAAACCAAATTAAACAGCAGAAATCTAATAAAAGGAATGAACACCTGGGCAGTTTCAGTAGTTAGGTATACAGGACCATTCCTAGGATGGACAAAGGAAGAGCTCCAATCAATGGATAGGCGAACAAGGAAACTTATGACGATGCATAAAGCATTACACCCTAGAGATGATACAGATACACTATACGTTAAGAGAAAAGAAGGTGGCAGGGGGCTCATCAGCATAGAAGATTGTGCCCTGAGAGCTAAAATAGTCCCAGAAAGATATGTGCAAAAAAATAGTGAAGAAATCATAAAGAGCGCGAGAGATAGTGCAACAAGCAATAAAGTAGAAAACAATGGAACAGTACATCAAACAAGAAAAGAAAGATGGGAAGGGAAAAAATTGTACAGCGAGTTTAAAAGACGGATACAAGATGTAGCAGACGAGAAATCATGGACGTGGTTACGAAAAGGGAACCTTAAGAGAGAAACAGAATCGCTCATCATGGCAGACCAAAACAAAAGCATACGGACAAACTACATAAAAACAAAAATCGACAGAACACAGACAAACAGCAAATGCCGCATGTGCGGTGAAAGAGATGAGACAGTAAACCACATAACTAGTGAATGTAGTCAACTCGCCCAGAAGGAATATAAGCATAGACACGATAGAGTAGCAACGATGATACACTGGGAACTAAGCAAACAAATGGGATTCAACCCTGTGGAAAAGTGGCATCAGCACAAGCCAGAGGTAGTTTTGGAGAATGACAACCACAAACTACTCTTGGACTTTGACATCCAAACTGACCACCTCATCCAGGCAAGAAAACCGGACTTAGTATTAGTTGACAAAAAAAGGAAGGCCTGCCAAATAGTAGACGTTGCTGTGCCTGCAGACCATAGAGTAAAAAAGAAGGAGGGTGAAAAAAGGGAAAAATACCAGGACCTAGCAAGAGAGTTAAGGAAGATGTGGAACATGAAAACCAGGGTAGTACCGGTCGTAGTGGGCGCACTACGAACTGTCCCCAAAACGCTGAGGGTGAGACTGGAGGAGATCGGGATTAGGGGAAGGATAGAGACCGTACAGACCTCAGCACTACTGGGAACTGCACGGATACTGAGGAAGGTGCTAGAGATATAAGTACTGCAACGAATTGTAGCTCTGTCATGATATGCGAAAGAGAGAGGAGACGTTAGCTGAAAACCTGACGAGACTTATTGTCACTCAGCCTTCAGCGATAACCACTGGGCAACCGTTGTGAAACTGTAAATCGCAGAATCACTGCGACCTACGAGTACTAGGAGAGGAGGGCTGGAGACTTGAGGAGACTTGCTGTCACTCAAACTTCAGCGGTTACCTCCAGACAACTGGTGTGAGATTCCATAATAATAATAATAATAATAATAATAATAATAATAATAATAATAATAATTATTATTATTATTATTATTATTATTATTATTATTATTATTATTATTATTATTATCATTATTATTAGAGGAAAAAGAAGAAGATTTCCCCCTCATTAGGTGTATGTATATATGTATGTATGTGTGTGTGTTACCATAACACAGCAGAAGTGGCACATGGTCGGCAGAGTTCGTTTATTTTTCATCTCAGTTCATACTCTGATTTGACTCTTTGAAAAAAAAGTGAGGGGAACATTTTCCCTCTTTAAGCGGTCTAAAAAGAAAGTATTTCAGATTAGGACCAATATATCTTTCCTCTTTAGGAGCAAGAGTGAGAGTATTCTATTTTCTCAGGGGTCAAGATTGAGGTGAATTTTTTTTCCATTTTAAGGAACAAATGTGTTTGATTTGGTAAAAAGTAAAGGTAATCTTTATCATTTGGTTTGGTCAAAATAGGGATGATCTTTTTGATTTGGTCAAAAAAGTGTGATCTCTTGGATTTTATTTGGTCAAAAGTAAGGGTAATCTTTTCGATTTGATTTGGTCAAAAGTAAGAGTAATCTTTTTTATTAGATTTAGTCAAAATAGGGATAATCTTTTTGATTTGGTCGAAATTAAGGGTAAACTTTTTCTTCCTTTTTAGGAGTAAAAATGGAAGCGAACATTTTTTTCAGAAGGGAGAATTTTTTCGTCAAAAAAGAAAAAGGGTCAAACATGAATGAAATTCGTTTCCCTAATCAAATGTGACAAATTTTGGCAAAAAAAAATCCATACAGTAGTTAGGGGTAATTTTCATGGATTGAAAATTACCATTTGGGCTCTCATCGGTGCCAACTGGAAACTGCCTCAACCAGTAAAATGTCTAATTTGCTTTCTTATGTATAGATATTTATTGAGAGGAAATGCTGCACAAATCTTTTCGTGCATCTGTTGATATTGTTCGTAAATACACAACAATTTATGGTACAACGCACGCCACGTTGTGTTTTGTTTAGTATTTTACCCGATTCAAGGGACTTCATTAAACAAGAAAGCAGCTCATCCCTCATCGAAGAAGACAATAGCAGAAGTGAGAAACACCCAACTATCTCAAGTGATAACTCTGATTATTTGCTTATCCTTTTATTTCGTTTTATTTCTTTTATTTGCATATGTAGTCAAATTTCACATTTGTGTGGTAAATTTCAGTAATTATACTATGGTAAGTTTTTGCATGAGTTCACGCAACATACAATCATATAATAATTCCAAGTAAATGAAGGATCTGTAATGCTAAAAATTCGATGATATCAGTTTAGGAAGTCGGTTTAGATTCAAGCATATATACATCAGTCAATTGAAGCTAGATAAGAAATAAATGATCTTGACAAAAACAAGAGATTGAATAATTAGACAACAAAATACCTGGATCTCCGCCGACATGTTGAAGTGTAGAATAAAAGAGTTAAATCTATATTCGTAATCAATGGTGTTCTAGAAATGTTGATGAGATCACTTAAAGATGAATAGACAAGCCTGGCAACTGCAGTGCAAAAATCTGCTCTTACTTCTATTCCGACTGAGGATGATTACTGCAACTTTTGACATGTATATATAACAAACAAAATCGGAGGCAATAAGACTTGTCAATTCATCTTAGCTAGTAAGAGAGTCGCCTTCCTTAAGAACCCTCTTTTTCCCATTAATCATCTCATAAGCCCTCCTGCTTTGGTTTGTTTGGTTTTTTTAAGTTCTTTTATCATTTATTATTATTATTACTATCATTAGTAGTTTTCTTCACATAACGAATTATTCAATTCAATCCAAAAATTGCAACATATAAAATACAAAATTCGAAAGTAAGATTTTCCGTACAGATTTTTCCTGTTAATATCATTAAGAGACGTTAGTATCCAGTATAACTTCAAAATGTAAAAATGAAAATTCTGTCTTCACAGAACGTGAAAGCGTGAAATCTCTCATATAAGCCGTCGAAAGACTTGGCTAAAAGCTTTCGTAACTAACCTGAACATATCCGCCTGGTTATTTTAGTTTTTAGTCTATCCAATGCGTCAAAGTTGTCCATCGTGTACACAAACTCTGAAGATGGCTCGCTGCTAAAGGCTGAAAAATCCGACGTCTGTACGCTGTTTCCGATTGCAATGACAAACATAATAACACCAGATTTTTTTATAGATTCTGCTGCTTTCAAAGTTTTGGATTCTGTTTCAGGTTTTCCGTCAGTAATAATAATGGCGACATTAGGAGCTTCAGCGCGATCACCGTTGGCGACGGTAAAGGATTTTGTTTGCAGATAATCGAGAGCAAGGTCTATAAACGATGTTCTTTTACGACGTTTGATGTTGTCAATAGCGATCAATAAATCGGACACATTGGAATGATGATTTAGGTGAAAGTTATTCTCTACCCAAGTGCTGTATGAGACCGAACCGACTCGCACACGATCGTCTCCGATGTTGAAGGATCTGACAATGTCTTTCATGAATTGTTTAACTTTCATGGAACTTGAGTCTAGCATATGTTGCGAATCGTCCAGGAGAAACACGACGTCCGCCATCGTTTTCTCACATTCTAGAAAAGAGTTAGAAATATCATAGAGATAGAATAGCAGAAAACCCAGCAGCAGAATAAATACTGTGCGGTTGACTGCTAAAATTACATGCATTTATATTATTTTTCAGGAATAACTTTGGAAAAAGACTATTTGGTTAAAATGAATTTTGTTTCGCCTAGATTTTGAAATGATTTGTTGTATTGTTCTAACATTTCAAGGAATGTGGTCACATACATACGTTCCGCTGACCCAATAAAGAATGAAACATATGCTTTGGCAAAAGATTTTTGAAACATAGAAAAAAGAGACAAAGAAAAATATGAATATAGAGAGAAATAGACAAAATATCATAATTTAGTTTTGTTCTTTCCATATTGAAAAGAAGTTACACAGTTGAGTAGTCTTATCGGCATGTAGTTGTTGAGATTTCTCAGGTTCCCTATTTCATATAAAAGCATTATGATTGCTGTGTTCTAATGTTCTGGGACTTTGCTTTGTTCGAGGTACAACTTGAATAGGATAGCTAGCTTCTTAATTATGAATTTACAAGCTTTTTTGAAAAGATCAATGGTGATGTCATCCAGTTTAGGGGCTTTTCTGTCTTTTCTTTCTTTGATGGATTGCTTCAGTTCCTACATAGTAACATCCGGGAAATTTTCGAATTGACTGCTCGTGATTTGTATATTTTGTGTTTTTTTCTGCATTCTTTGTTTGGAGGAATTGATTTTCGTAGAATTATTTGGCACATTCGACGATCTCGTCCCCGTTCATTGTTATTACTAGTTTTTACCACACTGGTTATTTGTTTTTGTTTTTCTGCATCAACAGTTTTGTTTAGAGCTTTAAAGTCCCTTTCACAAGAATTGTTTTGATGACAGCTGTTGTGTATTTTCTTTTATCTTCTCTTCCTTTTGGGAATGTTTTTATATAGATCAGTTGCTTCGATCTCTCTTCTTGTTGTTGTCAGTGGTTTAGGATTCTTGCTTTTTTTGAGATCTTTACTCCTGATTTTTGACTAATGATTCGTTTGTGTTTTGGCAACTTATATTTTGGAGGTTGTAATTTAAACTCATGGATTTCGGTGTCGTTCTCTTCCAGCTCGGTGAGAAGGTATATTTCTGTTTTTCAGTTCGGGCTTGAAGGATTGGGCGAGTTTTTTAGTACGTTTAGTGGTTGCATTTTGCTGTCGAACATTTCCTTGCTTTCTTTGTTGGTTTTTATTTAACTTTTACATCTTATCATTCTGTGGTTACTTCCTACAAAGACTTGAATTATGATCTGAATATCTTTGACGAAGTCGCTCTTGTGTGTCAGGATGCAGTTGATTTCGTTCTTGGTATCGTTGTGGTTGGGTTTCCTCCAAGTCTTTTTTTTCTTGAAAAAAAGGTAAGATTTTCACTTCATAACAGGCCGACGAAACTTTTATTTCCTTGTTCTAATCAAGTGTCTAAATATACCATAAACATGTTGATATATCTTCGTTTTTGTTAATATGGAGTTCAAATCGCTGTGGAGGTTGTCGCTCTCTCTCTCTTGGTTGACTATGAAGAGGGACCATACCTTTTTGAGAATTGTACTCTGACTACGCCAATTGAGATTGCTTTGAAGCCTATAACGTTGTCTTTGAGTTGTTTATGAATGAGAAAGACAACTCTGCTTTGTTTTCCTTTCTCCTTTCTGCAGTTGTATAGAAGGTGTTGGCTTTTCAGTTAGATTAGTTTTTCACCGGTTTTTCTCATTTCTCTAACGTTCTGTAAAAGGTTCTGATGTTGCAGGTGCCAAAGTATAGTGTTGCTTTCTTGGTGATGGTTTGGTGGGGTTTTTGAGTAGTCACTCTTGGAACACATCAGCCCACTCGAAGCAAGTAATGCAGCTTTGCCCTCTGCACCAATTGACCCAACAGGAGAAGTTCTTGGTGTTATGCTTGGATGTCAGCACATCTCCCCCACCAAAAACAAGTGACGCAGCTTGGCCTTTTGGAATCGATGCCCCAGCTTGGACTGCCGGTATAATTTTGTTCGCGTGAACCATGGGGAGTGCTGCGTCATGCTTAGCCATGCTGTTGGATGACATCTACCAAAGGGGTCTGGTTAATTGTTTACAACTAATTTCAGAGTGGCTTAGTACCCATTGTATCTGCTCTCGAGATAAGATATGTGTTTGTACTGCGCTGTAAGTGATAGGATGAGACTACTTATTCATTCTAAATGCTATCGTGGTATTACCTGTAGGTATGTTAGATGTAATTATAGGTCCAACACTGCGTCGACACGTGCAGGTATGAAGTATTGAGACAATAATTCAAAAGTTTACACTATTGCAAGGTAGTTCTTACCGATGTCCTTTTCTCATCTGTTTCTTTTTTTTAATTTCATTTTCCTCCCCCACAACCTAGTCCTTAGAGTTTGGATGTACAAAAAGTTTGGTTTATTCTCCCCCTTTATTCTCTCAGTTTTTCAAGTTCACTTTAATGAACTTAATGAGTTGTTTTTCAACAAAAGATCAAGAGGAAGAATGTCTTGGCAGAAACCCATCATGAATGATACACTAGTTAGTGAATGGAGAAAATCAACCGATCAGTTTATCAGTTGATATTCCATATTCGGCTTGGATTACAATTAGATTTTTTCACGAGGATCAAATTAGAGTGAATTCTTGAACTCCCCAGCTTAGCATATATAGTTAGCCAAGGTTCATATATTTCACTTCTGAACTTACTTTTGTTTACCTCTAATGAAATGACTTGTCTTCTCTGCTTGCATCTTACAAGTTTTCAGTACATCATCACTATTTACTTCTACTAGTAAATACGTTCAGAGAAGCTTGTTGGACATGTTGGTATCATGTCCAACAAGCTACTCTGAACAAATTTACTGGTTACATACTGTAACATACCGTAAGATGTGGAACTTATCGGTAGCTTCCTGATGAGCCGATGATTGATTGTTCCAAACTATTATTTTCTTTAGGAATGTGATTTTAAAAGGAAATGCCGGCCACAAATAAAATTTATGAAAGAAAATTTCATAATGCTGTCAAATTTGATACATCTTTGTGATCTTAAATAAACAGATAGGTTTGTCTTAAATTTTAGTTTGTATGTGTCACTCTTACTTGGATTTGTGCCAATAGTACATTCCTCCCAAAACCAGTAAATGCTTTGGTTTGAGCAAATAAAATATGTCCGTCAAGTTTACTTTTATGAATGTACGAAAATAATGCCAAGCATACACATAGCGTTAATCTTTCTCAGAAACATTTTCAGCTTGAATTCTGATAAATGGATAACGAATTTGATGATCTTTATTAGCAGATCAGTTATATTTTCAGGTCGGATTAGGTTAAATAGAAACTTGGATGATTGTCATATACAATGTACGACTAATATTTATGATATTTACTAATTTTGGCTTGTTCGGCACAAAGCTAAATAGATTGAAAAGGATATTGGTTTGGGCTAAACTCTAAGGTGGGAAAAGTTTACTTGCCTCTTACGTAGGATCTAACACGGGGATGGGTCACATGCCAATGAGAATATTCACGTATCTGATCGAATAGATAGATTTCCAACACACTTTCTTCAAAACATTTGTGAAATTCGATCACAAGTGCTTTGTTAAAAGCACCATTACCAAAGGATTCTTGACTGAATTGAACGAACAACCATTCAAATTGAAGAAAACAAAACAAGAAATGCATTTAAATTAGACGTACATTGACCAACCATTTGAACAGATATTCAAAGAAGAAATTAACTGTCAGGAGATACAGTCAAATATGTTCAAATATACTGTGAATCTTTGACTGAATCACATGATAAATAATATCAAATTACCTTGTGGGAAGCATTTTCCGTGATGGCGATAAAATCCTTCTTTGCAAACGCAGGTACGTTGTCCATTTTCAACGCCGCAGTTACTATTATCTTGGCAGGGTGCTAATTTCACAATTGTCAGTTTGCCTCCAGCTTTGCAAGTAGTTTTTGTCTGACATTTCGAATCTATTGCCACTTCATTCAACTGTTACATTATCAGGAGAGAAAAACAAAAAAATCGATAAGAAAAATGTTTCAATGTATGATTCATTAGTGTAAGTTGGTTAAAAAGGATAAAAATTATGTACAACGTATATCGTGAAATGGAATTCGTTACAAGATCGTTGTTATTCTGAGATTTTAAACTATTTCTATCGTAATTTAAGATATTATAGTCCCCCAAATCCATTCCCTATGGTTCAACAATGAGGTTTAGAGCGGTTGGTAGATGGTGCCATATTAGTTAATCTATCAACACAGTACTGCTCAACTCTATAGCGAAATAAATCTTCTTTCTATGGCCTAACCTGTGGCTGAGATGGAGGATTATTTGCCCTCAGTACAGTTGATAACAGTCTGGACTTAGATGAGAGCAAGGATTTTGGATGCTGATTGCCATGATAATCCATTTGAGAGATTAGCTGAATACAATTTCCCTACTCCTGTTCTCCTCAATTGAGTTAGTGGTTTTTAATCACCTAGAAATCAATTCCTTTAACTATAACAGTATCTGGTGAGGGGACCCTCGTCTGAAAGAACAAAAAAATTATCAATTCTCGAAATTATGTCTAACATTTTGATTTTCGCCACTTATAAGGTCTGGCAATCAGCACTTTTTTATTATAGGAATTTCACTGTAGACTTTGATCTGAATGAACGTAACTACATTATTATTGTAGAATGTTGTGATACATGTAAGTTGAGTGACGTCAATTGATTTGCAATAATTGGATCTGTTCCATGTTTGAAACAGTTGCATATTTCCTACCAAGGTCGAGATTTTATGTTGATTTTCAAGGCTGATTGATCTTCTCTACTTGGGAGGCTGACTCAGTATAATCTTCCTACTTTCTGTTTTTCTGATTTTGGGATTTGTGCTAAGTTTGGTAAATATTAATTGATTCATGTTGACCTTTATTTACACTAAAAGCTAGATCAGTGGAATTCAATTTTGTGAGAAATTATCTCACAAGATGATTCAATCTTCAGAAGAATATTTTTGGGGTGAAATCGCAATATTTCAGAGAGCCAGTAACGATAATGCAAATATATCGATTATTGGTGAATCTTTGATCATCGGCTGTAATGAAAGATACTTAAAACAATAATCTATCCATGTATACTGCAACATGAGTGGAATTGCTTGAGTGTGTGTGTTTGTTTTACAGATGAGACCACTTATTGTAATTACTGAATTCGTATACTGGCATTTTCTTTGTACATCAAACTTACCTTCATATAAGTCCCTTTGTTGAGGCACCCACACTGAGATTTTGGTACACAATCTTGGCCACTGAGCATATATCCGTCTTTGCACACACAGGCTTCCGCGCGTTCTGTGCATTTTGGTTGAGGTTCAGTGCAAGAAGGTTGGCAAACCAATGCATCGAACTCATGAACTTGATTTGGAGGACAGACCATGACTGTATTAAAGGAGGAAGAACATTATAGTAAATAATCTATGGAAAGATGACACTGTCATGAAAGAAAAGATTTGAAAATTATGGAATGAACCTTACCACATTTCGAAACTTTTCTCCAATCAAGAGGGAATCCTTCCTTCTCACATTCACGGGCGAATCCCTCGATTGCTTCACACACAACAGTGTTTACTTCACTGTGTTTATGATAAATACAGGCATCCATTTTGCATGAATCCAGATATTCCTTGACGCGTTCATTGCCAAGTTGTTCTCTGCAGTCACTGAATATCGGATTATGAATCACGTCGCATCTCTGGGTTTGAGTAGATGGACAAGTTGTGTTGACGTCAGTTACATTACACCTAGATGAAAAAAACACGCATCAAATTTATAAACCATACTTTTAGTGTAGTACTACTATGTTTTTCTTTCATTTGTGAGGAACAAGGCATATTTACAGTGAAAATTCAATAAAAATCTCACTTTATAGGTTTTTCAAATTCCACTGTTTAGATCACCAATGTCTTCTATTTTATTTAAAACCGGTTCTTTTGTGCAGGAAAAGTTCTTTTATCATTCTCCGGAGTTTTTTAGTATTATTTATGGGCAAACTAATTATGTTTTATAATCTTATTATTCAGTATGAGAGAGTAGTTTTTACTCTTTTACTTTATTTTCTATTCGTTTTTGATAGATGCAGAACACAGACATAATACATATAAAGATTGTGCCTAAATAAGGGTATTGATTAGAAAATTATGCTCAGACTCAATAATTGCTATCTTCGATATTTAATGAGTGCCCCACAAATAAGCTTAGTATGCATACATATCAGCAGCAACGGCCGCCTTTTAGCATCCGTCTTAGGCATAAACCCAAGACTCGTCAGACCTCTCTATCATTGGTGTCAAGGAGTCAGTACTCTCTGAACTTATCTTATTTGTCACGTCATCTTATACTTTGTGGGACCCAGTTTTGCCTGTGATCTCTTGTGAATAGTGATGACCAGTGTGTCGACATTTGAGTTTTGTACATGGCATTTGTTTTATTGAAGTTCGTTTTTCACTTTTTTGCTTTCTTTGTTCAATCTGTGTATTATCATCTGGGAGCCATTAAGGTTCTCAGGAAAAAGAACGAAGACGTTTGCAAATCTGAGGTGGATAAGCTATTCGCTATCTATTCGATTTCTATATCTTATCAGTTTAAGTTTCAAAAGACCATCTCGAGGCAGGCTGTGAAAAGTCTGGGTGAGCTAGTATCTCCTTTTCTTACTCCTTTACTGAGCTAGACGGGTCTGCCTTCGTATATACTCTGACATATTTCCAGCATTGAGTGTTTTGTTAATAATATTAGGACTTTTTTCGTCATCAGGTCATTTTTGGAGTATGGTTTTATTCAGTTTGATCACTTCAATCTTTCCTCTCGTTGTTGTCGGTGATTTCAGAATCCTACTTTTTTCTATGCGATTTTTGTTTTTTCTTGACATGTTTTGTTTGTTTTTAGCATTCTGACGTCTTCTACTTGGGAGGTCGTTATTTTTTTGTTAAACTTGTCGATTTGGGAGTTGTTTACTTCTGGTTCAGTGAGAAGTTCATATCTGTTTTTCAGTTCGAGCTTGAAGGGTTAGGCGAGTTCTTCTTAGTGGTTGCATTTTGCTGTCGAACATTTCCTTGCTTTCTTTGTTGGTTTTTATTCAACTTTTACATCTTATCATTCTGTGGTTACTTCCTACAAAGACTTGAATTATGATCTGAATATCTTTGACGACGTCGCTCTTGTGTGTCAGGATGCAGTTGATTTCGTTCTTGGTATCCATATCTGCTTTTATTGAAGAGTGTAAGATTTTCACTTCTATCGTTCCCTATCTTATGTCCAAACTTGCCAACGAAACTTTCATTTCCTTGTTCTACTTTAGCGTTGGAATCTCCCATTATGATGTTGAATTTTTTCGTTTTTTTTTTTTTTTTTGAACATGGAATTCGATTCGTCGTTGAAAGGATAACTATCTCAAAGGACAGTATAGGAGGGAGTTTGATTTTTCCTTTTTTGCATTTTAAAGGAAAAAATATCTGCAAATTATTTTGAAATAGATTGGCATATATAAAGAGTTCAGAGCCAAAAGAAAATTTCCAATTGACAAGGGATAGCAATTTGTACATTTTGAAAAATAAAACATTATCATCATCATCATCATCATCATCAGTCTTTTAGCGTCCGTCGTTGGACATAGACCTTCCCCAGGATTTGCCACACTTCTCTATCATGGGCGTCACGGAGCCAGTACTTCCTGAACTTGTCTAGTTCATCTCTCCATCTAATATTTTGCCGGCCTCGGTTGCGCATATGGTCTCGGGGAATCCATGTTGTGAGTCGTGATGTCCATCGATTGTCAGCCATTCTTGCAACATGGCCAGCCCACCGCCATTTGAGATTTTTTATGGATTCTATGATGTCTCTAACTCTTGTCTTTTCCCGGATGTGTTGTGCTGTTTTGTGGTCTCTCCATGTGAGGCCCAGCATTATTCTTTCATGTGCACGTTGCATGGTTCTCAGCTTACGGATCTGTTTCTTGGTTAAGTTCCATGTTTCAGCTCATTGGTGACTATTGGGAGGATGCATTGGTTATACACCCTTCTCTTTAGGATTAATGGGATCTTATTATTTTTGAAGGTTGAGCTAGCTCTGCCAAAGGCTTGCCATCCTAGTGTGATTCTTCGCTTGATTTCTTCTTCTTTTGAGGGTCTCATGGAGATTCGTTGCCCAAGGTAGATGTAGTGGTCTACTTTCTCGAGTTCTGTGTCCTCAATTTCGATCTTAGTGTTCTTATCTCCAATGTGGTTGTTGTACATGATCTTCGTCTTGCTGAAGTTCATGTGTAGGCCGACTTTCTTGCTCTCCTCATTTAGTTCATCTATCATTAGTTGGAGGTCGTGTAGGTTCTCTGCGAAAAGGACTATGTCGTCTGCGAATCTGAGGTTGCTCAGATACTCGCCGTCTATTTTAATTCCTTTACTCTCCCAGTCTAGCCTTCTGAAGATCATCTCGAGGCAGGCTGTGAAGAGTTTAGGTGAGCTGGTATCACCTTGTCTTAGTCCCTTCTGGAGCTGGAAGGGGTCCGAGTCTTTATGTAGCCTGATAAATGAGCTGCCGTGATTGTATATATGTTTCAACACTTCAACATATACTGGATCTACACCTTGCCGACTGATGGCCTCCATGACCTTAGGGATTTCTACTGAGTCGAACGCCTTTTTGAAGTCGATAAATGCTACGGCAAGTGGTAGTTTATACTCTGCTATGATTTGCACACCAAATAAAACAATATAATGACCCTTATTTTTTACCCACATCCACTTCCGATTGAATTCTGATCTTTGTAGTAGTATATTCTTGAGAATCTAATAAGTGGAATATATTAACCTGGCTAATATATATATATATATATATATATATATATATATATATATATATATATATATATATTATATATATATATATATATATATATATGGAGAGAGAGAGAGGGGGGAGGTTTGGGTATGACTGATTGTTAGCACATATTTCTGTACATTGTATAATGTTGAAACATACTAGTTGTGGGGAAATACTTGGGCAGTACATGAAGGAGATTCGGTACAAAACTTTACAGAATTTATCATATTATGTGGTATGCAAATATTATAGATTATTTATTATATGTGCAAATATGTACTTATAATACATATATTCATATAATGTATATATCCACCGAGTGTTTCCTATAATGTACAAATATCAAAAAGCTGCATTATTATATGCACATACATCGACACACACGTGCTTGCTCACATACATACTCTGTCTGTCTGTCAGTCTGTCCGTCTCTCTCTCTCTCTCTCTCTCTCACTCACTCTCTCTCACTAAATATATGTGTGTGTATGTGCGTGTGTGTGTGCGTATGTGTGTGTGCTACCTATTGGGAGTTCCCAATGATGTACACATATTTTGAAACATGTACATGGTTATTATCCTGAAATTGATTACACAGAATAAGAATGAATGTTATAAAAAAAAGTTTCAAAGGAAAACTTGAACTGTACAAAGTATTTAAAAAAAGGCGTTATAAAACCATATCATCATAATTAGCTGCAGTGGCTTGTTAGGGTATGTTGTTGAACATAACCTTTGCCGAAATTTGCTAGACCTCTCTTTTTCGGCCTCAGTTTTGCATATGATCCCTCATGATCTACGTTGTGAGTTGTGATGTCTATGAATTGTTTGAAATTCTAACAACATGACCAGCCCATTGCCATTTGAGTTTTCTGATAGATTCTATGATGATTTGGACTTGTTTATTTCTTTAATGTTGTGAGTTATCTCAAAATCTGTCCATGTTATGTTGAGTTTGATTCTGTCCTGTGCACATTGCATGATTTTCGGTCTGAGGGTAAATCTTTTGGTTAGGTTTCATGTTTCAGCTTTATAAGTGACTGACAAGGGGAAGCATTGATTGTATACCCTGTTAGAACTAAAGTGGTTCTTTTGCTTCTGAAAATTGTTTACTTTGTCAAAAGCTTGCCGGCTTAAAGTGATTCTTTTAGATTTGTTTGATATGTCTGATGCTTTAAATAAAGTTTATATGACGACCATCTTTCCTCCTCTCTTCAGTCAGTTCGTCTAGCATTATCAAATGAAGGTTTTCAGCAAGAAAGACGTCAACATATCTGAGGTTATTTACGTATTTGCTGTTTGTTCTGGTGACTTTGGTGGCCAAGTGTAAGTTTCAGAAGATCATCTCTTGGTAGGCTGTTAAGAGTTTCGATGAACTTGTATTGCCTTGGTTTGTTTGTTCTTTTGAACTGATAAGGTCAAGAGTTTTTATGTAACCTTATAAAGGAACAGCTCTGTCGGTGAATATGTTGCAAAACTCTGGTTCTTAAGGTGTCAATGCCTTGTTGCATGATAGCGTCAATAACTTCAGGGGTTTTCAATGAATCAGCTGTTTTCTAGGAATCAATAAAGCGAGTGTATTTTTTTTGTTCTGCTGTTTTCTCTTTCAGCTGGTTTACCAAATAGAGTCGGTCAACGATAGAGTAGTTTCTTCTGAAGCTAACTTGTTCCCAGTCAACGGACAACGATCATATTGAAAATTGCATTCTGTGATCCATATAAATAGTCGCCTGACTGTTCGTGGAATTTCCAAAGAAATTGCTACCAAATAAAAACCCATCAAAGTCACTGCTATCTAGCATAATCATATACAACACTCTAAAAAGTTTGATTGTAAGTTCAGTACCTTTTTGTACATCTCTCGAATTCTACGATGACATTGAGTTTCTTCCAGTTGACAAGAATTTTTGTACGAAAAAAGATTAAAAATACATTTTCTTAGCCACTCTGTATGCATAAATTACATTATATGAGGTTCTACACAGGAGGTAAGGAAATTTGACCGTGGACAAATTCACTGTAAGACCTAGTTTTGATACATAGTATCGGCAAAACCCATAAGTAAAACACAACACATTTATTTCAGTATTCAAATACACTAACCTAACTTCTGGCTTATCGCTATCGTCTTTGACTTGGTGACTTTTTCCGACTTTGGAAAATCGATCATGATCTTTCGATACATCTTTGCCCTCTTTTGTGCGTAGGTCATCTTTTTTACCGTTACAATCACCACAGATTCCGCTCAGTTGGTTAGCAAATGTGGCTGGCACTTTCACATTGGCCCGATGTCTTCCGTCAAATTGAACTTGCAGACCCCATTCTGTAGTCACAGTTATCCAACCGCCACCAAATTTAGCGGAGAATCCTGAAACATCATTGATAGGAGGGGATTTTCTTTCTCCGTTCACCTAAAATAATGAAAGATTTTTTTAAAATACTTAAGTTAAAAAAATGTTGAGCTGTTATAAATAAAATATTTAAGGACTACAATTCAAGCCTGTAAATAATTTTAGCTCATATTCTTATTTAGTCTGGATTGGATTACTTTATTTTGTATTTGTAATTGCTCGATTCTCACTGAGAGCCTGCACTTTATTCCTAAATCAGCGATTATCACTCACTGCTTGATGGCTTGAGCTGTAAAAATAAAACAACTAGAAAAGTAAGATGCAGGTGAATTTTTGTTTATTAATATTAATAGTAACGGTCTAAAATACTTCATTTAATGAAAAAAACGATTATTTGTACTACTAGTACATAAAACAAAACAAACATGATGCGAAGATATTTGGATGAAGAGTAGGTTTAAAGGTTACATTTCTACTTTTACGTGCTAGCTAATATTGTATTGCAGCGGGTTGGTTAAACTACGCTTTCCATTGGCAAAAGGGGCGTGAGTTCTCACCTCACCAAGAGATTATTCATTATTTCCCATCTGCGCTGTTAATGTTAACTGACTATATGATGTGACAAAGAGGCAACTAAAAATGAAGATAAAGCAGCGATGAAAAATGCTGGTAAGCAACAAACACTCTTTGGAAACTGATTGATGAGTAGAACAAAATGTTTAGAAAAAAAAGTATCTTTTCTAAATCCAACTTTTACCAACTTTTATTCGTTTTTGTTCATTGGAATCGATTTAATATATAAGTAATACAATTATAAAAAAAGAAATGGTTCAAAAAATCTATGATAACGAAATAAACTAGACATCTTCGACCAATTATTGAATAATTTTATATTCAATTACATGGTGATTGAGTGTAAATATTGCAGAAATCATAGTAATTTCCAAACAAATATTCGATGTGTGTTGCATAGAATTGACAGAGAAAAAAAGCGAAACATGTCCACTGATTGTCTTTTAATGATTTTCTGTTCAAATGTTTGAAACTAAAAATTCAAAGCTTCGTACATGATCAGAACTTGCAAAAAGAAATAAAGCATCGAACTCATTATTTCAAGAGTCTTACCAAAGAAAAAATATCCATATAGACACAATCACAACAAAAAGGATGGTCAGAGGTCGGAAAGTAACACAATTGGTAATGACAAACAGAATAGGGCAATTATATCCGAAATATACTTTTTATGACTTACGAGCATTTTATGTCCAGGTAGAAGTCGTATTGTGACATTGGGTAGTTTGACGTCTACCATTCTTGTATAGGAAACCCGGGTATTTCCCCGATGTTCATTCTTCACTTCAACGGCAAAAAAATGCGGAGCTTGTTTTGTTGATGTAGCCAAGGTATATTTGCATATTCCCATGAAATGGATCATTTGTCCGTCGAATGTTTTATAATGTGGATCACCTGATACACTGCAACTACAATCGGCTTTTTCTGTAAGAGTGAAACAGATCAACAATCTACCTTGACTCTATTACAGATTTTAGGGTAAGTGTTATCTCTGCCTAATAGATGAACAAAATGTTGAGAAAGAATTTTCGTATCTATGAAAAAAATTGCATTTAAATCGATTATTGAGCATGAAAAATAGAATGATCGCGATCGTTCTTTTAATTTCATAAACCATTCAAGTACAAAGTCGTTGTCCAGTGCCGATACATATTAATCGAACGGGAAAATAAATCCCAATTTGAAAAATAATGATTTTCATCAGAAGGAATATAGAAATATGAAACAAAAGAGAAAAAATGACATTAGTCAAATAATGTGAATCTATTTTGCTTTATCGTAATGTGCCGATGTATTTCATTTCTATGGTCTTGCTCGAACTTTCTCGCCTGACCGAGGTAGATGTATTCGTGAACCTTTTCTAGGGCAACACCTCCTATTCCAATGGTTATTTTTCTAATGTGGTCTTTGTTTTATCGATCTTTTACCCAATTTTTTTACTCCCTCTGTTTCGATTACTTAATATGTTTTCTGCTTGTAATGCATTATCATCACCCAACCATATATTATCAAAATATTCCGAATCTATGCTTACTCTTTCGTTTGACCAGTTTGTTTTTTTGAAATATACATTCAAGACTCGATGCCAAAATAATATATATATATATATATATGTGTGTGTGTGTGTGTGTGTGTGTGTATTTGTGTGTGAAGACCATCACAAACAAGCGATTAAATACAGTTAAGTAAGACATTATTTATTTGTGATATCAAATATTGGAATTTCGATTAAGTCCATGCCACAAAAATATTTTTTGATTCTATTCATATGAGTGCTATCGTGTGTATATGTGTGTGAGTGTATATGAGCGTGTGAATGTTCTCATGCATGTGCAGGGCTGTTGGGGTGCGTGTGTGTGCATAGTTAGATAAGAAAAACAGCTGGTGGCCGTATTCATAAATTTTAACGAATACGTAATTTCAGAGCCTCAATATTTCTATGCATTATACATCATACATATATATATTCACACACGCACACACACATATTTATGTATGTGTGTGTGCGTGCGTGTGTGTGTGTGTGTGTGTGTGTGTGTGTGTGTGTGTGTGTGTGTGTGTTATTGAGAAATATATCTATAATCCGACAGAATACTACAAGAATGCATGATAACATTTGAAAGTCTATTTGGAATAACCTCCCGTTGTTATACATTTAATGAGTAACTTTGCCTCGGCACCAAAATTGATTATATGATTAAGGATGAAAGGGGGGGGGAATCGAATCTGCGACTGATAAGGTGACCACTCCAATGTAGCGTCATTCTTCACCTTCAACTTATCAGCCAAATGCCAAAGGCAAAGGCCTAAATAACTGTTTATGTATATATATATATATATATATATATATATATATATATATATATATATATATATATATATATATATATATAGTGAAATATTTTATTCGTTTCTCAAACAAGTTTATCTTTCTGCATTTTGGAAACTTCTTCAGGCGAATGTTTCGATTTATTCGGATCCCTATTTAGGATGTTGACTAGACTAACAAACCCCAATAAATCCAAGATGGGAAAAATTAGTAAGAATATGCTATAAAACATAAAGTGCAGCATTCAAAAACAGCTACGGCAAAATCAATTGATAATTCAAATGATGTCATTACCAGGTTTAGTAACATCTAACTGAAAAATACTTGTGCATTTGTACAGTGTGCTATAATGGACTTCTACCTTTCAATTTCCAAAGAAAGATTCGAAGAAGCCATTGAATTTGCAAAGACCTTCCCCAACGTCAACAAAAAGGAAATAGATAGAAATAATCAAACACTGTAGACAGACGGTACTATTCAATAATCAAAGACAATGGACAAAAAGAACCGACGGTCTTACAAAATCGTAAAAAGGAACTAAATTCTAAAAATGTAGGAATTTAACGGAATGATGGTTTGGTAATTGTCAAAATATGCTAATTCTCGCAAAAATGCATGAAATTATTAAAAAAACATGCTTCATCAAAGATATAGAAAAATGAACTTTAAAGTTGAAATTAAGGCCAACATAAAAATTCCACGGATATTTTTTTTTTAGATATTACTTTCAATCTGAGAGTTAACACACACGAATAGAATAAAGAAAGAAATTCTGAAATTGCATACATTAATTCGAAATCTAATCACTCAAATGCAATCATAAAGACGATTCCCAAATCAATAGAAAGTAAGTTTATATACAATTCCTCAAACAAAATGATATTCAGATCAACCATGATTTCCACTTCAAAAATAGATACAACCCAAATGATGTCCTAAAAGGGGTCAGAATAAATCGAATCATCTGCCTGACAAAGCCCCCAAAAGACAGAAACATAAACGTGTTTGTGTAGCGAATCCATTATTTCACCGTATCTGAAGCTTCTTCTTAGTTTTATGTTGAATGTATAAAGCACTTTATAGAATAAACCCACCATACATCGGATATTGAATTACTGATTTGTACTTTTTTGTATATATATATATATATATATATATATATATATATATATATATATATATATATGAGAATGTCTTTCCATTTTTAATATATATTTGTCCGAAAAACTGTTCGTTGTTTTTATTTTAGGATACTTGCATTATTGGCCTTACATAATTTCATTGTAAAAAATATCATTCGAGCAGCCGATGATTGGCAAATTCTTAAAAAAATCTGAATACTATAAGTTTACTTTCACGGAAAACTGAACTGTTTTTCAAACTTATCTTGGTAATATTCTCACTACGCCACTCTGTAAACGACCTATGCGCATATTCCACTGAAGGGTTCAGTTCTCATGATTTTGTTTATATTTACCCATTTTAATTGTTCGAATATGTTTGATTTATTTGTTGTCTCTTTTAAAAGTGAGCCATGCCATATTACATACAGTAAAAAAAAATCATGTAAGTGTTATGCTATTATTGGAACACAAATAAATAATTGTCAAATACCTGGGATACATTTGCCACCGCGAGATTTGAAATTTGGTTTACATATACAAGCATTTTGCCCATTTTGAAGTCTGCATTCACTGTTGGGTGGACAAGGGGTCGATTTCACAGTAAGCAAATTGCCACCAGCATGACAAATAGTTTTTGTCTGACATTTCCAGTCAAGAATTTCTTCATTTGCCTAAATATAGGGAAACAATTGTACAAACGCAGATACAATAGTACATTCATTTAGATAAACACAAAGATGCAAAATCCAACACTCACTCACAATTACATGCCCACATTTACACGATCTGCCACAATAAAATCGGGGAATTCGGAGAGGTTGACCAAACAATTTATCTGCAAATTTACCCTGTGTTTCCTGTGTCTGGTGGGACATTTAACTCGTCCCTGGAACTCATTCCGCGAGAAAAAAAACAACTCATTTTGTTATCAATATTAATTGATTGAGAACGTCTCTGTAAAGTTCACGCTTTAAATATGATTCCTTCTATATCAGATATAATTATCAAAGAATTGCATATTGAAGCAGTAATTATTCCATAAAATGTTAGGTATTCAACTCTCTCTCTCTCTCTCTCTCTCTCTCTCTCTCTTTCTCTCTCTTCTACGAACAGTCTAGATCTCTTCTTGTCTTAATGGTCCCTACTTACCCCGGTATCAGTGAATGTTTTTAACAATCACCTGATCAAATGGATTCGCTAATTAACACAATTTGATCTTGTACTCAACAAAGTATAAAAATTGGCACAGCTATTTATTTACCTTCATGTATTTCTTCTTGTGGATGCAGCCGCATTGAGATCTCGGCACACAAACTTCGCCACTGAGAATATATCCGTTTTTACACACACAGGCTTCTTCACGTCTCTTGCATTTCGTCCGCTGTTCAGTGCAAGAAGGTTGACAAACCAAGGCATCGAACTGATACACTTGATTTGGGGGACAGGTCATTCCTTAAGTAAAGAAATATCATGTCATATTCAATTTATTGAACAATAACACATCTATAAAAACATAGTATGGATTTTTGCATGAATCTTACCGCATTTTGTCTTTCCTCTCCAGTCAAGGGGAAATCCTGCTTGTTCACATTCTCGGGCAAATCCTTCAATCGCTTCACACACAACCTTGTTGAGAACTGTGCTATCATTGTGGTACATACATGCGTCAATTCTACATGAATCCAGATATTCTTTTACGCGTTCATCGCTGATTCTCTCTCTGCATTTATTGAATATTGGATGTTTGATCACGTCACATGCCTGGGTCAGGTCAGGTGTGCAGTACGTATTAACATCAGTAACATCACAACTAAAAATTAATGGAGTTACATTAAGATTTACTGAATATGCTTTGAAAAGTCTTAGTTGTTAGACTAATATTAGTTAGAGAAAGTGAGTCAAATTTCTGAAAAATTAAAATGAAGCAAATGGAATATACTAAAAAACAATAGGTACTTTTCAAAATGCAATATCAGTGTTTGTCTAAGCAACACTTCGGTAAGATGATTAATAATTATATGAAACTTTACAGGAAAATGGTAATGGCCAAAGAGTTAAATAATTAGTCGGTATTAGTCTATATATCTGGAGGTGAATTAATTGTCAGCACGGAAAACGATAACAGCAAAGCAAGTTCGGATTCTGGCTGGGGCTTTAATGATCAAATCATATTGGGAAGGAAATGAACCTATATCTTTCAACTGAATGTCCCTTTGGAATAACAAGATGGTTGATGGTTGAGGATAGTCAGAAAATGAACGCTCATCTGTGGAAAAAATAGTCTCCTCACCATACTCAGACAGTAGGAGCAAATCTATTAGCCCCATACTCAACTTTGACAGGGTCCAATCAAATCTTAAGTGTGTGGATATTTAATCTTGAATTATATATATGGGCTTAAAAGCTCTAACTCTGTTTTACGAGTTACAGAGATCATGGTACCAGTAGACAAATAAGCAACATCTGAGCTTTTAATGAAGAAAAATATGGAGATGTGGAATACATGAAGGTTAAGAGACTAAGAATAAAATACTTCTCTCCATAGAACCATGATAAGCTAGCTATTCTTGCAAGACATTGTGGTTTAGATCGATCTTCAATTGGTGCCAAGCTATTGTCGCTTCGATCCAGACCACGCCAAATAAAAAAGCTATCATTTTGCCTTATTTTTGAGGTGATCAAGTATTTTGAGTTGGAAACAACTTAACTTAGGCCGAAGGCACTCTTGAAGCATTGTAACATTAAATTACAAGAATATTCTACCAATGAAGGTAGAATTTTAAATAGTAATTTCAGAGCATACCCATTTGGAAGATCGATGAAAGAAATTAATGCCTGAGATTTTATTCTCAATAATTTTGATAACAACAATTTTGATTGATATTACGCGTTAATGCATCTAGCAAAACTCGACAGGATTATCGTGATCGAGGATACTTACCTGGATTTTGGTTTGTCACTGTCGTCTTTGACTTGGTGACTTTTGCCGACTTTGGAGAACTTATCACGATCTTTGGACACATCCACCCCGTCTTTAGTGCGCAGATCATCTTTTTTACCATTGCAATCACCGCAGATTCCGGTTATCTTATTGGCAAATGTCCGTGGCACTTTAACATTCGCCCGATGCCTTCCATCAAATTGAACTTGCAGGCCCCAATCTGTATATACAGTCATCCAACCACCAGAATATCTAACAGAAACACCGAGGGTGTTGTTAAGTGGGGGTGTCATTCGGTGACCATCGACCTTTCAAGAAAAATATACAGCATTATTTGTGATACATATCTCATTGAATATCTATACGAAATCTCAAATCCCTTTTCTTATCGTTTTGAATACCTTCTTTATACTATTATTACGCTCCTTTGATGAACTTAGTATCGATAGAAAAAATTATTATCTATCCTTCAATAGATCTTCAATTTATTGTGATTATCCTAAATTTTCACCAACTTAGTATTTGTGTAGAAACAAAGCCGAATTTCTTTAATTAGAACTTACCTGTATTACTTTTAATATCTATATATTTGCATGTTTCCATCAGATGTATGAGGGTTGTCTCTGGTAACCACGAAATGGCATCTTTGCACAAATTTCCAGCACATTCCTTGGAACCTTCATTGACAACCAATCACTGATTTCAGACAGTCTCATTATTTCCTTGTATCTCCAATTCATCAAGTTCATTTGAATTGATTCCCAGTTTTTTCTTACCATGACCTGAATCATGTTTTACAGCTTCTTCAGTTTCTGGTAGCGGTTCTGGTATTTTTCAAGATTTCCACTTTGTTTGATCCTCTGAAAAAATTCATGTCTACGATGTGACATACTTCGATATCGTCTGATTGGGACCCATTTGCATCGTATTTTAACCCTTTTGCTTTCTAAAAAAAAAAGCCCAACGCTAAGTCCAAATTCATGATTGTTTTCATCTTTCACGGTGTTTTCAAAATTATGTATACGTATTCACTTATATGTTTAATATCTACGAAATTTGATATTTTCACTTCGACAAAATTTGTCTTTGGCCCAAATGGTAATGCTGCATTCATTTTAACTACAATGATACGAGATATTACCTTTCTTTATACACACCCTCTGTTTCCAATGGTATATATTCTTAAATCTTCCGTGAATTATTTCTTTTTTCATTTCTTGTATTTCTAATTTTTTTCTTGTTTAGTTTCTCACAGTCCATTTACTTTCTTCTTATTTGAGCTACAGTAATGAAATGTAACCATTCGTAGTCTACTTTTTATTGCGTTGTTGTAGTAGCAGTAGTAATAGCAATACAATTATTTGTACCAGTTTTGAAAGATAAATCTTACAAAAGATCAAATAATAAATTGCTTTTACTAAATTGATAATTTGTATAGTTCCTACGTTACGTAAGATGCTAATTTGTTTCAGTCATGTTGATATTGATTTCACAACAGTTGCTCATAACTTATTGAGTACAGATGATATTGAATATTCCACATTGATATTTTTTCTTTATTTTCTTCTTCCTCTCATTATTATTATTATTATTATTATTATTATTATCATTATTATTATTATTATTATTATTATTATTATTATTATTATCATTATTATTATTATTATTATGTCTAGTTATATTCATTGCACACCGAGTTTTGCCTTGAAACTCAGAGCAGGCAACGAGGTTATGACTTAGTAGGCACTGGCATTTTTCGTTCATTGGATTTACAAAGGCGGGGTCCATACTCGAGTCCACACAAGAAACAGTATATAGCTGTATAACAGAGGGAAATATTCATGTAAAGGATATGGATGGAGCCTGTGAGGACAATTTTCTGTATTTCGCAGATACTTGGATTTCCTAGTATTTTACCTAGATTTTTGATGGTCCCCATTTATGACCCTAGGGGCTCTCAAAGCAACAGGTACTGTTTTAGTCTCAAGTTGCCACATTTTTGTGATCTGAACTCCCAGGTCTTTGTACTCACACATATTTACATATATGCTTTTGACTGATAGAATGGCAATATCTAGTAATAAGCATCCGTCTCCCATTGACCTCAATAATCATGTATGGGTGGTTGTTTTTGATGGTTCAATCAATGTGTACGAGTAAATACCATAATATAGCCAAATCTTATGTTCAACTTACAGGTTTTGGGTGGTGTTCATACCAATGTAGAGTGATTGGTGCGTCAGAGTGCTTACTTACTAACCAATGAATGTACTGGCCCACTTTATTGTGTCTAAGTCTGTAATAATTGGGAGCTACAACAGAATATCCATATGATGTGGTCATTAGTCTCATTTGCGATGTCACAGACCCTGTAGTTGGGGTTAACATCGTTTTTGATAAGGTGTGCTAAGTGATTCCAGATAGCAAAGCTCTGGTCTTGGGCGACAAGGATGAAGCCCTCTGCTTCAGCTTTTAACCCTGAACTCTGACTGGCTTCAGTGTCATCTACCCCAGCATCTAAGATGCAAAAATAGGCATTGAACGTGCAGGGGTTTCTGTTCACAGTGTCCTCTAAAAATTGATTGTCTATGTTGCTTGGCTGTAGTTTTCAGAATTTTGCAACTTGTGTAAAGGCTTATTGAATTGTGTCAGTGATGTTTAGTTCATCTCAAAAAGTGTAGGATTTCCTCACAACTGATTGAAACCTTTTTGCTCTTTTTTCACCAAAGTCGTCACTTGCCTACAGGTTCGCGTGTAGGTCAATGATTGCAGCTTTGTATAACAATTCTAACTGGAACACGCCTCTACTGCCTTATTTTCTACGTCTGCTTTTGGGTGGTGCATTCAGTTGTTGGAAAGAAGTTTCATTGTTTTTTCGTCCATTTTGCCTATGTCAGTTATATTCCAATTAATGAGGTTAAAGCTGTAGTGTACTACAGGTATTGCCAAGGTGTTAATGGCTTCGATGCAGTTCTTGGAGTAGCTCAAACTCTTGTTTTGTACTCCTTCGTTATTCCTTCTTTCATGAATGCTTGCTGAATTCCATTGCCTTAATTAATTTCAAGGTTATTTCCTGTTCAAGTTTTTGAATGGTTGCGTCAAAGAAGATATCCTTTGTTGTTGCCAGTTTTCCCCACCTTAATTATTAAGGTCACATTTCATCTCTTTATCATCACTGAAAATCGTAACTGTTCGCAGCAGCCTAGTAGCTCAGTCATCCTTTACACATAGAGTTTAAGATCATCCATGAAAAATTGGTTGTTCATTTTCTTTTCTCCGGTTTTTTATTTGGAGGTAGTACTGTTAATTTCACTTTAAAGGGGAATTAGGGCTAAACAGAGAAGGAGGGGCGAAAGGGATTCTCTTTGGAATATTCCACTTATTAGCTATATTCCTGGTTTTTGAGTCGTCTTTAATATGGTTGAGGAGGAGATTGGAGTTTCATTATATCATGCTATGTTCAAGAAAGTCAGTTATAGCCGTTGCGATTTAGGCTATCAGAATCCAAGTATTTGGTAGTCGATCGAATGTTTTGGGTTTTTTTTTTTCAATTTATCCAGGCTGTACTCAGATTACGACGTATGGATCGGCAGTTATTGAGTATCATCTTATGAATTAAAAAGTCGGTCATTGCACCCACAAGAACTTCTTCTGCTGCCTTTTTGTTTTCGGGGAAAGATTTTCATGTTTTCATGGTAGGAATATATTGTGTTCGATAGAATTGTCGTGATTTGTTCATAGGTGATTGTTAGACAGATGGTTGATCTGTAATTTTAGGGGTCTTTAGTATCATAGCTTTTGGGTTGGGGGCAAGTTGTGCCGTCACTCAACCACGGTGGTGCTTCCCATGGGGCGTTCATTTGTTTGGTTTTAATGTTCACTCCCTTGGAAAAATCATTAACTATCACTAACTTTCCCCTAAAGTAATTTATTTCCTTCCGTATCTTTTCATTCCATTTGGATTGTGTATTCCTAATTGTTTGATTTTCTTTCATTTTATACCCGATGGCATTTGTTGCTATATACGCAGTACCATGTATTACATGATTTAGAGTAGTTATTCTTGTAATATCCAATCCTTCAAATAGGATTCCAAGTACTATATTGTATATTTTTATCGTATGGGGATTATTATTATTATGTCTGGTTTTATGAAGTGATTGCTTATATTACAGGTTTAGGATTACTTTTTTTTATGTCTTCAAACTATGTTATCTTCCACAAAAATTATTTCATCTATATTGTTATTTCCCTTTTTTTCTTTTTCTTTTTTCATAAATTCATCATTTGTTTTGCTTATTGTTAGGAGGTGATACCTCACTTCGTTTACATGTTCTGGCTTGTTTACCTCCGCCGGGTCGATGTTTTTAGTGTTATTCTTCATTCCATCGATTGTTTCTTTAAACATTTCTGCACAAGCTTACAAGTTTATTTGCATTAATGCAGATGCAAGTATCATCGCCCACTTTTTCCTCCATATAGAATATGTCTGGGCCCATGTATTCTCAGTTGGGTTCTTCAATGCCGTGCAAGATGCAGTCATAACTGTTCTATACTCATCACGTGTTGCATTGTGACGCTTGCAGGGTAATGAATCAGATATGTCAGGGTTGAGATCCTACTGGTTCTGGGGACCTATCCTAGATTTGGGGAAGGACTTTGTTCCAATGGATGATTTTTCAATCCCAGGTTTGTTCTTCCCTTGGGATCACAACCATTGATTATCTGCGTGACGGCTAATGTGGTATGGTTTTTGTTCTTTTACCCCCATATGGAAAAGGGTCGCATTTTATTCTCACTGCCAAGATTTATTTTTACGTGACACAAATACTAGGCAGGAGTCATGGTTGATTGGTTTGGCCGTATTGTTGTCAAAGTAATCATAGGAGTCTACCTACCATCAACACCGGCAGTATTCTCTTTTGATAAGGGAACAAGGGTGAGCGAATTGTTGGTAAGATAGACCCATCATTGACATTAAAATCAAAATGGGTGCTACAGATCTGGGAATATTTCTCCCTTATCTCTGTTGATTCTTGACTTTGTAAGAGTCCTCTTTGGGGTGTTCCAGATAAAAAGGAGCCTTTACTTCTTGGCAAGAGGTATGGTGGGAACATTCCCCTTGGCTATATTTTGTTTTTCCTTCCCCATGCTGACTGAAGTCAATTTTTGTTCCAAGTCAGATTCTTCTTAACATATTTATGCTATTCGAATGAATTCGTTACAATGCATTTAATTAATGAAATGAAAAACTTAATCCTATGGGCGACACATCTGTAGTAGTAGTAGTAGTAGTAGTAGTAGTAGTAGTAGTAGTAGTAGTAGTAGTAGTAGTAGTAGCACCAGCCTACTGTATGTATCTGGTTGCCATCACTGATACCAGTAAAAAGAAACCTAAAATCTTCACTACCCCCCTCGATATTCTCGCTGACTTCAAGTATTGCATTCTCAATCGATTCAACTCTTTACCTGACTTATTGTAACCTCCGATCAAAATCCTTTAGGACAGTCTATATTGTTCATATTATGATAAAAGGAAATATTTTCTTGAAATCTAACAGTTTATTACATTTTGGAATTTTTTCTAACTTTCTTTCAAATTCTCTCTAGCTTTGGTTGAGCCACACACATCAAATATTATTTCTATAACAAACTTACGAGTTTCATTTTTTAAGTTCAGTTTCATTCCTATTGTAAGTTCAGTATTTACTGGCCATAGTCAGAATTTATTTTTTAAGTCAAGATTAGCCTCTATTCAGTTAAATAAACACCAGAGAGGGATTATCATCAGAGGATCCCCATCTGATACACATTATAGCTTACCAGCATTTTGTTTCCTGGTAGTAGTCTTATCGTAGTCAGTTCGAATTTGATGTCAACCATTCGAGTGTAGGAGACGCGTTTATTTCCGCGGTGTTCATTCTTTACCTCCACAGCAAAATATTCTGGCGCTTCTCTTGTTGCCATTGCCAAGGTATACTTGCATGTACCCATGAAATGGATCATTTGGCCGTCAAACGTTTTGTAATGAGGATCACCAGATACACTACAGGAGCAATCAGAGCTTCCTAAATAGAACAAATAAGAGATAAATTTAGTAAGTATTCTCTTACATTGACTACATTTCATTTCAACAATATGTACAAGTTAAATAGATACGCCATTGAACAACTGCATACCCTTAGTGTCACTAAACTGGTGTCCAGAAATTTGCTGACAGACACCCCTCTATGTAGCATTCGTTACAACTCACACAATGATTGTATTCAAGCTAAGACGGATTTCATGTATAACAAATACGTTTCAGGTCGTTTCATCGAAGGCCGGTACCGGTGGAACACACTCAGCCAACCGCAGTTCCGCCTCGTAGCCGATTTGTAGACAACCTTTTTGATGAAGTAATGTTTTGTTGACTTGACGTCCCATCGAATAGTTTTTTCTCTACATTTACGAGTTGAAAACAATAGAAAAGATTGCAGAATTTCTGTAAAATAGTTTTGTTTTACATCTTGAATAATTGGGAGAATTAGATGGCAAAATACATATCATAAGAAGAATTTCAGATAAATAGTCCAGCAGACATCGTTACCCTAATCTTTACAGATCTTTTCAAATCGTTTACATCTGAATTTGGATTATTTTTGTTGCATCAATATCAAACATCTAGAAAAGCAACCAAATAATATAAACTTGGATGTAATACATCTACGTTTCAAATTTGAAAATTATGCTGACACTGCTACCGCAACAAGTGAAATTTTCAATCATTTAATTAACCAGTTCACTTTATTTTGGGGAGATTTCTTATAAAACATTCTTGACGTTTCATTTTCCTATTGAGATGTTATTTGTTGTTATATGCCATTGTTATTGATAAAAATGTAAAGACAAAAAAAGCATTCGACAAAACAGCGATATGCAAAAAGCCAAGTTAAGTCAACGAAAAATTCCATCATCAAAAATGTTGTCTAGCATCAGCTACATGGCAAAACTGTTGTTTTCCAATTTTTTTAATTGATCACGCCCAACACAGCATGCTTGCCTAAAGACTTTAGCCACGAGACAGTTTCTTTCGAATGACCAACTCGTTTGTTCCTTTTCTGAAGTGGTATATCACTAGGTTTTAGAAAATTGGGCAGGAGTTGATGAATCTGGGTACAGTCTTCAACACTCGAGCATGTGAAACTTTACGAGCATGTGAAACTTTACAATCGGGATTATATCTATTAATATTTATCGTGGTTACAGCAGAATAATCGTGAATATTTTTTTCTCCCATAAATTCTCTCATTTCTCTTCATTTGTGCACCGCTCTTAACATCGAGTGAGCGAATGAGTGAAACTACAATTTACAATAGCGAATATCTTCTAGTCTGTCGGAAGGTGAGGTACAAAAGTGAAATAGCGCAAAATACTATTGCTCTTTTCAAGCATCCATTGTCCATGATTTGTTTTTGTTTTTGTTTTGTTTTTTTGACACGTGCTGAAAGTTATTCGTTTAAAAATAAATGGAAAGGATTAATCATATGCATCATGTTCACACAGCAGATAATCGTAATGTAAATAGAAAAGATTTTTCAAAATATAATGTAAAATGAAATATAATGATGGCTACTTCTGTTTCTGGAGCATTAAGCATAATTTGTACCCTCCTCACCAATTGTTTCCTTAATCAAAAATATGATCACTGATACGCTATTATTTGTTTGGTTAAATAAAATATATTCTATTCTTTTCAATTCATATGTTTGCGATGATATTTTTGAAATTTTCAAAAAATCGAACGAGTTGTAAATTATTATTTTGACTACTGCTGCAATGCTGATCATCAATGGAATTCAGTGTTTATGATTTTAAAAGTATTTTTCTTTTCAACGAAATCGGGGGATCCTATTTTCTGCCCATAAGATCCGTTGGAATGTGTTCTACTTGCATGAATAGTTATGTAATCTTTTGATCTTCGTATAAGGCACGCATCAACTTGTAACGGGTACCAGTTTTTATAGAATGAATGTGCCTATATCGGTATTCAAGTTTCGCCTGGTTCCACTTGCTCGCTTGAATAAATTGAATCGTATCTTTTAGTTGCCATTTTTACCGATAATTCTGCATGGATATCACGGAAAGGATCTTTCCAAAAGTTATATTGGTATTTAAACAAAGGCCTGTTTCGTAGTTAATGTTATCGTAGAGAGGACTCAAAGGATTGGTGTAAAACTTCACACTTGAATATTTTTTTAAAGAAGAGAAGTATTTCATCAGTTATTTACATCATTCTGAATATTCTGAAAGACGCAATAAATTCACATTTGCTTTTAATTCGGAATACGGTTAAGGTCATGAAATATAGATAGCAATAATAAACTTTAATGGAGGCCCAAATCTGTTCTAAATGATTGGCAGCAGTTCCACAAACAACAGTTCCGGCTCTTCCTGGAGACTTTCAGACTTCAAAAGCCATATCATATGTTAAAGCAGAAAATCGGGTCGCACATGAAGTGAGTGGAATGATCCATGATAGTATCAATCCTATATACCTGTCAGCTTACCCTGTCTAAGCTCAGAGAATTGTGACGTGTACTCTTGCACCATTCCCTATTAAGATTTGATATCTCTCCTAGAGATTATCATAAATTTCAAGCATTTTATACTTCATATCCGTTATGAAATATTAAATTATATGGAAGCTTCTACTGACTGTGTAAGCACTAAACCTTGAAAATCTTATTGAAATAGTATATTACTATAATTGCATCATCGAATAAAAGTCAAATGGGACATATTTCGCTTAGATATTTCGATTTCCTTATTTCATTTTTCATCGAACTATTTAGAATAGAATTTCATATAAATTAACATGATACCATTAATTTACCATTGACCTTTTACTGAATGAATAATAAAGAAATTTTCTTAAACCTTGTTTCTCCATCTGCTTATTTATACCAGAAAGATTTGAAAACATTACAGAAGATAGAATAAAATTATCGAGAAATTAATTCCCGAGTAACTTTTGATCTCTTCTAAATTTCCAAAAGAGTTATATCTGAAAAATTAATCAAAAGTATTAATGAATGATGATTAATCGATCATTCACTTTTATTTCGCTTATCTTCGAAAGAAGAACGATTGGAATTTAAAAAGAAACTTTTTTGTATTGACAATGTGGGCAGCATTTTTCACATGTTTATTGGAGATTGTATTCTCATTTACTGCTATCTTATATTTTTGTCTTTTTCCAGGTAGAATTATCAATATTCACTTACCGACTCTGTAGACAGAATTTGACCAGCGTCCACCGCATATCTGTCCTGATGCACACCTCATTGCACAAAGAAAACTTCGTCCATACTTATTGTAGTTTGTGCCACACCAGCATTCCTTACTGAACTGAAAAAAGAGGTATTATCTCAAAAACAATGGATTTGTGGCTGTCTGCTGCATCTGCATCCCAGTTGTAATAGTCCAATATACATTCAGTCGGATAACTGCATTATGGAAATTGGGACGTTGTTCAAATAGCAAAAATAGCACCGGAAAATCTCCTAGGCTACCGTTATCACTGAAACAAACCATTAAACGGGGGAAGGAGAGGAGAGATAGCGTCGTAATCTTTGTACCACCAAAGGTTTCACCTAAACCTTGCTAAATAAATGTTGTATGTGTGTACGAAAGTGCTTGAGTGTGTGAAATAAAAAATCCTTCCAGGGAATGATGAAGACACCCACATGTAGTCTCCTACACACCTAATTGGTAGCAGGTCAGCGCCAAACGGAACTTAAACTCTAAGTAATACTAGAATTAACCCCTTCCAACAAGAAAAAGGGTTACCTTTCCATTTATTATTTTCTCTTTTTCCCTGAAAACATTACTGTGCATTATTCGCCCAAATACCTTCTTAGGAAAGTAAATAGAAGTAGGATCAAAGCGAGAAAAAACTAAACACAAAATTAATGAATAAACAAATATATTGGATTAGGCAGTAGACCTCTATAGCCACCTCGAGCTCATACTTCAGACGTACAAAGCTTCAATCGTACTGCCTGCTATAAGGACAACAGTTACTTATAACCAGCGCGTACCTGATTCTCGAACTGTGTGTCAAACCAGCGCTCTAATCTCTGGATACTGTTGGGTTATTCTTCTGAAGTGTCTACAGACCTCCTCAGAAAACTCGGACATGTACTTGCACTGGTTACTTCATGAAAAGTGTGGCAGACCCCTACAGCATCTACCTTTGACTTAAAGAGCGAGGTTAGTCAGCATACGCCACACTTCACATTCAAACACAATTGCTATTTACGTACAGGCCACACCGACTCAGGACCTGTAGAGACATAGGAAACCCTTCCGGATCCCCGTTGACAGAGGTAAGGCATGATATCTATGATAGGTGGGAGTAACAAGTACTACGACCGTTCATTTTTTTTCTGATGATTATTTACATCTTTTTATTTAGGGGGGGGGGACTTTCTCCATTTGTTTACATTATTAGATACACTGAAATCATGAAACTGGGTGATTGTAATGAATGAATATAAACTGTTTACCTGCAAACCGGCAAACTGCGCTCCGCTCTGTCTGCACAGACTGATACAGTCATCAACACTCTTCACGTATCCCTTATAGTCATCCAGGGCTCGAAGAAATAATCTGTCACTATAACAACCAATATATTCTGAAATATCGATGAATTAAGAAATACGTTCCGATCAATGAATAATGGTTATAAAGTTTACGTACACACATGCATACATACACACGCATACACATACACATACACACACATACACACACACACACACACACACACACACACACACACACATATATATATATATATATATATATATATATATATATATATATATATATATATATTACTTGGACATGTATCAGTGAATGTAAACGTTCGATGCCTCTCGCATACTTCAGCAATTGGGCATACGTCCCTGTCTATATTTTTTTCATATGAATAGCTCTATTCACGGAGGAAATCTGCTTTCATTTGTTTTCTGCGAGTTTGAAGTTGCTATCGATTAGTCTCCAATAATATATCGACAGTGATGTACCGTTTTGGGATTTTCGTTTGTAATCAATGGTATATGCTTGGTTAATCCCAGTTTAAAGGGTGTTTTAGATATTCATATATGATATCTATTTTTAAGGGTTTCTCGTGGGTTGATATTTCAGCTTGGTTTACAATATTTGATTTGAGACATTTGTTTTGCAAAAGTCATCCGTTTTAGTTTGTGCAATTGCAATCTCATTCGTGCATGCTTTTTCCATTAGTATTAATTCTAATCACACTATTATTATATTTTTTATGAACTCATAAAAATTATCCGTACAGCTATTTTCAATCAGTTGTGGTTATATATTTCACTCAATGGGTTACTCAAGGGAGCTTTTCTATTATCTAGAAGAATATTTTCCTTAGTTAGTTCTTAGTTGTGAGTTGAATGGTAGTATATACCATGTGATTACCTGCCAACATATTGTTGGACATCAACCGATAGCAAATTCAAACACACAGTAAGATGGAAAATATTAAAACAAACACACATATGCCAGAAGATTAAAACCACATACTACCTATGCCTATATGAGAAATGTTACATCCTCATTTTGCCAATAGAACCAAAAAGAATTAGCGAACAGAAACATGAAGTAGCCTTAAAATGCCAGCACCGCTCAGAGTTTCTAATGAAAAACTTAGTTTAACGCCTTACATATAAGTATTCAAAAAATTAACCACCATAGCTATCTTATTCTCATTGTTATTAATAACAATAGTTGTGACTGCATTACCATTACAATTATTATTATTCTATACTCATAGCTACTTTAGGAACAACCCAATCACTTTTTCATAATTAACTTATCTGTGAACACATACTTAACCTAAAATGATTAAACCAACAATTAAGATTATGTTAAAGTGAACCCTAAGACTGGGAAACATATTGAAGTGAGAATGAAATACTCTCAAAGAGGAAACAAATCACAAAGAGCTGATGTTTTTACCACATACTGATAAGGAAATGCCTGCATTATCTCCAGCTAATTTATGATTTATAACTACCCGCAAGTTTCTCCACGATGTAAAATAGAAAAAATATACCAAACAAGACCAACCACTAAATAGAGAAAAAAAGAAAGAGAAAAGATATATAAGTAGAATAGCAGGAACATCACACACTCTAGAAAGATAGACACACACCAAAGAGGGTCCCAAATAGGGAACTAAAATGAAGAATATCCTTAGACTGAAGAAGCCCAAGCATAAACATGTTTGGGTAATGGATCTTTTACATCATATTTCAAGCTCTACTCTAACTCAACCCGATGTCAAATGTTTAATGTATCGAGCACTCTATGAAATAAACTCAACAAATATCATTTTGCAGTCAACCAAGAATGAAATAATCAACTTTTATGATGAATTGAACTCCCAACTCTAAGTTCTCAGAAGGTACTTTAATGCCATTATGGGAGTCTTCAACGCACAGATAGGACAAGGAATTGAACGTTGTATCAAATAAGCCCAAGAATTATACTAAATGTTCAACTTCTCCAAACAACGAACACATGATAACAAATAAGATGTGCAAGACGTGAGCAATCAGATTGAAGATTTCCCAGAGGTCACGCCATAGTGAGTGGAACAAATCATCAAAAAAAAAAAATCAAAACCCCCTGAACCAGATAACATCATCATCGACCTGCTCAAAAAGCTGGTAAGGTCATCAGTAGGAATCTAACCATTTTATTCAACTTATGCCTGAAAAAAATGAAGTCCCAGCATATTGGAACACTGCTATCGTAATGCTGTCACATAAAAAAGGGAACTCGAAAGACCACCACACCTACAGATCAATAAGTCTACTCAACTGCATCTACAAACTTTACACCAAAGTTATCACCAACCGAATCACCAAAACACTAGTCGAAAAACAACCACAGGAACAAACTGGCTCTAGGAGAACCTACTCAACCATGGACTATCTCTATTCGGTAAATCAACTAAAAGGGAAACCAGAAGAATATAAAATACCACGCGCAGTCATTGTTGCCATCACTCTAAAACGTGCACACCATGTATATACCAGAGGGAGTTCTTTCACTAAAACGTAAGCTGTTCCAAGGAGGGTAGATTATTATTATCATCAGTAGTATATATATATATATATATATATATATATATATATATATATATATATATATATATATATATAACATATATATATATAGTTGCTCATGTCTATATCAGGTAGATTCTTTTAATTTTCTTTATTTACCTATTATATGCAGATATGTAATCTCTGTTTCAGTCAAGTAGGAAAATGCATTGGCCTATACTAAGTTGAAAACCTTTGGTTAATATCAATAAATGAATCACCGTTCCAATACCGATATACGGAAAATGTTAAGAAAAATCATTTCAGAGTGAGATTACTTCTTGTAATTCTCAATACAGACAGTATCTATCGGCTAAGAAACACTCCCCTGGGTGATGAATAGGGGAATGTCTCATAAAGGCGGTGTGTGCTATAGAGAACCTATATGTCTATAAGGGGACTACCGAATATATTGAATGGAGTGGCATCATCTGAAAGCAGCAGATTAGTCCTATCTGCCATCTCCTTCCAAAATCTCAACATGATAGCAAAAACTTATAAATACCGTAGAGTTCCGATTGGATCATCTATCAAAAGTGAAATAGCATAGCTCCATGTGCTTGTGGACAATATCCCATGGAGGTCGTGAAGACAGTAAGCAACACAAAGTCTTGGACATTGAATACATTGAAAATATGAAGATCCGCACGTTCAATGTCCAACCCATAGAAAGGTAAAAGTTACACCAAGGAAAAGATACACACTAAAGGCGATATACACGTACTACAAGAGGTAATGACTTGGAGATAAAGACTTTTACGACATTATCAGCAAGATAGTTAAAGGAAAGATTATGGAATTTAATGTAGGTAAATCTGGAATATACCAAAGACATTTGGGAGGTCACATACCTGTTGATCTTTCAGAGATACAGAATGAAGATAACAAAAACATTCTTGCAAAACGAGAAAGACGTGAATGGGTTCTGAGAAGCCCAACTGGAGTAACAAAAAGCAAATTGACTTCATAATAGCTGAGAAGATCAATAACATCAAATATTTTACCGTTATAAACAAAAAAGATATAAAGAGAGTCCATAGAATGATAATGTGTAGAGTTGAATTTAATTTTTAAGAGAATAAATATAATAAAGGGAGCAGCAAAGATGGTAGGCAATACGAATGGAAGCAATAAAAGGAAATCCTCGAAAATAGCATCAGAAAAAATGAAAAATATGGAGAAAATGACAAAAACGGGTGAAAGCAAATAAGTAGAACAAAATTAACTAACTGATAGACGAACAAGATCAGGAAAAAAAGAAAAAAAGATTATACAATCAAAGGAGAGAAAAGTTCGGAACATGCTCGCGTCGTGAATCGTACCCACGATCAATAGATGCTTGCACAGAAGGATAGAAGTGATGGCATTACCAATTGCAAATGGAATAACTGAAGAATGTTTTGTAGGAGTCAAAGCAAAATATCACGAATTGGAGCTCCATCAGACACGATAGATATCAAAAATATAACACAGGCCGACCTGGTGTTTAAACTACAAAATATGAAACTCCTACCCAGAATGGCATTCTGGATGACATAGGATAAATTTTTCACAAAAGATTTTCACAAAGGAGACAAACTTGGCCTCGATAACTACAGCCCAATTACACTATTACATATCATAAGTGAACTATTCATAAAGATACTCGCAGACAACAGACAATCTAGATGAAAACCACGCGACAGTATTCGAGACTATACGATAACAATGGGTTAACGAGAATTACACACAAATCATTCAAAAAGGAAAACGAAAATGGCACTGCAATGATTTGACCACAAAAAGATAAAGATAAGAAAATGAGTGAAATAAGTGGAGACAATATCATTAAACATTTGACACCGAACCTTGAAAGCAGTAGTTGGAATCTGGGGAAGAGAGAATGGGAGTAAGTATAAACAGAGAGTACTTAAATCACTTGAACTTCGCTGACGACGGAACTTTTAGTTGTATTTGAACTGATGGGTGTGCAGTTATTCAGACAAACGTGAAAATACCAAAAGTTATCAGTTCGATCTCTCACCTCTTGGTTTGTCTGACCCATCACGTTAAACCAAACCGATAGGGGAAACAGACTTTTTATTCTGTGACTAAATGTAAGTACCTCGAAGTTGCTAGTCAACTCACATGAAGACATGATTTGACAAAAATACAATTCCAGTGAACAATGAACAAAAAATTAATTTTAACACATTGATATACGTACTAATCATCCTTTTTCTTCTATCTTATGTTGACAGAATGTTCATTTCATGCACACTGTCATTTTTATGACACAGTTAACTGACAGCTGCATTGTCGAAATTCGATAAAATTTCGGAACTAATTTTCATTGTTTCAAATGACTTTGATACACTACTGTGATTTTAAAAATGGATTATTTTGATCCAATTATTAAGATATAATAAAATGTTGCGTTTTCAAACGCTGTTGGAAAAATATAATAAAATTTTGATGGTATTTTGAGAATAGGGATTCTATAAAATTTCAATATCTTTCCAAAAAAGACTCGTAGACACAAATTGAAATATCATTTTTTTCTAAAATAATGTTTGAAAAAAAGAAAAGACAGTACTACCCTAACATGGTTCATCAATGCTAGTTGGTGGTAGCCGAAACAAGTTCCTGGCCTGTCACTTAAACATATAATTCATTTCCGTTTTCAATTTTGTTTTCATGATTGTATTTTTACTGATTTTCGCATGAAACTTTTTTTCCTAAATTTTACGACGCAAATAAAAAAAATTTACATACATATAAACTCACATACATGTATATGAAATCAATATTTTTTTCGTTCGAAATATATACAATCTAACCAACAATTGCCGACTTCAAAAGACGTTCGACTTAGCAGAAATCCCTTTGGTCATGGACGCCATCAATCGACAAGGTGTAGATCCAGTATATGTTGAAGTGCTGAAACATATATACAATCACAGTCGTTCCTTTATTAGGCTACATTAAGACTCAGACCCCTTTCAGCCCCAGAAGCGAGTAAGACAAGGTGATACCCAGTCATCCAAACTCTTCACAGCCTGCCTCGAAATGATCTTCAGAAGACTACACTGGGAGAGTAAAGGGATTAGAATAAACAGCGAGTATCTGAGCAACCTCAGATTTGCTGACGACATTGCCCTTTTTGTAAAAAACCTACTCGACTTCCAACTAATGATAGATGAACTAAATGAAGAGAGTAAGAAAGCCAGCCAACACGCGAACTTCAGCATGACGAAGATCATGTGCAACAACCATGTCAGAGATAAAAAACACTGAAATCAAAATCGAAGACACACATATCATCTACCTAGGACAACGAAGAAAAAATCAAGCGAAGAATCACACTAGGCAAGCCTTTGGCAGAGCAAGCTCAACCTTCAAAAATAAGAAAATCCCATAAATCATAAAAAGAAGGGTGTATGACCAATGCATCCTCCCAATAGTCAATGATGGAGCCGAAAACAACCGAACCAAGTGACTGATTCACAAATTGAGAACAATGCAACGTGCACATGAAAAAAATTATGCTGGGCCTCATGGAGAGACCACAAGACAGCACAGTACATCTGGGAAAAGACAAGAGTCAGGGACATCATATAATCCATAAAAAAAGCTCAAATGGCAGTGGGCTGGCCATGTTGCACGAATGGCAGACAACTGATGAACATTATGACTCATGACATGAATCCCCTGAGATCACAAGCGGAACCAAGCTAGACAAATTCAGAGAGGACTGGCTCTGCAACGCCCATGATAGAGAAGTGTGGCGAATCCTTGGAAAGGTCTATGTCCAACGACGGACGTTGAACTATTGATGATGATGATGATGATGAACCAACATCCCGTGGGATCCTTTAACTCATACTCTAAAATTGCATTTTATTTTCCTTATCAAACGAGATCATTAATAATCAAACACTGTATTCTCATTTCCCACTTCTTGTGAAGAGACTACTACCACAGCATTGAAAATTATCAATTAAATGACGGAAGTGTTACATTTTCATTTTGTAAATTACGTTGAGGATTCACTTTTTGTGGAGCAGTTAAAGCCACAGAACCATTGAATCTAAGTCTAATAGAAAGAAAAGTGAAAAATGAATCTTCAATATTAAGTGAAAACATTGTATACGATTGGAAAGATGACCTTTGGAAATGCTTTTGGAAAGATTGGTAAACAAATAATGTATCCTGGGATGAGTCGCATGGGAAGCTGAAACATTGAGCCAAACCAAAAGATAGTCCCACAAACTGAGAACCATGCAACGTACACAAGAAAAAATCTTGCTGAACAACACATGAAGAAATCGAAAGACAGAATATTGTTCTAGCAAACAAACAGAAGTCAGAGATGTTAAAGAAAACATTAAAAAAAAAACTCTAATAGCAGTGGGCTGGTCGTGCTGCAATAATGTTCAACAATAACTGAAAATTGTCTACATAGTTCAAAATCATCATAAGAGTTTAATAATCCCAGCTATGTCCTTTCCTCATTTCATGCACAACATCCAAAGTGCGTGTTGGAATATACTAAAACAAATTTTAGGTTTAATTTACATAATTCAGCGTTTGATAATCAAAATTCCTGCAGACAGGGGGGTGGCAAACCAAGTAATAAAATCAAAACTTTACTTACATCAGGTTTTAATGTTGAGGCTGAATGAAAACTGCCATTGTAATTTCAGTTTTTCCCGCCCCCCCGAAATTGTTATGCTGCTATAAATTTTATCATTAGAATGAGTGAAAATTCTAGAATACTTGAATCCATACTCTTGACATCATATTGATTCTAATATATATATATATATATATATATATATATATATATATATATATATATATATATATATATATATATATATATATATATATATATACAATGAATTTTAAATTGAGACTGGATCTCGAAAAATATTCTTCAAAGGTATTCTGAGATTTATTCAATCAGCCACATATATAAAACGCAGTCCGTTGAGAACAAAGACACAAAAATTCAAATAAAAAATACAAACCAGAAAAAAGTAAACCACATCTACTTAAGAAATCAAATCAAGTCCATGAAATAAAAAGAAATCAAGCGAAGAATAACTCTAGGATAGCCAGCTTTTAGTAGAGCAAGAAACTCCCATTAATCTTAAAAAGAAGAGTCTACAACCAATACATCCTCCTGATAGTCACCTTGGAGCTGAAGCATGAAAGCTAACGGAAAGATTGACCCTCAAACTGAGAATCAAGCAACAGGCTCACGAAAAGACCATATCTAACATCACATGGAGAGATTACAAAACAGCACAGTATACAAGAGAAAAGGGGAGTCAGGAGTATCATAAAATCTATCAGAAAACTAGTTATGGGCTGGTCATGTTGCAAGATTGACAGACAACCTATGGACTCTCAACATGGATACCAAGGGATCACATGCTTAACTGAGGTCGGCAGAATACAAGATGGAGAGACGAGCAGGACAAGTTCATGATGAAGGGGTCTTGTGGATCCTGGGGAAGGTCTATGTCCAATGATGGACGATAAAAAAAATGATGATGATGATAATGATATAAAGGCCATAATTATTGGAGGGGTGAGGACTAATGAAATATTTGCTGGGGAAAGACTAATTGAGTTATTAATTTCATTGTTGATTTTGATAAATAAAAACAAATAAAGACTTTGGTTCCAAAATATGATAAATCTGGGTTTTTTTCAACCTGAAGAAAACCTTCATTTCTATATCAAATAACATTGTAACATATACAAGCATTCTTTTTTGTTTTAAACCTTGATATGACACTACGAGGCTTCAATTCTAATGCAGAGATTCATTTTAAAATTTAATTCAACCAAAAGATTATTTTTTCAAAAACTCAATCGATCCATATGCGAAATATTACCAAGTTGTCAGATGACCGCTGGATATCACGACTCACAACTTAGATCCCCAGAGAGCATATAAGAATCTATGACCAGCAAAATATAAGGTAGTGTGACAAACAAAGCAAGTTCAGAAAGTGTTAGTTCCACAACACCAGTGATAAAAAGGTATGGCGAATCCTATGGAAGGTCTATGTCCAATAACGGGCGTTTAAAGACTGCTGCAGCTGCTGCTGATGATGATGATGTGTATCCATATATCTCTGTAAATGAATGCACATATGCAATATTTTGATATTACGCAGAAAGACAATTAGGTCTAGGGCAGAGCTACAGATATTACACTCTGGCAGGAGGACAAGGAACTGCTTTTAGAAATTTGGCCGAGCACAAAGACATACTCAAGTACCGATCCATATGCTAATGATACTGCTTTTTTTTCGGATACTATGTAAGTTTCTTCACTAAAACAAATTTCATGTGTAGTGACATGTATGGAATATACAACTAAAGACTTCAATTATGAACTAGATAAGCTTACATTTATTGCACAGATCTTATTTCTAATTATGAGATATTGATGTTTTCCCCATTTATTAATCCTTTGGGAAATATTCGATTGGCAAATTTGAAAAATGTTATTATGAAAGTTACACTATTTTTACATTTTTGTTTCATTCTTTTTTCATTATTACTCATGATTATAACAATTTTTATACTTACCATACAGTTCCATTGTTCTGCCTACAAAGAAAAGGAATATTCAATTATTGTAACACACATTAATGCAGTTCACAAAGTATGGTGAATCGTTTAGCTTAGCAAGCTCCATCGTCACCGTTTGGCTTTCTTTTTTTTGTATCTTTTTGCTAGGTTGAGTTTAATGAATACTTCTTTATCAAAAGAAGAATTATTGTCTAATTATAAATCAAATAAACTATTCTTCAACCAATAAGTGTTTATACATTTCATTGACAGCAAAAAAATCCTTGATAATTCTTTGATCTCTCGCTCTCCCTCTCTTTATATATATATATATATATATATATATATATATATATATATATATATATATATATATATATGTATCAGAGAGAAGATGATAAATGGTGCAAACGTCAGTTCATTGGTGCCCAAGGGATCGCATATACAATGGGAGAAAACCAGACATGAGAAATGAGATAGAAAAGGTTGCCAATGAAACGTGGAAGAGGCTACCACAGTCACAGTAGGCTTAGAAGTAGCTATAAAATGTCTTTCTTCAGCAGTGAACCTGTAATGGCTGATTTTATACATATGATCATATATATATATAATATAGTGGAGGAGAGAAGGAGAGACAACAATTATCAGTTGCTGATCTTTAAGGGGATTAACGCCGAGTTTGATCGATTTAATAAGTGGTGCGTGGTTCATGTTCATGACTGAATAATAAATTGACATTGCCTGGTAAGAATTCTCGTTATTAACTGGCTAACAACATAGCAGTAGGTTTTTCGAAGCTTTTACATTGTTTTAAAGATATTCAATGCTGAAATCTAAGAGGGAAATTGTTTTCTCTATAATCTGAAACGCAACTTTGAAAAGTGAATTCAGCTGAGGGAAAAGTCAAAGTATCAATTGAAAATCTATATTTTAGGTTCCCTAATAATAGTTGACAGTGTAAGGAGAAGCATTATCCAAGTAATGATAATCTCCTTTCAGTATAATAATGTATTAAGTGCGTTTGATTCCTCAATTTCATTAATTCACTGAGATATTTCAATTGGTCCTACGAGTAAATATCGATATTAATATGAATTCCTACATTCATAAAATATATTCTGAATAACAGACAGGAGTACTTACGTAAAACAGGATCATGAATGTTTTTTCCTACAAATGAAACAAAAAAGGCTATATTCATTAAACAAATCAGGGCTTTTTTTCAATTTTTTTGTCAACAGAGGTAAAAAAAAATTGTCTTCTTTTTGAAGCTTTTTTGAATCTGGCTCATGTGTAAAACTTTTTTCTTGTATACAATATTATTTAGATACCTAATAAGACATGATTTGTAAAATTAATTGACGTAGAACAAATGCTATCAGGGAGTTTTAGTGTAAGACGGATGATGATGATAATAATAATAGCAACAATGATATCATTTATATCCAACATGTTATTTTTTTATGTTTGATTCAATATCATTCAAGCAATTTTTACTATTTTTTTACAATTTTTGAAAAAACAACTTTCAAAATTAGGGAAAATAGTAGTGGAAACTTATTCAAAGGAAAACAAGCTCACGAGAACATAGATGTTGTTGTACTAGAAGGTGAGAGGATGCAGATAGAAGGAACCCACCAACCCCCCAAAAATGTGATATCCCTGAATTTCAAAACCACGGTAGAATACGTTGGTGGAGGTTGTGCTCAAACAATTTCCACAGGACACTGGAGGAATCAGAGATTCCAAAAAGGATTTTTTGTGTTGAGGAAACTTACAACGACTCAATCACCGCCGACAATTACCAGATATCTAGTGTGATCGTTGCAAAATTCAACCGTTAAATTCACGAACTTATTAACTCACCAACTTTGTAAACCGAATTTGAATTGTGGCCTCCACATATATCTCCAGATTTACATTTCATAGTGCATGTGTGTACTTTTTTGGATTTATTGTATTCTTCACCACAAAAACAGTGCTTGCCTCTCTGAAATTTGGAAGGAAAAAAGTAATTATATTTCAGTCATTTAACCAAAAAAAGACATTAACTGGGAGGAAATGATAGGATAATCAAGCAGTCCTTGAATTATTGTATTCATTTATGTACATTATTTCATCCGTTATTATGTCCCCTCGCATCAAATTAGGACGCCGATGAAAACTATGAGTCAGCCGATGTCACCAGTCATGATTCCGGAATGAGAGTTCGAAAAGGCTGAGAGATATTTCTTCGTGTGATTTTTCTTGTTACAAACAATAAGTTGAGCATGAATACACGTATAACATCGATATTGTCATACTTATGGCCCAAAGCTTTGCCTGATAGAAAATGCTTTCTATTTCCAAATAAATTAATGAAATATTCTAACCATCATCCTATCATAACTGCTTCTTTGTGCTTTTAGAGCATAAACAATTGATATTCTGCTATTAGCAAGGAAAACGGAATCAGCAAACCGAGATGAAATTTCTTTGATTGATTGAAAATGTTTCAGATAAAAAGATAATTTGAACTATTTTAAGAGAAAAATGATGGATTTAAAAGTATATTTCATTTAAATCTGAGAGATGTTTCACTTATCAAAAAGTATTCGATTTCCGAGCAATCAATTCAATGTTTACTGTGGCTATTGTTCACGTATATAAGTAAATATTTTCTTCTTGGAAATGGAAAATATGCTAACATTGTCACTCCGTACTGATGTGATCTTTTTGATTTCTACGACTAAATATTAAAATGTAGAAAATAACTGGAGATTCATACTGCTAGTTGTTCGTTTAAAGAATATTTAATCCAATGTTTAGATTAATAAATTTGTCTAACAGCCCCCCCCCCTAGAAAAATACTCCTCAGCTGTCTTGAGAATTCGTGTTATCAAGGTTAGATGTAAGTATACTGCAAGGTACCTGTAAATTTCAGAAATTATATAATCGAAAAGTTGTACGTGTTTTAAACAGTCTGATATTTGATTTAAAGCAAGATATTACCCATACACCATACATTTGTAATGTGCCTAATCTTATAGACGTTCGAAAAAGAGAGAGAAATATACTTCAAAACAAACTCATTCTATCGAACTTGTGGGTCCATCGGTCAAAAGCTCATAAATTCAAATCGGCAGGCGGGGTTCAAACTCCAGCAGAGTAGTATTTTTATTTGTTTTGTCTTCCGTTTAAAATCACAAGCTTTTCATCAATTGAACTTGAGACTTTCCAGAAATTACTATTTTAAGAAAAGAAATTTGAAAGTTCTAGAAAGGTTCTATGTACAATGTAACAATAATGCTAAACTGCACCCTTACTTTCCCTTGCTGTAAGAAGTTGCAGATATGAATTTCTCTCTCCCACGGTGCATATGCTAATTTGATAGTATTTTTTAATGGAATCTGACATTAACCAGACAATATAGAAGATTCTTATTTAAACAAAAATATCCTATTGCTAGCACAACCAAAATCTGCCAATAAAACATGGTACTGTTTAAATCTGATTGTCTTATTGACGTGCAAGAATAAAAATCATTTTCAAGATTTCAAGGGGAGTTACGTGTAGCTGCTGAAGAGTGTATGTGGGCCCCACTAAAGGGGTGTACTTTTGCAACCTTTTTTTTAATTTTCTGAAATCTCTATAAGACATTATTTGCTTTATAGTGTTATATTTGAAGTTTTGTTCTTGAGCTACGCCAGATTTCCATCCTAATTTTCTGAAAAATATGAACAACTGAAATAGAATCAAATGTGCTACAAAGCGCCGTGCTTATTGTGTAAAGTGCTAAACACTACAAAAATTGTAATCTAAAATTTAGAAAATGCTGATTTCAATTTGAATATAAAATGCACCAAATATTCCATTTACGACGATACTGGAGATACTAGTAAAACTAGTATTTTTGATCCTCTGAATGAAAATCATGAAAAATTGACATCGATTTTTGACAACTTTATACTTTTCTAGTAAAATTTAAGAAATCTATTCACCCATCATAACTTACCTGGAGACCGGCATATGGTAAACCATTTTGTCTACAGATTTCAATACACATTTCAACATTATTTACAATGGTCATGGGATGAGAAAGTGCCATTTTTGGGGCATCTTCGAAGCATCCTATGAGTTCTGAAATATGGAAGAAAGTCATGTGATTCTCACTCGACTATTGGAGAAAATAGTGACTCCATTGCAGACTGATATTTATATAATAAAATTGTTTATCACATATCTCGATTATGGTTACTTATATATATATATGTATATGACACAATTGTTAATTATTATCATAATCAACGCTCCCTTCTTCAGGGTTGAGCACTCTTTACGTGGGGCAACTCATCCATTATAAGCGATTATAACGATGCTCTCCCAACTCTGGAATGGAGCACTCTAGTGGATGGGGAATTGTGCGTGAGTGAATATATATTCGGTCCTACTGACCGTCCACTTCTACGTAGGATAGGGGTAAAAAGCCAGCCTCTGAGTCTGAAGTGAAAGTTTCAATCCCACCATATGATACTGGATGGGATATTGGATAGTCCATTGTTACAATGAAGAGTTGTAATACGACGAAAATAATTATAATTATTGATATATATATATATATATATATATATATATATATATATATATATATATATATATATATATATATATATATATACTTGGCAGTTTTAAACATAAAGGATGAATGTATTCCTGGAAAACAATATTCAGCCAGCTTTTCAAATACTTGTATACAGCTAATCAATATTTGGTTAACAAACAAAAGTTCCGGTGAATTTTATCGCTAGACAAGTTCTTGTCCGTCAAACCGTCATGTTTTTTGCCAGTGACAATATTGCAAATAATATCTGGGAATCCATATTGTGGGTAATGATGTTCAGGGTTGTCTGACATTTTTGCAACATGGCCTGCCCACTGCCATTTGAGTTTTCTGATTTCATGATATCTCTTTTCCTAATAAACAGTGCCGACTCGTGATTTCCACATAAAATGCTAAGTATGATCTTCTCTTATGCTCTCTGCAATACTCCATAAAGGGATACAATATTGTTACTCATTGCATGATTAATATTTTCGGCAATTTAACATTTAGTCCTTACAAATAGTAAAGATAAATCGTTCAATTTCACTGCAAACCTTTATATATTCTTGAAAAATAAATAGGCTGAAAATGTTAATGTAAAAGAAAAACGTTCAGATCAGAGAGTTTTCAGTTCTTCTGTTAATCAGATATAATGAAAATACATACCGAAGGGAGATTTGCTCGGTCCTAGAAAGGAAGAAAAATTGCTGGATAAAAAGCAGAAAAAAACTAAAAAAATCAATCGCAAAATATAAATCCTCACGCAAGCTCACACATGTATAGACACAAGCGGAGCCGACTCGAGAAATTATACACTCCTTAAGAGATACGAAAATCCATGCAAATATTACATTTTTATATGTCCATATTTATGGTAGGTTATGGATATCAAAATGCAAATGCACGTTTTCTACAATTTCTAGTCATCTAATAAAAAATGTGTTTCGATGTAGGAAATAACAGGAGTTACTCACTTGGAAACCATAAATATGAAGTACTAATTTCATTTTTAATGATATCAATTTCATGCTAGTTGGCTATCGATTCATAAACTAAACATGCTAGTTAAAATCATGCTTCCTTTGATAAATCTATTTTGTTGGGGAAGGGTTATCATTTGAAATTTTACATCATTAAACCATTACGTCCAATGTCTATATGACTGAAGAAAGAGAAAATGTACTTACCAACTTTGTAAACTGATAAAGCCATTTCACCACCACAAATTTCACCTGACCTGCATCTAACCTTGCAGATTTTTGTCTTGCCATATTTGTCAAAATTTGTTCCACAGTAACATTCCTCACCTCTCTGAAAAATATTATTGTTATAAGATCTCTTCCGGTTATATGAAATATTATCTTTCAACTACTCTCCTTTATTTATGACTTACAAAATTTTTGCTATTGATAACTTGGAAGTAAATGAAAAAACGGAATTCTGGGTCTTCTTTTAATGCATATTTCTAAACTATGAGAATCTAAACATGGATATTTCCTACATTCGAAATTCTCCACGAACTATGTATTTGCTTAATAGATTGCAACATCACCAAACTACAATTTAATAGATTGCAACATCACCAAACTACAATTTTTTAGGTATTTGTTCGCTTCTATTCCATTGATTTAATTGAATTATTTCATCACGGTTTCCTCCGATCTAACTTTGATACTATTCAAGAAACATTTTGGATGGTAACGGTAGGAAAATCTCATGGAGGCAATTCCCAGTGCTCTAGCGGTTTTTGGCAATGCTCTAATTATCATAAATGTTTAGAGGTTCAGGACCTTCTATACTTAGTATGTGTTCAAATTCACCTTATGTCTCATTGTTAGAGCCAGAAATTCTTTTTAATAGTTCTATATCTTTGAAGTAATTGTCTTTTGTACGTTGCTATCCTTCAACGTATGTAATTTTAAAAATATGTTGGCATCATCATCGTCGTTGTTATCAATGTCCCAGACAATGTCAAGCCCTCTATCAACTATGTGTACAATTTGTTTTATCTTTAAACAAGTCCCCAATATTTAACCAGCTTTTTAAATACTTTCGATTCCACTTTCTTGTCTGCTGGATTCCACTATCGGAGTTGTCTTGTCTATCTACACAGTAAATTGATCTGATCTCAAGGCTTGAAAAGGGTTATCATTTGAATTTTAAAACCCTGAGAATCTTAATTTTTTCTATTCTGTTCAGTTAAGCAGTTTTTTTGTGCGAATATCACCTACCCAAAGGGCCAAATCCCTCTAAATTACAGTTTCTAGCCAACCATGTCTACTTATGTACTCGTTTTAGGCAAAATTCCGATATTCATTCATTTTATGCGATACACTTCATTTACAGGTAACGTTTACTATTTCATTTTGTATTGTGACATTGATGTAGTTCATTTGAATATATGTTATTGCTGCTATTATCTACACTCATTCATTTTTCTCTCTAGTTGTAATTACTGGCTTAGTTTGGATTTTTCTTCGGAATGCCACTTCTTTCGAATCATTTGCAAGGCAAGTTCCCTCGACACATGTAGAGCTTTTGGGGCACTCTTTTATCTTTACTCTCTGCTCTGTTTAAGCATCAATATCGACTATTTGAGATATTTTTCTTGTTGTTGACGATGATTAGACTCGGAAATTGATTTTACTTAGAGAATTTTGATTTATTAGTAAAATTTGTACTCGTCGAGACTTCATACCGGTAGATAGCTTTCACGGAATAGCACAAGACTTTTCTCTGTTTTCCAAATGATTTTAGTGACGTTGTTGTCTGGGTGATCTCAGTTTTTCCCCGAATATCTAGTTCTTCCAATCTGTTTGCAAGGCTCATGGGGCTGTTCCAAGGCCTCCAACCATCACTGGTACTACTGTCACTTTCATGTCCCATAATACAGTCAGTTATCTTTTCACTTTTTCAGCATCATTCTATGGTCGGCCGAAATAATAGAACCCACCATTTGACTCACCCTTGTCTAGATCTCATCATTTGGGTGTTCTGAGAATGGGTGTTTTGTCTGAATTTTGAAAAGGGTTTTTTTTTTAATTCTCTACAATAGATTCTAGTTTTTGCATATACCATTAGTTTTTATGGTCAAAACGCAGTTGCTTGCACAGTTTCTAGTGAATCAGCTTCCCCAATAGCCATGTATGTGCTTGTACTCGTGGTTTGCTGATTGAGCAAAAGTCCCGACTTATACAGCTAGATCAAAAGTTATATAATATTCATTGCAGAAGACAGCAACTATCACTGGAGGTCGGATGAATTCAATGATTCGGAGACTTTAGAGAGTAAATTGTTCAAGCAATCTCAACCGAACTGAAAAAAATCGGATATTTTAGCAGGATAATGTCCTCTGTCATATTGTAAATTCCGTTTCAAATTGGTTTTCGCAAGAACATTTGTATTCTAAATTAACGAGTAAATTCTCCCGATTGAAACATTATAGAAAACGTCTTTCTTGGCAGAGTTCAAAGATGCTTCAGTTGGAGAATCTAAAAATTAAAAATTCTCGAGACATTTTAACGCTGCGATTCAGTCAATCTGGTAAAATAAAATAATACCTGAATACATACATTTCTTATAAGAGTTGATACTTGAAAGAATTGAAGCAACACTAGTTACCAGCGGAGAAGACACAAAATATTGACTATGATAAATGTTATTGCCAAGTAAGAGACATTTGCACAACTGATGTTTTGTTGGGGTTTTTTTCACTAAAAAGAGATGGATATTTGAAATAGTCCATAATCATTATGATACATGCTACTAAAACTATTTTTTTCACTGACCATTTATTTTGATAATTAGAAAAAGCTCTTGTCTAGCGACCAAGTGATGTGCCTTGGTAGTAGTACTGAACTTACGACCTCTACATTATAGATTATTTTTAAAATCTAAAGTTACTTATAGTTGCTGTTTCTATAATGGATGTGATAATTTTGAATCGAGCTATATATATTTATGTATACATTTTGTTAAAATGTTGGTATCATTATTATGATTCTCTTACTCCTATGATATTATTCTGAAAGATATTTGGATATAATTTTGGTTTATGCTGCACTAAATAACAGCAGCATCATTAATAATGGCGAGTCACTCTGAAAACCATAGTGCAACCATTGTCTTTTAGTAGCATCCCTTGTTAGGGAAATCAATTATTGAGGGTTGATCACCAAAAAGCCCTAATTTAGGGAAAACTATCACAATTTATTTCTTTACATAATAAAGAGTAAATATTCCAATTCTCAAACCTTTAGCCCTGTTGGCACGGCCTGTACATGTGTGGCATCCATTAATCACCAGTCAGGCAGAACAATCTGAACTGAAGAAACTTATGTTGCGCGGTTGGTAGTATTGGTTGAAGATTGACGGTCTCTGATATTATCGGATTCAAATATTCGTGATCACCATTCTAATCATTACTATTATTTATTACCTTATTTTTGCCTAACATCCATGATATCTTCTAAACCGCTAGTCAAACGTTAATGACTTTTGTTTCAACTTAGATTGTATGAAACGTCTATCCGTCAAAATAGGTTTGAGAGTTATTTCTTCATAATGTGTGACATGGCATCATCTGAAAATTGAATTACATTGACAGACTAAAAATTAAAAGGTTGAGGGAATGAGAAATATAGATAAAGAGGGTGAAAATAGAGAGGGAACAAGAGAAGGGGAGAACTCTGATTAATTTGAGTTGCCTGTAGGCTTGAATTCACGCATGGAATTGATGCTGTAGCAATCCCACACGCGTGCATATACCATTAAGGGTATAAGAAAGGACTTCAACTACAGTGCAAATGGTTGTTTTTTCTACAGCTTTATCTATTCCTTATCAATTACCCACTTGAGTCTTTTTAATGAAGAATATGCATCTCTCACTAAAAATATTTCGAATCGATTGAGAATTCATCAGTATTTGATTCCACAGAAACTACCATAGTGTTCGATCCTATACCCATCGTAGCGTAACACTAGATGCTTCACTCAGTAGTTATACTGACTCATGTTATTTACACTAATTAATTTTGCATAATCATTCTGATAAACTTTAAAGACAAGACAAATATCTTACCTCTATGCCGGCATACTCAAAAGTATTTTGTCTGCACATTTCAATACAATCCTCAATGTTCCGCGAACGCCCAATGTGGGTTGACAAAGCATGCTTTCTGGTGTCTTTATAGCATCCAATATAATCTGTGAATGATATATCCATACATTGCCGTAAGCTTGGCTGCCCATACCATATTGCGTATAATTTCTACGTATTTATAAGCTTTAAAATGAGAGATAAAAGTTTTTGCAGTTGTTCTCTGCAGTAGCACAAATGAATTTGTTAATTCCAAATGGGATGTCTCACACTGACTATACATGAGTTCTAAAACTAATTTATTGTAAGTTGATCTATTTCCGGTTAGTGTTCTTTAAAAAAAGTAAATCAACAAAAAAGACAATAATGTTCAACGGAACTAACTTGCATAAAGTAGAAAAATGCTGCTTAACTGTACGATCTATTCTCGTTTTCGTTTCAATTATGCTATACAAGAATAAGTTATTTAACAATGGTGGAAAAATGAAATAATAAAATTAGCGAACTATATTGACTAGCCTAGTTATCTGAGGAAACTTCTATTTATTTGATGATTTGTGGATGGAAATTCGGTAAATTATGTTAACCATAATATTGTGAGTAATTTGGGTAGGTCATGCATATCTAGAGATAATCAGCTCCAAGCATTCAGAATTGAAAAATGGAAAAGTTTTGATGATTATCTTTCCAATTTGAATTGTATATTGATGATGAAATAATGGGCTATTTTTATTCTCATATGAATGTTTATACTTGTATTATGATGTAGCTGTCGGTGAGGATTGATTGGCAGCAAGTTCTCCCAACACTGCAACTTTCTCTTCAGTATTCGAGCAAATGCCTCTTGTCTGACATGTTTTGTGGATTGAGTTACTATGATGTCATTATGTCTTCTCTCTGGGATAGGTTATCAGTTTGAATTTCAAATCCCTACAGACTTTTCCTTTTTGATTCTCAATGAAAATTTCTGATTTATGCCTATGCTATTTTTTGATTTCCGATTCTGTGTTGCTACCAGAATTTCTAATCTTTTTTCATAATCACCTATATTCACAGATTACATGATTCCATTTTCATCTATGTCTACACACAGATGATGGTTACTACTTTGCTGCTTCATCTGTTTCGGCTCTTATGCTTTTCACTCTGATATATTTGGGTTATGAATTTTAGGTACAATTTTATGTGTGAAATTTCAACAGTTTAGTTTCCTCCTAGTTCTTCTGAAATATTACTTTTGTTTTCACTTTCTCTTTGCATACTATTTTATTGGGTCTACTTTAAGTATTTCAGTATATTTGAAGTCATTTTTTGTATTCAATATTTTAATGAATTAATTCTTCACTAATTCAATTCAATTTGCAGATTTTTATTTCCTTTCGTGTCTCGATAATATTGCGCATTTTCCAGTTCGGACTTCTCAATGTATTTTAAAACATTGTTCCACGTTCTTGACAATCATATATGATATACATCCGTCGCTGTGTTTTTTTACAAACTATTGATTCTTTCTCTTGTACGCAGACATATAAATACGTCTGGAGAAGCATTCATTTTATACAATGAATATTTTTCCATCCCTTTCTTTGTTAATGCACTCCATTGGGTGTTGACCATTGATTACATTTCAGATCAAAGTTTAGCTATTGAGTACTTGACAGGCATCAGATTTATTGATACAACCTAGCACAGCAACATATTGATGAAAATACCCTGTTGGAGTTTTCAAAAAAGTTGATTGCTTATGTAATACTGGCAAGATACACTACTAAACAAGTTAGTTCTAAACCCTCTTTAGATTAGTTTACTTGTTCGAAGCTCAGCCATTGTAGCTCTAGCTTGGTAAATATTTACTGATTTTGATGTTTTTCAATTTTATCTATGATTGCATCCGATGTTAGTGCAAAATCAACACATTCTGCTTATCTTTCAGGTACAAAATCGTTCTTCAAAGATTTCTTAAGTAAGAATATATTGAATGATTCTACTTACCTAATGTTGGTTTTAGCAGAGGAGCCCCTGAAAAAGTAAAAAATAATTTCTGTCAGAATAATAGTCATCCAAAATATCTAATGGTTTTGAAAAAATGTCTGTTCAAGGGGAATGAATAGCCTAAAATATATTATAATTTTGTATTCAATAAGATTAAAAATAGATTTTCAGGAACATTTTGATCCAATATTTGCAACGGTAAAATTAGAACACACAGTGTCAAATGATAATGTATAGAGGAGGGGAAAAGTGTGTTGAACCAAACTTCTAAATAGTAACAGTCTGTGACCTTGAAAACAGCTTTCAAAATCCTAAATTTTACCTGGGATCGAACGTTTGTCTGTTCTAAATATCAGTATTCGACCTTTTTGAACACCACCTAGAAATGTTTCTGGAAGATACACGACGATAGCAAGCATCAAATAAGCTCAGCTAAATATATAGAGATGTATATAGGAAAACGAACAAAATCAGATACAGAAGGAACCTTATCAAACATGAAGGTAACCTTATAAAATTATTCATGCATTCATTGCAAATTTATAAAACAATGAAAATAGTATTAAATTCCTGGACGAGATTGTGTACTATTTTCTCCTGGATCTTGAGATTTAAATCATTTCTATGTAAAGCATATAATGAAAGTTGACTTATATAAAACTTACCAACTTTGTAGACTGAGTTGGCCATGTCCCCTCCACAGATTTCCATTGATCGACATCTCTTATTACAATTTGCTGCTTTTCCGTATTTGGCATAATCAGTACCACAATGACATTCATCGCCTCTCTAAAATAGTAAACCGAAAACTGATAAACTTGAGATTATTTTTTCGTTGGGTCAATATTCATATTACTGATATATTCGTGGTGTTTAAGTATCATTGATTTTACTGATAGTAATATTGGGGTAACGGATTTTGAGTATAAGAATTAGAAGATTTATTCTCAAGTTCTTTCTGGAGAGAATCTTTTGGTCTGCATTTGCATACTTTCCATCGGTGCTAGTTATCAAACTTTGAGCTAATCTAAAGCTATCATTACTCGTAACTATCTTAGGATTGGCTCAACACAATCTTACTTTGCATTAGCATTCTTCTTTGGTTTTATGGCGAACCAAGCTAAGATTAGTAGAAATCCATGAAATAAATTGGTTTTATGCCTTGATAAAGGATTTGTGCTTGGGCTAATTTATAATTTCAAAAGATGAACGTTGCATATATTATGCAAATGCTACACACTAAGCAACTTAGTAAATGAATCTCGTATTTCGATAGTTTACTTTAAAGAACGCCTTTCTATTTTATAAGCTCAGAGTTTTATTTAGCTTCGTATTACACAGCATATATTTGAAATGAACCGCAATTTCGGAACAGAAATCAAAGTTTGAGATAACTACGGAGGAGCATTAGAAATTTTTGGGTGATTAGTATCATTGCTATTAAAACTATTCTATAAGAAATACAAAAAATGAGGTTTATATCGTTAGAAATATTTGAGAATATGTTTACATATTTATAAAAGTGTTTTTTAACTGCTTACATATACCTGTAACTGGGACGAAAAAATATCATTATCAACACAACTTTCAAAAACACCCCTGCACGGAATATCGGAAAACATTATCCTTCAAGACTTTATCTGTTGTCTTTTGGTTCGAGGTTATAATACGTAAGGCAATACAATCACCTACCACGGCAGATAAATTTTTTGAATCCAAATACGACTGGAATATTACTTGAGAGGATATTTCAATGATATATTCAGCATACTTTTTTTAATCATTTATAATCAATCATCATCAAATAGTGAAATGATTCATTTCATCACAATTTGTACCATCATACTATATTTTGTAAATCATAAATGTAATTAGAGTGATCACAATATCCCTTCAACTTAATCAATATGTACAGGATCTCGAACAAATGATCAAAGCAAATGAAAAACAAGTGAACAGCAAAGAGCAAATAACTTCAACTGTATTAGTAGTAATATTTTAGCCAAAAATGTCGTCCTGTTTGTGTCGTTGGGTGATATTGGAGGCGTTTTGTTTTGACTAAGTTTGTTCAAAAAGACCGGTTTGATTTTATTGTAAATGCTATCATATCAATATCTTAAATCGTCCAGAATGGCGAATTTTTGTTTGATTCAAGGACTGAAGATGGATTAGAATAAGCAATATTTTCGACATATGATGCTTCATCTATTTTAAGAAAGATAAAAAATGCGACTCAAACGCAAAAGAAGATTTAGATCTATGACGATCGTACTTGTGATGATCAATCATATCGAAAATGGTTTCCGAAGTTTCTGTCTAAACATTTCTAACCGAGCAATACTGCATGGTAGGGTAGACCAGTTCATTTTGATAATGCTCGAATGAGGATATTATGTGATAATAAGCTTTATGTGACACAAAAGATAGCCAACATACTCAAAACACTCAAATCAACCGTAGGAAATCATTTGCATCAACTTGGTTATGTTGGTTTCTTTGATGTGTAGCTTTCATATATGATTTAATTTTCAAACGTAAATTATTCAGTTTTTAGTTCATTTTTACTAGGGGTGATGCGGTAACCTGCTCCAAGCAATAACAAATAGCTGTCAAAAAACGAAGCGATCATTCAGTATAATAAAAACCCAACTGACCTCTGATTAATGCAAAGGGTTTACCACGCCTCTTTTGAAGGTCGGCTAAGTACAGCCATAGCATATTACGAACAAAACAAGTAATATTTAATCTTCTCTCAGAAGAGATCGTTGTCATATCGATCTTGAAACTGCTGAAAGGATTTCTCCTGGGCTGTTTCATAATTGAAATTGAATAAATGTAAAAAAAAGAATATGAAGAAAAAAAGTAGGAACACAGATACCAGCAGATAGAGCTTCAATGGCAAAGGAACGAAGCAAAAGGCATAAACAACAACGGATATTTGAAAAATTGAGTTTTAGGGTAATCAACATCAGGCCCAGAAAGAAAAGAATGAGAGCAAAAACATACACCATAACCAAGGAAATTGCAAGAGCTTGTTTAACGTTTTGCCGTCTATAAAAGGTACGTTGGCAAGGCCAAAAGAATGACCGAAAGAGTACTTCCCTAATATGATGGCAATTGAAGTCAGCAATCAACAAAAGCGTCCACCTTTAATTAGTTAAATGGAAATTCATAAGGCTGAACTGAACACTTCTTTAATAACCATGCATAGATTGTTACAGTTTGGCCGAGAAATTTTCATTTATCCATTGTATCAACCAAATATTACACTTTGAGATTACCAATATCTAGGTCTTTCCAGAACTGTCTTCATGAAAACAATTTTAAATCATAAAAGAGCGTGAAAAGAACCATGAGCTGTTTTTGCTCGTAAAACGTTTTGAGAACGTGTCATTATAAAGTTTCCTACGATATGACAGAAGGTAGTGGGACGAAACGTAATATATGTTGTTAAATGAAGTTTATGATGGAAATAAAATATTCTTCATTTGAAAAAGGCCCATTACAAATATGATGAATCGTTTTCTTTGGAACTGCATTTCTGCAGAACACCATCTTGACAACAGAATTGATGAGCTTCAAGACCTATCAAGGGAAATTCTTATAGCAGATCCCAGACAACCCAACGACACATGGATGCGCATCTCTAAACACCAGAAGAGTATGCTGTACGTGTTCGACGTTCATGAAGCTGACGTTGAGAAGCAACACTTCACCTTATCGGAGCTATCAAAGTTAATATACAAAGATTTTATGCAATTCAATACCAACAATAACAATTTAGCACAATCAAAACAAGCCCTTCATCGGTAGAATCGAATAGAATGTGTGTCAAATATCAGCTTGATCCATCAAATAGTTTGGCCGACTATACACTATGGCTGTTTGGGCACACATACAACCACACACACACACAAATAAGAAGGGATCCTCCCAGAGGGATAAAGTTTATGAAATAAAACGTTTATAATTCCCTGTTTTAATTCATAAATCATCCTTTTTAGACAATGAAAATGTCTCTTGACAAGATTTGCTCGAAGTATTTTAATGCAGTTTTTACATTTACCGTCGTGATATATCGTAAGTTGACTGATTTTAAGGTGATGCATTATTTTCTTTCATTCATACTCGAAATTACATAAGTAGATATTCAATAAGTAATGAAGAATGAACTCAACGCAAAGTATTACGAAGCTAGTAGCTAACTATTGCTGTATGTCAGGTTCCCTGCAGACAAGATAAAGATATTTTGAGAGTATACCCTAAGCTACAAGTCACAAATGTTGGCCATCTGGTGAGAAATGATTTCATTAGTTAACGTCTTCGAAACTAACTAGCTAGCCATTATTGTAAAGCAGCCACCGCAACAAAGTTATACCCAGTATACAATCGACATTTATGTAACTTCACACAGTTTGGCACATATCATCCAAAGAAACACAAATCAATTTACGAGCCATTGTACCAGCTGGATGTTGGTTATCAAATATCTCTGGATTTTGTAAAATCTTACAAAATGAATAGCACCACTGCAGTGAATCTTTAGAATAACTGACGGTTACATATGTAGATTGATTCAAACCTACAAACAGTCAAATGTATAAATTGTTAGACTTTACTTCATGTGTTGTTTTAATAATGTGATCATGTATTCTATTCAATTTAACTGTGTGAAGTTTCATAAATTTAACTTTGTACCAAGTCCATTTTACACACATCATCAGCATCACCGATATTTCAGGATCTACTGAGATGCAAAAAATCGAATTATATTCCCCTACATATCTATATAAGCTATGAGTTTTGCTTCTCGGTAATGGACACAACAAAGACTATGTATAATCTCATGTGATAATGACAAAAATTGCCAAACTAAATAGTCGTGTGAAAAAATCTTTTAAATGAAAAGTTTTTTGCTCTTTCTGAAAATAATCAACTCACCTGAAGTCCAGCATATGGCAATTCATTTTGCCTACAGACATCGATACAATCCACGATGTTATTTACTCTACCCATGTCATAGGGGAGGGCATGGGCCCTTTCATCTTTAAAGCATCCAACAAAATCTGAAAAATAGTCAATATTATTTTCTGTAAGTAAGTGAATTTCGGTTTACATTGTAAGATCGCCAGTTCTTGCGGCAGTGAAACATATATATATATATATATATATATATATATATAGTGTCATCCAAGGACGGCTGTTTCGATGTATTACATCTCTCCAGTGTGGCTATAGACTTTCCATTATCCCATCCGAGGCAGGATTGAAACCTTCGCTTCAGACTCGGAGGCTGATATCCTACATCTGAACTACGGGACTGGACGGTCAGTAAGGCTGAATTTAAGTGATATATTTATTTATGCATATATATATATATATATATAGGTGACAACAGAAACCTCCAAACTACCCTCTACACTAAACCCACGGACACCCACAATTACCTCCACTCTAAATCAGCTCATCCCCAACACTTAAAAAGAAGCTTACCATTTTCACAAGCTCTTAGATTTAGAAGAATCTGCTCTACTAATAGTGAACTTAACAGACACAAACATAACCTAATACAATACTTCACCCAACGAAGCTATCCGCTAGATGACACAAAAAAAAACAGATAAAAAAAGCGACTGGAATACCCAGGGATGAAACCCTTATACTGTCCCATAATAACAAACCTAACTGCATACCTCTTATAACCACCTTCAACAACACTCTCCCACCTTTAGCACACATCATCAATAATAGATGGAACATTCTCACGATCAAAACAGATCTAAAAGAAACATTCACAGACCCATGTGTTATTTCCTACCGCAGACCCCAAAACATCAGAGACATGATTAGTAGCAATAATATCGTTAACAATAAAGTCGTACACAAAAATACACCTAGAACAATTAAATTCTGCACACCTTGCAACATAAGAAACAGTCTATGTTGCAACCACCTCAAGTACACCAACACATTCACAAGCACTACCACAAAAGAGAGTTACCACATATATCACAATAGCAACTGCCGCAGTAAGAACATTATATACCTTCTAGGGTGCAATAGATGTAAGTTACAGTACATAGGCAAGTCCGAGTGGCAATTTAATATTAGACTCAACAATTATAGACATAGGATCAAGTCAAAAAATAATCGTAGCCCACTTCCCGTAGAACTACACTTGACACTGCACACCTGATCACAATTTTACCACTGACGCTAGCTTCACCATCATAGAAAAAAATAGAAAAAACCACTCTAATTGACATAACTAAAGTTCTAGAGAAACACGAAGATATGTGGATCAACAAACTTAAAACCCTATATCCTAATGGATTAAACACTAAACTGAACAACCCTCACCACATAGAACCCTAATAAACACGACTCCTATCATTAATATCCTCACACTCACATCTAAGACACATTCAATAATGGAAGCTTCGAAGTCAACTAGACCCATAGGAAAAACTTCATCTTAGCCTGTTATAACCCCTGTCCTATATATATATATATATATATATATATATATATATATATATATATATATGTGTATATATATATTTATATATATATATATACATATACATACATATACATACATAGATATATATATATATACATATATATATGTATATTGTTCTGGTTGTAGAACTTGCAATCATCATAATTACATCATTCTTAGATAGTCACAAGATACGTGTTCATTCGAGTATAGATTTTTACTGTGAATAGAGCACAAACCTCACGAATCGACTAAGGAGGCCTCAACTCCCAAAACATTTCATATGAGACTGATGAAGACAAACACACGTAGAAGGAATTCGTCAGCTCGATGGCTATTATTTCTAAAAAGGGGAAAACACAGGAGCCGAGCTCATTTGCATGTAGTCATCTTGGTATAAGTAGATTAATCCTTCTAACGAACGTGTTACGTACAGAGGAGAAAATAACTTTTTACATTTAAGTCTAGATAAATGGCATGTGTTTTTTTTTTCCATCTTCCTTCATTTGATCTTGAAATTCTTCCATTACACTTATTCTTATTCTAATAAATATTGTTTATGTGTAGAAGTAAGTGGTTGTTGATTTTTCGCTGAGGTTTCTCTTTTCAATTCATCACTCACCAAGTTTACATTGTCTTGAGCTGCGATATAGATTATTCATTTTCAGAGATCATAAAAAATGAGGACCAATTCTCGAAATTCTAATAAGTATGAAATAAAGAAAATATTGAACTTACTTTGAATTAATGTAATCATGAATTTTGTTTTCCCTTCCCTCCCCCTCTCTCTCTCCCTCTCTCTCTCTCTCTCTCTCTCTCTCTCTCTGTCTCTGTCTCTCTCTCTTTTCATGTCTGTGCCATGGTTTTGGTATCTTGTTTTTATCTATTAACATGCTTCCTCAGCTTGTTCTTATCTATCAGTCCGGTTGCGTCAATCTCACACTGTTAATATCTGCCTCATGTCTATTCTTATCTCTGATAGTCTTTATCAATGTTCCTATGTTGACATGAATCAACATGTTCGTACCTATCTATACACCCATTTTTAACTTTTCATATCTATTTCAGATTGTTCATATTTCAACGGCATTTTCTTATCTATCTATCTATCTATCTATCTATCTATCTTTCTTAGCTTCTTCGTATCTGTCTACCTCAACTGATTTGTGTCTAGCTGTCAATCCTGCTTATGTAAAATTTTGTCAGTTTATATTGCTTGAAGTCCCTCGAGCAAAAATTGGTAATTCTTACTATTTGAGAAGTTTCACAGAGGCTTTTAGAATTTAGGTCAATTAAACCATTACAAGCAAAGCTTTATTCAATTCTATTCAATAACATTAATATATTATCACCTGCTTGCTGTATCTAAACTCTCTGAATATATCAACTGACATTCAATTTAATTCAATATAACAGAGTTTTATGGATTGAATCATGGGAAGTGTAATCAACAATTATCCGATGCTGCGATCTATGTTTTAATATAATGGTACAAAACGCAACACATTAATTACGTATTCATATAAGTAAGACCCAGTTCCATGCTAAAAGCAAGAGTGAGAGTGAAAAGGTTTTATTTATTTTCAGGAAATACATATCCTCGTACTTTTGAGACCATTTGATGGACATCTAAATATTCGATGGTGTAGAGTTGGGCAGAAAGAAAATGTTCATTTTTATCCTTACTTGAGAATCCAGTCTATATCTCTAGAATGATTTCCTTCTCATGAGCCAAACCTATCACTCTGGGTTGTAATTACCAGCAATGATATGGGATTTCATATCGATATCCTTGAAATTAACCAGAAAAGGAAATATACTTACCTAATACTGAATATCCAAGAGAATTTTCTGTAAAATGAACAAAGAGACAAATTAATGCTGTCTGAAGTTCTGGAAAGAAACAATTTTCCGTATGTTATCCGAAGTAGCATATACATGCTTAATGTTTTCAACACACTCCAGCTGAAAAAAAAACTGGACAATGCATTAATTGAAACGTTGTTCAAAACAGCAAGGATATTAGTACCGATCTGAAACTTCATAAGTGGTGTCAGATCAATCTCTTGCCGATCATTTTATCGTATCCTACTAAATGAATATATAAAGAGTAATAAATAAGCCAGTTGATAAATGAGCAAAAGTAAATAAATTAGATATCTGATAACTACTTATCTCCAGCCAATTTCAGTGATACAAATAATAATGTTGAAAAAACATTTTGTTCCATACCAGTCACCCTCCATCGATACGCTGTTTCCAACATTTTCTCCAGTTATTGGATGCGTTCTGGAAGTCGTTTTGATCAATAATGTGCGGGTCTTGAGGACTGTTTACTTCTGTCACTACTATCGTCTGGAATCGACGACTTTTACGGGTGTATTTCAGATTTAAGAGCAAGAAGAGGTCGGTAAGTGCCAAATCTGGAGAGTAAGGTGACTGGGGACGAGAGTTGTCAAAGATTCTGTCCCTTTATCAGTAGACACTGCGCAAAAATTTGCGACAGCACTATGCAATAGCAGTTTTAGGGGGTTACTATTTTACCTGAAGTACCTTTCATGCCTTTCCTGAAACCATACAGATAGGCAAGCAACGATTTCAACAGATCACAGCAAACACTTTTTCAATAGGATCTTTGTCTTTCGACGTGAAAGATCGTCTTTGGTGGATGTTGTTACCGATTTGGAACGTTAGAACCACACGTGGTACTGAGTGCAGCCAAAAAAAAATTCAACGGAAGCATCTTGCAATATTAGGAAAGCGTACAAAAAGTTTTTCTCAATTTGAAACAGAATTTCATAAGTTGTTCTTCAGAATCCTCAACTGTTCAAAAAACGTCAAGCACTCTACAGACTCATTTATATGGATGTATGGAGCTGAAACAACTAACGTGGCTTGGTGCAGTTTCCTTCATTCAAAACGTCACTGCACGTGAGATTAGTAACAAGCACGATAAAGTATGTCATTTGCATGCTTTTCAATCATCAGTTTCTTTAAAGGAAGATACATCTCACCCAACAGAATATTTTTGAACTGCAGAATGATTTTTGCTCCAAGAAATATAAGGTGGAAAGATTAGCGATAGCTCGAATAATTGAAGCATAGACGAAAAAAAAATCAACTGTTTTCCAAAATTTATGTACCATTGTCCGAAAGCCTCCAACAAGGAATCAAAGAAAATGATTGGCTCTTACAATTACTAACAAGGTGATCGTACCTATTCTATCTACTTTGACAAAATTTATTTCATCTCCATTGATTTTCAACTCAAGATGTCTTAAAATCTCTTTGTGAAACTGTCATTTACTGTTTGGTTTCATATTGCAGATAATGTATAATCCTATTCTTGAATCTTCATCATGCTGTTTGTCTTTCCCTCCCTTGTGCTCTCTTTCCGTTCAGCATTTGAAAAACATTCTGAAGTTATTTTCTTCGATTTGCCCTAGTTGTTCTAACATATCTTCCCATTATTGAGGTAAATAACTTTACAAAAAGGACACAGGCAATACTTAATGTCAGGGGAAGAATTAGGCAAGGTTAAGGCCATACATTTTGGATGGAGCAGAATTTTGTAGGTTCAAATGAATTATTCGACAAACGTAAAAAGTGTGCGTCAGATATTTACCTTGTGCTGAGCTTGCCCCGAGGAGTATCACTATGGAAGATGAAAAAAGAAATTAAATAATTATAATGAAAATATTTATGAAAGAAAAAAAAAATATATATATATATGTGTATATATATATATATATATATATATATATATATATATATATATATATATATATATATATATATATAGTCTGTATTTATTGTTTGATTACTGATAGACATAATGATAAAATTGTAGTTAAGATATTTTCACTGGCTTGGTTATGCCAGTCTCTTTCAATTCGATATGCGTTGCGTTACTTGAACGTAACAAAAATATTCCGTTTTCAAACAAATGTTGACGGGCAATAAAAATTGGGTACATCACCATAATGGGGAACATGTTTGTGTAAACGATGTGCACTACCATAAACCGTACTAAGGTATGTCTTCATAGAAAGAAAGGTAATGCTGTCTATATAGTGGTATTGGAGGAGAGTTTCATACTAAGCATTGACTCTCTAAAAAAAAACGATTGATTCAAATAAATTCTGCTCTTAATGCCAATTGATGGCAACAAACGTCGGAAAAAGTCCGTCTAAAATTAGTACAGAAAAGGGGCTTCTTATTCCACCAGGATAATGCTAAACCGTTTATTTTTCTGTGACCAGACGGAAATTGCTACAAGCTGGGTGGAATTTTGTACTCATTCACCGCTTTTACATGATAGTATAGCAAAACAGGATATATTTTCGACAAAATTAATACCAATATATATATATATATATATATATATATATATATAAAGCTAGTTACACACGGGATGTCATCTTACATCATAGGGAACAATGTTAAAAATTAATGATTTTTTAATGCAATGCCAATTGTATCATCTGCCGTAAGCAATTGTATTCGTGAACCTCTTCCAACTTCCTGTCTTACCATTCTTGGAACTTTATGGCTAACTTTCCATTTGTTCAATTTCTATTCATCTCTGAACCTACCTCCGAATCATTTAGCATTTTTGTAATTCATCTGACGTGTAATGCTGTCGGTTAATCATAAATGATTCAAATTCTCTCCATTTATGTTTAATCCTATTCCACCCTAGTAAATTTTTCTAAGAGATGCTTCCAAGTCATATAGTAATTATTTAGGTGTTGCCAATCTCAAATCCTTTTCGAATCGTTAACGTAATAGCATATTTATTTAGTCGAACTAGCACTGTGTCATAATCGTATATATTCACAGCAAACTTATATATGATTTTCATTAATACCCTGCTCTTGCTTTGGAGTAAAAACTGCCGAGTGATGTCAACAAAAGCTAAACAAATTGTTTTGTGATATTTGTTTGCTTTTGGACTGATTTGTTATGTGTATACGGTCTATTGTTAAGTAACCACTTTGCGTGGCTTATTTTTATATAGTGGTGTTTGCTAGACTGTAAGTTCTTTTTTCAATATTATATGCATATGTGTGTGCGTATATATATATATATTTATATATATATATATATATATATATATAAATATATATGTGTGTGTGTGTGTGTGTATGTATGTAGTGAGACAAAAAGTCTTCAAACCGCTTTATAAATACAATTCATTCACAAACTAGTCATTCTAATCGTCAGATTTATTTTAAATTTTGTAAACAAGCTTCCAACACTTCCGATGGAAATGTAATTTCAATGATATTGATTATTAAACACCAAAATTATTCTATCCCTATAGTTTATTATTGTTCAGGTGGGTAACCTTCGTTTGATAAATGTTTCTACTTCAGTCTACCGAGTGCTGTGAATGGGGTCATCATCGTGTTTGAAAGTCCAATCATACTTTTAGCTCCATTGCATAGAGAAGATTTTTTTTTCCAAAACTTTTTGTATTTAGAGCCAATGTGAAGGTGTCGTATGCCTTAAGACAGAAAGCGTCCCTATATCATGTTGTTACCATCACATTGCTTACTGTCTGGTCGTAGCCACTTCAATAATTCATTTTTCAACTGTTTTCCTTCCATTCAAACGATCTTCGAGGCAAGATATTTTGCGAGACCGAGTTTTCTGTATGATTACAGAGAAGCCATGTTGCTTCGACTTTGGAGTCTTTGAGCAAAATTTCGACTACGTGAATATCAAATTGTTCAGCGAATACTTTATAACCTTTTCATATCGACTTTAGGTCATTTCAGCGTCCTTCTCTCTTTTTGTATGATGGTCACGTTATTCCGATGATGTTCAAAGAGAAAATGTGTCATATTCTGTCATTCTGTGTGCATGTTCATTGCCTGGCTCATTTTAGAATCATTCTATAATGTTTGAGAATTATTGCCTTACGTGATCTAGTGTACAAAATCTTTACAAAAATTAAATATTAATAAAGGAGTTAAATATTTGCTTGCTGCATAATAAAAAATAAAAAAAACTTACGACGGATAATTAAATATTCCCTTTTAAAGTCGAAATCATTTTATTATCGTTTATGATATTTTAGCAATACAGGAAACTAATACTGGTTATGCGATTGAGAGAAATCCAGGGCTATTTTTTTTATGAACTATATTCATAAAGGGGCTTCAATATTTATTCACTTCGTTCTTTACCTAAATGAATAGAAAGTTTTCAAATTTACGTGTTTTTGTTTTTGTTTTGTTTTGTTTTTTTGAATTTGTGTGTCCAGTGTTGACAATATTTTGATTTTCGAAATTTTATGTTTTAAAATCCAATGTTGCCAATTGATATGCTTTTTTTTTCTATTTCTGAGGATTTGAAAATGTCTTTCAAAATGAACTGACAACCCTACAAAATGCTCACTTTGAAACGCAGGTATTGTGCTGTGAAAAGAAGGATTAATGGAATAGATGGATAAATGTAAATCAGATAGTGTTTAACTTGAATTGTTTTTAAAAGGGACTCAACATCACTCTTTCCTTAAACTGTTGAAAAAGGGCGAATATTAAGCAGGGACGTTAAATTGCTACATAGACCTTGCACTTGCTTGTCTGTTTGAAATCTGTTCACACATTTTTTTTATCTTAGTTAAGATCGAAAATATCTCTCTCTCTCTCTCTCTCTCTCTCTCTCTCTCTCTCTTTCTCTCTCTCTCCTTTTCATTCTCTCTCCCTCTATATACACATATAAATGGATATCTTTCCCTTTATCTCTCTGTTTTTTTTAAATTGTACCAATCAGAATGCGCCTTACGTGGACTTCACTTCCAAATCAAGTGTTGCATGTATTTTTATCACGTCAACAAAACATGGTATTAACCGCAATAGTTTCCTTCACAAGAACGTTATTTTGATTTTTCTTTTCCACTTGATAAAAGCAAAATATATATATTTTAGTGCTGTCACTGAAAATCATATAACAGGGCAAAACTGTTTTCAATTGAAATGTTGTCGGTTATAACAGTTATTATTTCATTAAACCCTTCCTATATATTTCATATCCATTAGTTAGTGAGGTTGTGGAACTTCACAATTTACAATCGGGACCACCTTTCCCACATAGTGTCGAAACTAATCATTATAAAGTTTAATATTGAAACTGAGAAGTCAATGCCATGTTTCGCTGACGTGAAAATAATATTGCTAAGTATTTGAACGACGAATGGTTCTGTGATTGGCGAAAATTAAGAAGGAAAAATATAACCTCTTAGGTTCTTGCTTTGTTGCTTACGCACAAGTAATATTTTATTAAATAAAATCCATATCATTCAATAATTGGGGATCTGTTTTAAACTATAAATATAAATTTTATTACTCATCCACATCTCCTACCCATATGAATTTTCAAAAATGTGATTAGTTGAAATTTCTGCACTTTTTAAATGATAGTGAAAGAGATGTTTGGATTAAAGACAGTGCCGTCGAGGAAGAAACAATAAAGAATGGTAGGGTTAATAAATGCAACTAGCAAACTTAATAATTCTGCAAAGCTACCATAGAGTAATACAAGTTCACTTTGCCAATCTGATTCAGAATAAGATTTTAAAAGAATAGAAAAACTGAACTTTCTTTTTCCTCCTCTGTGATTTGATTCTCGGCTTATTCAATCAATTTTTCTGTTTGTGGATCATTTGTAGCAGCATGTTGCCCAAATACCCAGGTTTAATGAAAAAACACATACACAATTATCTTAAATTTTATACTGGTCTAACCATCAATGTTACAAAGCTATTTCATGCGTAAACAACAGGATCGAATTATTCCCGATACGACCTAACAAAGTATTCAACGTACAGTCTTTGAGCTGTTCCGATTTTGTGATAAATGACCTCCAATGCTTTGGTGTCAATCAGTCTAGAGATTCTAAATATTATTAACCGTTGATGACACATGGTGTATGTATGCGTCAAAAGTTGTGTATTCTTCTGGACACATGACACCAGTTAACTTTGCAGAAAGCGTCTGAGTTTCCTCTGATCTTCCCAAGCTCAAATTCATTTTTGATGTCTGATATTTCCAATATAACTGCGTTTCCCAGCTTCATTTTTGGAATTTCATATTTTACAGTTGAATAAAACCAAAACATCATGAAAAGTTTTCCCTTGTTTTATGCTTCAAATCACATGAAAGCTTTATAGACTCGCTAGTTTCCACCCAACAACGAGGTGCCCAAATAGGCTTTGACTCAGCTTAGCTCAGTCTGTTAAAAGGCCACTGTTTGTAGAGAAATTAAACTGAGAATCGATTCACTATTATAGTGAATTGGTTTGTGAGACGACCTTGTTAACATCAAGTCTCTGTAGGCATCCCAATCAATCATTTTTATTCGTGGTGAATTAAATTTCGACATACACACTTAATACACAAACACACACATATATATAAGAGTATGTGTGTGGCACAGGTGCTCCCTCAAATGCATATATGTATATAAGATTACAAGTCGGAATCTATTCCTGATGTTGGATCTATCTTCAAATGAAAAATTGATTATATTTTCGGACGGATTCAGGGAATCTTTTACAGATACATATGTTTGTAGATAGGATCCAGAATAGTTTATAGTTATCTCCTTTGTATCATAGTTATATATATACTCAAAGTTCTAAATGGATTTCTATGAAATTTTCTTGAAAGTATATTTGTGTATTCACCTTTCAATGAATTTCAATGAAATTTTGTGGAAAGGTGAATCCATCAGCCAAGGGAGAATTGATTAAATTTTCGAACGGATTAAAGAAAACTTTCATCGTTATTTCATTCTAGCTATATATGAACAGTATATCATCTAGTTTCTATTGACAATGACGTTGGAATAGGTATGCGCTTTATAAATTATTTCTAGTTATCTATGTCTCCCACATAGTTTGTAACAGAAAATATACAAAAATCCATGTATTATTATTCTACTTTTAAATTTTTTCCCCAAAAGAATTAACATAGCTTTAAGTACATTCAAATAATCAAACCAACCTAATCTAGGATTCGTGTGAAATAGAATTTCAAACAAATATTGGGTAAAGTATAAGTGTATAACGTCTGCTGGTCCCTTTTAAGTGAATCGAAAATATTCTTACCGTAAAACCCCAACAGGGTTAGCCATTCTGGGTCCATCTTACCTGAAAGTAGAAGTACAATTGTGATTTGAAACCTGGGTTTATATATAATTAAGTAACAATGGAAGGTCACGTGGGGATTAGTCGTTATCTGTTGAATGGTTACAAGACAGCCGCAGTTTTCTCACCCGTTTTTTTTTCCTTTATTCAAAAGAGAGATTATGAACTTGAGAGGTGAAAAAAATAATCGATGATAAAAAAAAGTAGAAAAGACGAAGTGAAGAATTACGCAATTTTTTTGTGTAACTTGGATTTTTCTGAAAGCTTTCATTATGATATCATCAAAAATTGAAATTATTGACCAAATCCATTCGACGGACCATGTCTATTCGATTGAGTAAATATAATCCACTAACCAAATACATACAATTGAGACATCTGTTGAAACATTTATGCAATTGTCTTTTTTTGTTTGGTATACAAATACCCCTTCCTTTGTTTGTTGTATGTCTCAGCATTTGACGATTATCTTTGGGATTTCTATGCTTAAAGTTCAGCAAGTCTTATGATGCACATATACGATTAAATGCACACTAGCACACAAACATAAGTATGTTTTTATGCCTACATATGAAAATATATATATATATATATATATATAAACACACACGTATATATATATATCATATATATATATATATATACATATATATATATGTGTGTGTGTGTGTGTGTGTGTGTGGATAATAGGGAAATTAGAATCAAGTGATACTACTATTTTCCTTATAGTACACTGAATAAAATTGTCAGATGTCATATCCACATACTCATTATATATATATATATATATATATATATATATATATATATATATATATATATATATATATAAATAATTGTATTATATTATATTGAAAAATTCATTCAAAATGATCTGTCATTAAAGGTTGATATATCATTTGGCCTAGATAACGTAAAAATAATAAACGATTAAAGAAAATGGGGCTGCTGCAGCAATCAAACCTGCGACCGGTAGAATAGCTGCTTCAACGTTGTGTTACCCTTACTATTGAACTAAACAGCCTGCAGCAGTCCCATTTTCTTTGATTATTCTTTTCACGTTGTGTTGTCCAAATGATATAATTGTATTATGATGGGAGATCATTTCAAATAAGTTTTAATATAATATAATGCAATTTATAATCAATTTGTCGGATCATATATCCATTCCTTGATACTCACACACACACACATATATATATTCCGTTGTTTGTAAGTATGTCTGTGCGCATGCCTTAGGAAAAAAGGATGCAAGGTGAGAAAAAATAACATCAGCAGTTACTAATAATATCAGAGAGTTAAGTAGCGAGATCTGGAGTATTCAATATCAGATGATACACTGTGATCAGCACTTGAAAAGTTCACTTATCTGAGCATAATTTAAGATAGAATAATCCCTCAAAATTCATTTTGCATCGAGAGTAACTTCAAAGACAAACTTTCGTACATTGACGTGAAGTAAGGGTTGAGGTGAACTTTAAGGTAACAACATGAATAGAGCCCACCTCATAAAACTAACTATTTTACTTCTTCCTAAACTGACCCTTTCCAAAACGAAACAGAAGTCTTATTGAATTGAAAAAAAAACTAATCTCATACAGTTTTCTGTTTTAGTGCTTAAACAAAAGTTTAACATTTTTAATCACAACTTAAGTCAGGCCGTGAATATACTACATTCAGTAAACAGCGCGGATTTGAAGTGAAGGATACACCCTCGGTGTAAATAATCTATTCGTTTTGTTGTGTTCGAAGAGGTATATTAAAGAAGATACTTTCCACTGCGTTATCATATGATGAGTTATTTTCCCCAGGCAACCCCAGGTATCACTATGGTACCCATTGGACGCTAAACACAATTGCAAAATTCGTGTAATATTTAAGCTGCCCCAGACAGGGCTTTTCAAGTTTCTTTTCTTTCTGATTCTGATCGATAAGACAAATGTTTTTTACAAATTGTCTCACACCGTCATAAAAGCAATTCAATTAGTCTCTAGTCTTAATTGTGCTGTAACTGAACATAGTGGGGCAGAATGTTAAAAACTGATACGACACAATTTTTCCTAAGATTTCATCGGAATATCAAAGATTGTTATGAAAACATTTTTCATTTTCGACATTAACTGTATTAAATAACATATTCGCTGTTTTTTTCACTAGAGTCAACCATCTTTCAAACAACTTCATGATTTAATCCACCCAGGATTTTTTTTTATCTATTAGGGTGAAAAACTACTGAAGGTGTTTTTGTAGATTTCAAGTGAATTGGATTTCTTTTCAAGAAGAGAAAGCAGAGTTGTCTGGAAGATGCTATATCTGGTGAACATAGTGGATGTGAAAATTTTCCAGCCAAGCTGTAACAATTCTTTGTCTAGTTACCATATATACACGTCGTCTTGTACAATTCTGACATGTTTAAATCAATAACTGCTCAAACACGTCACAATGCCTTCTACTCTAAGACCATAGGAATTAGTAATATGTCAATATCGGTTGCGTTGTTGAACAATGAAACTGTAGAAAAAGCCAGCGTCAAATCACACCGAAATTGGGAATACCATTTTTGATGTGAATTGTTTGGTCAAGAAATCCATGAAATAATTAAAGAATGGTACTGATCCGTATCAGATTAACTTTCGCTCTCAGAAATGTGTTTTCATGCAATGAAATAGAAAGGTTCAAAATATCCTTGTATGGTGGCAGATGAAGCAGAATGTGTCTAAATTAACAATTATAGAGCAGAAAGTTAACATTCAGCGGAAAAAGCATTAGGCAATCAAAATGATAGACTGAACCTCATAGAATTGACACAAATTCATCCTTTCAGGTAAATTGTCATTTGCTAAATTTTCACACAGCAGACGAAAGGCAATAATTCTGTTAGAACTATTTGCAAAAGACTCAAAAATATGACAGACTTTTGGTTATGGCGTTAGGAGCAATTTTATGATTGATGAAAGCTTTTGGCGTACGTAGTGAATATCGTTTCAGAGAATACATATCCATTCAACAGGAAACACTTCCCCCTGTATTCACTGGCGATTATTTATTCAAAATATTGCATAGGGGATAGCGTTACAGGCTATACAGAAAAATGGTCTCGATAATGTCAAATCAAGTCTTGGTTCGACCAATTCTCACAGCAAAGTCAGTTTTCTTATAAAATCATATCGAATATATCAGACATTTAAGGAGATACAGAAATATACAGAAACTTTCAAAAGAGAAAACTTATTTCGTCTTTTCAATTCAGCCCGGTTTGATATCACAGAAAAAGATTAAATATCTTTTAAATTCAAAACCTGAAAGCTTTCAAAATATGTTAATGATAAGTTTAGCAAATTTGAATTGACATAACAAAAAAACTTGGAGCAGGGCTGTTATTTTGAGTATTGGCGGTATTTTTTTAATTCAAGAAGAAGAGGAAGAAAAGCAAAAATATTGCGATAAATGCAAAGAACTGAAAATGTGACAGCAATACGAGAGGAGAATATTGACAAAAAGAAGCAAAGAAAAAGAGAAAAAGTTGAATGATAAAAAGACAGAAGGAAAGAAACAAGGAAAATAAAATAAAAAAAATCATGACAAGAAACAACAGAGCAGGCAGATATATCATTATATAAGCAAACAAAAAGCGAAAAATACTGATGAAAAAATTTTTAAAAAAAACGGAAAAATCAAAAGCAAAAAAAGTAAGCTAAACGTGGATAAAAAAAAAAGTAGTTTGAAATGGGAAAGTTTAAGATGACTTTCTGGATCTGATTTTTTATGAAGTATTTGATAAAGAAAATTCTCGTCTGATATGGCTCGTTCTGGTAAACAAAAAGATAAATAATTGATTGTGAGTGAAAACATTTGTGTATAACGCAAAATTTTCACTTAACCTTATCTTGCTTGATTATCATTCTTTCGAGGAATATTCATATTTTAAGATAGGATTATTCGTTGTTATCACTCACACACGCACACTCACACACAAACATAACCTAATACAATACTTCACCCAACGAGGTTATCCACTAGATGACACTAAAAACCAAATGAAAAAAGCAACTGGAATACCCAGGGATGAAACCCTTATACTTTCCCACAATAACAAACCTAACCGCATACCTCTTATAACCACTTTCAACAACACTCTCCCACCCTTAGCACATATCATCAATAAGAGATAGAACATTTTCACGATTAAAACAGATGTAAGAGAAACATTTACAGATCCATGTGTCATCTCTTACCACAGACCCAAAAACATCAGGGACATGATTAGTAGCAATAATATCATTAACAATAATGTCGTACACAAAAATACACCTAGAACCACTAAATTCGGCAAACCTTGCGGCATAAGAAACAGTCGATGTTGCAACCATCTCAAGCACACTAAGACATTCACAAGCACTTCCACAAAAGAGAGTTACCACATATATCACAACACCAACTGCCACAGTAAGAATATTATATACCTTCTAGAGTGCAATAGATGTAAGTTAGAGTACATAGGCAAGTCCAAGTGGCAATTTAATATTAGACTCAACAATTACATACATAGGATTAAGTCACAAAACAATCGTAGCCCACTTTCCGTAGAACTACACTTTCGCACACCTGACCACAATTTTACCACGGACGCTAGCTTTACCATCATAGAAAAAAATAGAAAAAACCACTCTAATTGACATAACTAAAATTCTAGAGAAACACGAAGATATGTGGATCAACAAACTTAAAACCCTATATCCCAATGGATTAAACACTAAACTGAACAACCCTCACCACATAGAACCCTAATAAACACAACTCCTATCATTAATATCCTCACACCCACATCTGAGACATATTCAATAATGGAAGCATCAAAGTCAACCAGACCCATAGGAAAAACTTCATCTTAGCCTGTTATAACCCCTGTCCAAATCATAGCCAACACATTTTCAATAACTTATAAGGTTGAAACCTATGTAGCTCCTTGACCTCACCACCCCTCCATTTACACTATCCCAAACATACCAAAAAATCCAACTCTACATCACTCCCACCTACCGTGACACATTCTGCCCTCCCCAAGACCAACTTCTGCTGCTTAACCAAAGACCTGATACCTAACTGGACATTCTGCCACTCGGCAGGAGGCCTCCAGCAGCTCTTACAACACAATTTACCCACAACGCATAGCGCCTGATAGTGGACTCTGGTTCCACATAGGAAGTTTTAACACACACTCAAACAGCACACACCACTGATGATGGGAAGAACCCCGAAACATGTCTGGACAATTTACATTTAAGGATTAATAAACCTTACCTCTTAACACTTTACTCCCGAGTCTGTCTCACTCTCTACAGTACACATTATATATATATATGTGTGTGTATATATATATATATATATATATATATATATATATATATATATATATATATATATATATATATATATATATAAAGGCATAGCAGAATAAGCTTCCAATGTAATCGATCGAGAACAGAGATGTTTCTATTGCATATAACAAGATGAGATTTGAAAGATTTTCATGTCAAATTTTGAGTTTTTATGCTTCACACTAAATTCAATGTACTTTGAGAGTATTGGACATACGATGCACTGACTTTGAACCTTGAAATAATTTTGATTTGACAGCAAAACAAATATTCTAGACAACTGTATGCCTGATTCTAAAGAATTCACATGTTGTTTATATATCATTCATTTCTTATATTTCTCATTAGTGTTTAAAAAGAGCGTTCGAAAGATTCAGAATGAAAGAATGAAATCATTAGCTTTTTCAAATATGGATGATTTTAAAATCATTAATCGTCACTGGATAAGAACATATTTTAGCATGTCATTTAAATAGTTCCAACAGCGACATTAAGACAGCGTTAATACCAGACACGTATAGGTTATCAGATCTAAGATGTATCAATAAACTTTGACTGATGTCCGGAAATTTTTCCATATTCTTACAATATCTGTATGTTTTGGTTGGTGCATTTTATGCAAATGTTGATGCCAAACAGTCCATCTCAATAATCTTTTATCCGTAGAGATATCCGAAGTTCAAAGTGGCAATTAGAATTAGTTTAAACCTTTTTGCCAAATATGGTTAACTTTTTAATCATTAACAGTTCTATTTTGCTTAAAGCATGACTTTTTTCAAAAATTCTTTTTGTTGAACTCCAACACAAGGTTTTGAGTTGACTTTGTTTCCCTACCGTAACAAAAATTAAGAAAATAATCTTCACCAGAAAGAGGTGCGTAAACAAATATGTGTAAGCGAAATTGACAAGTCTTAGATATTAAGAGAAATTCATCATGATACGCAAAGCTTATTTCATTCTAATAAATAAATACATTCAATCTAAATATATAAATTTATATGTTTTTCATTTGAGATACATCAATATAAAAGTTGATGTAATCATCTTCAATCGGAGTAGAAGTTAGAGTGAACTTCGGTCCAGCAACAGCGAGTCAGGTCTTTTTTTTTTCTCGATCTCCTTTTCTATGTCTTCCTTTACTTCTTTTATTTCTGTGATTTTCTATTTGTTTCATTTCTTTGCCATGAAATTTGCCTATGATCTACTGGAAGAGAGCAGAGAATTCATCAGAAAGAAGAAAGTTAGCAGAAAGGATAGCGGAAACTTCAGTGTCAGGGCCAATGGGCAGCTGCAACAGCAATATATTTAGGGGAAAGCCAATGACTCTGGTAGTAAAATGTATGTAATTATATGATTGTTATACATCTTTCAGATGACCAAGGGCTCAAATAATTCCAACGAACTAAATAATATTTGCGAATGCCGCATCAACTTCAGATTACCTCAAGACCAGACATATTAATGAAGAAGCATACACTCATATATATACATAGATATAAACACTCACTCAAATCTGTATATATAACAGCTCAAACACGTCACAATGCCTCTATAATTATTCCCTGAGTGTGCACGTGTGTGAGTATGTCTATATATGACTGTTATAAGGGGTCAAAAGTGAAGACAGAAGCCTTGTTGAGAGACAGTTGGTACTTTAAAATGCCCTCCCACCAACTTAACAATTCCTACTTTTTAGTTCTTGTAATAACTTAGTTGCTCATATCTGGACTTTTTCTAATGGATTTTTTAAAATCTTTTCCAAGTACGGTGACTAAGCTTGAACCCAGTATTCAAGGTGCAGTCAAACATAAATTGTATATAATACAAGGAATGATTCCTTGTCTATATTTGTGAAAGTATGTTTGATCAGCTCCAATACTCAGTTTGCTTTAGCAGCAGCACTGGCAATGCACTTACAAAATGAGAGTTTGTCAGCTATAATGATACCAAAATCCTTTACATTGTTTACAATATCTAATAAATTTCTATTTAGACAGAAATCATTACATGGGTTATTTATTCCTACATGTAATACCTTACATTTATCCTCATTAAAAGATAATTACTCTCTTAATCATGATGCTAAACTATTTAGGTCATCTTTTACTCTGAATGGTCACTCAGCATGAAAATTGACTGATACAATTTTATATCATGTACAAAAATTTACATATTGGGACTGGCATTTCCTGACACAACGCAATTTGTTATAGCGAGATTCCTGATACACACACACACACATGCACACACACGCACACACTCACACACACACACACACACACATATATATATATATATATATATATATATATATATATATATATATATATATATTGGAGGGGGATGATTTTTCTAGTTTGTGTGCAAACTTTTTTTAATGTCATCTATATTTCCAAAGATGGTTGCTTGAAATCTTTCTACTATCATTGGTCATTAGCAAGAAAAGATGATAGTGGTATTCAAAATACTTCTTTTTTTAAATTAATGACATTAATAAAAGTTTGTATGCACACTATAAAAAAATACTGAGACTTTGTATGTTATTTTTAACAGAGGATATGAAGGATTGTCACCTTTTTATACTACATATATATGTGTTATTAAGGAACGGGTATATATATGATCCAACAGATTGATTACAAATTGCGTTATGATATATAGAAACTCGTATTTGCAATGATCAACCGTTATTTCATGATGAACGTACCATTTGGCCAATGCAACATAAAATAGCAAACGATTTAAGAAGAGACCCATTTTCACTGATCGTTTTCCTATTCATGTTGTCTTGGCCAAAACGTACATTCACTGTGAAACAATGGTTGATCATTTCAAATGAGTTTCTATATAATATAGCACATATCATTTTCATATATATATATATATATATATTTCATTTAATATGAATATAATCAGGCTCTCATTGTGGATGATAATGGCGTGCGGCCTTCTTTTCGACAATGCACAGTTCTAGCAGCACTCCAGCTGCAGCAGCTGAGTGAACAAAAGACGCAAGACTCATGTTGGTATGGCAAGACTTTCTTTTCTAATGATATCTCATATACTAAATAGACTTACCTTTTTCTTTTACCTGATAAAAGCTGAATGATCCTACCTCTTTCCCTTCTATTTTCCTCCTGCTTTCTTCCGTTCCTTATGCAACTAAACTTACAGTCTATATTTCTTACTTCTACTGTTAGAATCATATACACTCCCCTTTTTTTATCAAGATCTTTCGCTTTCTTTCCCCAATGCCTTTTCAATTAAGTGACTGTGATTGGCTTTCTATCTGCGGAGGTTCCAAACGACCACGCTTTATCCTGTCAATAGATCAACTCAAGATGTTTCTATAGTCCTGTTGGTCTCTGAAAAGGGTTACTCTGTGACTTAATTTTGACCAACTATGTATTCAAGAAATGGACGGGAGATAATTCCAAAGAAGTTCCTACATGATGTAACGCAATTTATAATTCATTGACGAAGTATGTAAGCATACTTCACACATACTCATGCAAAAGTATCTTCAACAAAAAAATGTTATTTAAAAATGGAATCATTTATCTATGAATAAAAAAGAATGTTTGATTAAATAGTCTCTATCAGCCCTTCATATTGTAACAATAGAAAGGGCAATGTAAGTAAGAGACTTATTGCATGGTAGTAATGGCAAGTTGAATGTGGATGTATCATTGGAATAATGCCGTTGTTTATTTGTTTCTATATTCATTTGTTCTTACCACTATGACGCAAAATCCACGACGACTATTGACCAAATTTCAAATATTGAGACTCACAAGACATGTGAGGTAATTCGAGATTACAAGAGATTCTTTGGGGTAAATTATTATATACGATTGTTTTGGAGAGAAAAAGATGATAAGGTAAGCGATGGTAACCTTCAATACGAGTGTAGGTCAACTAAAGTCAATTTTGGATAAAATTGTTTTTGCTTTTTGTTTTTTGGGGTATTTTTTGTTTTGTTCTTTGGTTCTTGTTTTCATCCATATCGTAGCTAGACAATTACATTCTTGAAGGTCATTAGTATTTGTTTTTATATTATTTTGGCCAAGTTGTACATTAACCATGTAATTACGGGACATCAGTTTAAATGAGAGTTTCTATTTGATATAACGCAACTTATAAACACATATATATATGTATATATATATTAGGATCTTAACTGGCACTTACCTTGACTGTATGTGTAGCAGCATTGTGTTACTCTTGCCTAAAATCTCAAATCTCCCACATTTCCCCTTTACAACCATACCAAGAATATCTAGCTATAGATCAGAACTCAATGAGGCAAATTTATATCTTCTCTAATGGCATTAGTACGAAATCAATAGAAGCAGCTTCAGCGAGAATTACAATTCAGTTTAACGATGCTGTTTGCCGCGCAGTTAACTTTAATGCAATGACGTAGATCAGGGTAAGGAATTATATATTAGATAAACGAATCAACTCATATTAACATTTTAGATTCGTTTCCATTAATACATCATCTACAGATGTACGATATCTGTTTGAAAAGCATCAGGTCATTTTCAATATCATGAAAGCCGGTTGCACAGCCTCTGTGTATATTGGCAGTCAATTAGAAAGCAATATGGCAAATGTGTGAACAGTCCCCTTTTGGATAAGCCAGTCAGCAGTGAGACGCAATTAAATGAGCTTCTATATCTATTGATCTTTACAATGGTCAAGAGAGGATCAGCAAATCTCCATCATCATAAGGAATATTAATGTGATATTACAACGGGGGAAAGACTGGATGATTAGGCAGTTACGAACGCTTTTACTTGCGTCCCATTTTTACCATATATATATATATATATATATATATATATATATATATATATATATGTGTGTGTGTGTGTGTGTGTGTGTGTATACTCTATTTATTCCCTCTCCCACTAGAGCAAAATGCGACAAAAGGTCAGGGCTTTTCGTGGGGAAAAAAAGGAGCGACCCATCAAATATAGGTCCAGCCGACACGACTTCACGAAAGCGTCGGACTAGCCTGACCTGTCCCTCTCAGTGCAATGTGACAGCGTCTTTACAAGCCCGATCTGTCCCTTCAAGTGCAATGGGACATTGTTGCCCCGGGGCGAACTGCTTCCCCGTAGCTGGGTCAAGTATTAGTAGGAGAGCCCAAGGACGAATCCAAAGGCTCCCTAAGCGCATAACAATGCGCAGCCTCAGTATAACCTCATTCGCTGATGCATTGCTCCGGCGCAACCGGTCTTTGACACTCATCACAACACAATCTTTGGCCTATGTGACAGGCAAGTTTCAGTTCCAGCGCCTTGGGCTATGCCGTGGAACAAATACTGCGCTTCCGTCTCGTTAAAATTCTGTCTTTTAAAATCTATCGAAATCGGCTGCAGATGCACAAAAAGTTGAAATACTTTAATATCTTTAAAAAGTAACAGACAATAAGACCTCTTCCTGTACTCTCTATGGAATGTAGTCCCCAATGGAAATTGTAAAGTTTCACACCCTCACTTGATAGTGCACAAATAGAGAAAATAAGATTACTGAAATTAAAAAAAACAGATTTTGGATCAGGTATGTAATTTTGATCTTTATTAAATCTAGTAAATTAACAGATAATCATAAATACAAATGATTGCTTAATGGATTAGAAATAAATTGTTATTAAACAAAGTTGACGTGTATCCGTAGTTATTTTTGACAATGATTAAAAGTTATGCAGATATAAAACAATACCTTTTTGTAGTACTTTTATGACAATGGTTTAGGTGATTGTTTCGTGTCCATTTTCGTTTTGTTTTTTATACGATTCAGATTATACGTTAAAACCGAAAATCGCAATATGATTTTTAGCCATCCTCTTCAGCATTTCTTTTTTTGTCACAACGAATTATATTTAGCTGATTTCGACCTAAACAAATACAATCAGTTTTCTATACTTTGAAATTCTTTCTCATGCACTGTAAAGATTGAGGCAAACTATTCAAGTTCTAGTTTCAAACTAATATATTCGCATTCGCATGTGAACAGGTCGCTACCTCATGAAATACATAATGAGAGCCGAACCCAAATGACCTGTATGTAATGCAACCAGCAAAGCAATTGTATTAAATGCTATAGAAAGTAATCTGTCAGAAAACATTTCGTAAACTACCTGAGCGACGCCTGAAGTGTGCAGTTGATTGTGTTAAACAATCAACATGTCAAATTTCTTGTCTCGCCAGAAGAATTTCACTGTACCTCTTACAACACCAATTCAACAGCATATCCACCAAATTTTATTTCATTTGTTTATGTTTTTGGATTAGAGTAAAATTATCTGTAAATATGATTAATTAATTCAATTCAAAAACACCGATTGGTTTACTTATAGATTACAAGGGAGCCAACTCGGTTTTAAATCTCAAGAGTTATGTTTTTTAGAATAGCATATTCTTTCTTTTTACTTAGGATGAAAAGAAGTAATAAATGAAGTTCACCCAACAAAAAGATTGAATTTGAAAAAGAAGAAATGAGAAGCATTCCAAAGACAATTAATAGCAAAGGAAATGAATTGGAAATAAAAGTAGCAAGTGATGAAAAAGAAAGAATATAGGACCGAAGCAGAGAGTAAGAAAAGAATATGGAATAGAAAAAAAGGAGACATTCTTTAAAAGACTCTACAGCAAAACAAACTTATTAAAAGTAAAATAAGAAAAATATTTCCTTTAAATTTGCAATAATTGTTTTGTGTCATCATCTACATTAGCTTTTCAACTAGATTTACTATCCATATACCTGAGGGAAAACTTGGACTATTTGATTTTTATCGAAAGATATTTTCAAGTTCTTTTGAGCGGGGTTTTATTTACAATGTAACTAAAATGCTAAACAGGATTTTTCTTACCGTTGATTGGCACAAATTCGCGTAATTCAACCAATTTTAGTGAGAACTTGGACTATTTGATTTTTTTAATCCAAGGGTTTATAGGGACTCTATGAGTGGGATTCAAAACTGAACCCCTTACCTTCCGTTCATCGGTGCAGATTTTGCGAGATCTGCTATTTATATTTAGTAGACGGAAGAGCTTGAACCGTTTGGATTTTCGAAAGAGAACATTTCAGTGGGCAATTTCTTTCAAAAATTTCATACACAAAGAATACAAGAAACACTACGTGTGGAAAAATAAGAAAAACATAATAACTTAACTGATTTATCTCACTTCTTACTAATTGAGATTTCATCAAAATTGGGAACAGCTATAAAAACCAACACATGCACATCAGCACAAACACATCTTTGACAATTAAATACCACAAAAAGTGAACAATCCTGAGGCATACACTTATGCAAGCCTTTCTCAAGTGATATATATATATATATATATATATATATATATATATATATATATATATATATATATATATATATATATATATATATATATATATATATGCAAGGAGATTTAACAGGTGCTTCTCAATGTTGACCGTCGGTATGGCAGCATTCTATAGCTCATGCTTAAGCAACAGGTGTCAATGTAGTTCATTCAAGGCTTCACTGATCCATATTATCTCAGATAATCATTGTGGTGTGCAAGTGAAGAGTAGATAAATAATAAAACATTAAAAAATTGATCTTTCTTTCTTTTTCGTAATAAATCGCACGTACTCTGAAATGGGGGTTCATCATGGACAGGCATTTCAACCAGAATAATTAGCAGAAATTAGTACAAAGCCAATAGAATCAGCCTCTGCAGGAACTAGAAGTCAATATACAGCTTCCGCTGGCCGTGCCGATAATAATAATGCCAAGGCACACCTTCATTTATTCGGAATTACATATTTGAGCTTTATTTTCAGTTATTTATCCGAGCTTCTTCAGGAGTGAACCTACAAGGTCTATTTACCTGATATTGGGGAGGTAGACTTATAAAACGTCAACTTGTGATAAGGATTATTTAGGGTTGACTTTGGAGGTTGTCCGAAATTATCAGTGGTCATTTCCATTCATGTCTGGTTCTAATCGGAAGCAAATAATTTTTGCATCAGAATATTCGTCAATAATCATTTTTAGGGTTCACATAGATCTATCATAACATGTACCTATACATCATCTAATAGTTATACCGAAAACACTCTGCTATCTCAAGAAACGGTTGCACTACCATAGTTCAATTTGGTAATCGATCAGAAAGGACTTTATTGCTCGTGCAGAAACAGACGATATTGGATGAGCTAGTGTACTGTGTGATCGTCGGGTTCAGACTGACCAATGTTTCTGTTCTCCATATTCCATGCAGGATTTCTTTCTGATTTGGAACCTGATAACAATCGTAGAAGAGGTTTATGGGGACTGTTTTGAAAAATGAAAGGAACACTGAGATAAGGAGGAAAAGACACACCTCATAATAATTTTTCCACGAACAAAAATTATTACAGTTCAATAGTCAAAATTTTCCAAGACATTTCTCATTTTATTGTACAGTCCACATCAATAATGGCGTCAGCTGGAAACATTAAGGGTGGAGCCGATGATGGCCAAGAGAAATACAATATACTTTCAATAAGTTTTATTTGCATAAAAGGTGCGCCAGATAGAATCTAAGTACTTATAATTTTCAAGTACTTTTCAAATATTTGTTTCTATTTTTCTTACTGGATACATCATGATTCAGTGATAACAGCCATAATTGAAGTAGTACTCGATACGAGATTTATACTTTCTTTTCATTTTTGCAATACCTTTGCATGTATGTGTATATATATGCTCGTGTGCATATATGCATGTGCATATGTATATATATATATATATATATATATGTGTGTGTGTGTGTGTGTGTGAGTGTATATGTATACGTGTGTATATAAATGTGTGTTTATGTATATACGTCTGTATATATACATACATGTGTGTGCATATATATACATGAATGCAGACATATAGATGTGTGTATATGTAGGTATGTAAATAGAAATGTGTATATATATATGTGTATGTACACGTGTACTTACGTTGAGCATATATATATGTGTGTGTGTGTGTGTGTATGCATATATATGTGAATACAAATGTGTGGATATATATGTATATATATATGTATGTATATGCAGATATATATATGGATGTATATGCGTATATATGTATATGTGGATATATATGTTTATGTATATATGTGTGTGGGTGTGTGTATATATGTGTGTGTATGTATATATATATATATATATATATATATATATATATATATATATATATATATGTGTGTGTGTGTATGTATATATGTGCATATATAAGTACATATACATGTGTGTATATGCATATATATTTATGCATACATGTATGGGTATATATGTGTGTGTGTGTGTGTATATATATATATATATATGTATTGAGCGTGCTGTTTTGTTATGTTGAGTGGCTATGGTTTGGTGTGGAACATCTTCCTTCGTTATTTGTTGATGTCTAATTGCATTTTACATCTTACCATTCTGTAGTTGCTCCCTGCGTTGACTTGATTCAGGACTTGGATATCCATGACGGTGTCGCTTTTGTTCGTTAGGATGTAGTCTATTTTGTTCTTTGTTTTGTGATTTGGGCTCTTCCAAGTCCATTTCCTATTGTGTCTGTTCTTGTTCATCATTTTGAATCCATTAGCCGTTGCAAAGTTTACAAGATATTCTCCTCTCTCATTCCGTACTTTATATCTGAATTTGCCGACGCACTCTTCATTTCCATTGAAGTGTTTCCTGGTGTCTTGGAGTAGGGAGTTCAAGTCATCACAGAAGTCTATTCCCCTTTGGTTTGATTGCGAAGTGGGAGGGTAAACTTGGATAATGTTCAGTTTGTACCACTTTGAAAGTTGTATGGTGACGCTAGCTATACGGTCAGAGATGAAGCCTTTGAAACCTTTGAAGCCTGCTACGTTGAGGTCATAATTGATGAGAAAGCCTACTTCATTTTGTTTTACTTTCTCTTTTCGTTTCTGTAAAGACGTCGGCTCCTCAGTTTTATTAATTCTTCTCCGGTTCTTCTTACCTCTCTAATGCCTTTGATATCCCATTTGACATTTTTGATTTCACTTTTTAAGTCGGTTAGGTGCATATCAGTTGACAGTGTTCTGACGTTGTTGGTGCCAATGTGAAATGTTGTCTTTTTGGTGACAGTTTTGGGGCTATGTTTGGATGGTTGCTTAGGGACCAATAACTTCTTGGAGAAGAGTTTGGTAGTTGCTTTTGGATCACATCACCCCAATTCAAGGTAAGTGATATGGCCAAGTCTCACAGGGCCGATGACCCAGGAGGACCAGATCCTCACTTGGTTAAGTGTTTGGTTATCCGCCCTTGGAACACATCATTCCCACCCAAGGACCCTGCAGGAACGGCCGGTATAATTTTCATTGTGCAAACTGTTTGGAGTGATGGGCCATGCCCTGCCACACTGACTCATGATGTGTTGGCAAGTGGACTTAAAGCTCCACCGGTTCTTAACACCCATCCCATCTGTTCTTGTAAAGTAGGAATGGGTATTTGCAACGCTGCAAAATAAAATTGTTTGTTTATCATATTTCCCCTATTTTTTCAAAGTTTTTATCGTAGTTGAAGTCCCAGGGTTGGATTTTTAAGAAAAAAATCAGTACTAGCCATGCCAATCTCTTCAGGTAGGGGAGTGAAAGAATTCAGGAGGGCAGGAAATCAAGAGTTGAAATTCTAGCAAGATATAGTAAATATAATTTTGAATAAAAGAAAATCAAAATTAAATACTACTGTGTTTAGACTGAGCTTTTGGGTGGAAAGTTGAGTGATTTTCCATATGACAGTCACAGATGAAACTACGCCAACTTCAACCAACTAAACATCAAAATGACAGCATCTAAAATAGAAGTTGCAACTTTATTCAGAACAAAAAAAAACATGAACCATTTCTAAAATCTCAGGTGATACGAGGATTCACATGGAAAGATGCAGAAACCTTATCCTACCGGCAAGAAGAGATAAAATCGAAAAGACCCATCTTAATCAATTAATCAGAAAAAGGGGAGAGATAAGAAAAATACACAAATGCAGTCATCAAATCGACTCTCAAAAGGGGTCTGGGCTTCAATACAATGAACAGAGGCCTAAATTCGGGACAGTAATGAATTACCAGCATACTCAAGGAAAAGTGAAACTTTACTACGTTCATATACACATACATGTGTGTGTATGTATGTAAGCATGCGTAAATATATACAAATATATACATATATTCATATTTATACACATACATATATATACATATACATTTATGTATAGACATACTCATATCTACATATATATATATATATATATATATGAATATATATATATATATATATACACACAGATTCATGTATATATATGTATATATGTACATATATATATTTATGTGAATATATATGGGCATAAATATACATATACATACACACACATATATATACGTATATATATATATATATATATATATAAACATAAATATATATCCTCACTTGTCTGGAATGATTCATGAGAACATTTACAGATACATAGATATAACTTCAATATAGTTGACTCCCAAGTTTCTCATACATTTTAGAGTCTAAATTATATTCATATATACATACATGTATAAATGCGTATGTACATGTATATATGCGTATGTACATGTATATATGCATGGATATATATATATATATATATATATATATATATATATATATATATATATATATATGTGTGTGTGTGTGTGTGTGTGTGCGTGTGTGTATAGATAGAAATATATATATATATATGTACATACATATATACATATACATATGTATATAATTATATACATTTAATTTTATACATATATACATAGATACTTAGATACTTATTAAAACATACTGATACATACGTATATATATATACATACATACATATATATCAATATCTGCACGTATACATACACATATATATACATATGTACTTATATATATGCATATATATACATACATATGCATACATTTATACATATATATATACATGCATAAATATACATACATACGTATATCTCAACATTAGTATATATGCATATATATATATACATAAATGAATATATATGTAATATGTAATATATGTAAATATATATACATTTGTACATAAATATATATACGTATATATATATATATATATATATATATATATATGTTAATAGATACATTAATGCATTTATATACATATGTATATATACAGCTATATACATACATCTATACATATACATATGAATATATACATATGCATATATAGAGACATGTATGTTTAGACACATATATATACATACTTATACATATATATACATATATATGTATATACATATATGCATATATATGATAATAAAAAACATGCATGTATTTATATGTACATATTTGTATGCATATATTTGCATAAATATAAGTATTTATGAATAATTATATATATCTATATGTACATATATGCATATATGTGTATGTGTGTGTATGTTCATATATGCATTTATATATGTATTTATATATGCATATCTTTATATATTTATGTGTATATACATGTATATATGTGTACATGTATATATATATATATATATATATATATATATATATATATATATATATATGTATATGTGTGTTTATATATATATGTATGTATATATATGTATGTATACACATATGCATGTGCATGTATGTGTGTATATATATATATGGGAGTGTGTAAAGATATATATTTATGCATATAAGTATGTATGTACGTACATATATACATGTATGAATGCATGTATATGTGTATATATATACATATATATATACACACACAAATATATGTATATATATACAAACATAAATGAATACATAAATACAAATATATATATATATATATATATATATATTTATACATATATATGTACACGTATATATATATACGTATACACACACATACATATATATATATATACATATATATATATATATATATATATATATACGTACAAACATATATATATATGTATATATATACATACACATACTATATATATATATGGTTCGTGCTATATATTTCACTTATATATATGTAAGTGTACGTGTGTGTATTAATATCATGAAGAAAAGAACTCTTGGCTTGCGGTTCCCATTTGAAGATTTTGTGCATTTCTTTTGTATGTGTAAATTGTCCTGAAATTTGTAAGTAGAGCAAAGGTTCTTTGCAGGATTGATATGGGAGATAATCGGCAATATGCAGCCAAAACTTCAATAGGGAGAGAGGGGGTTATTTGCAGGCATTAAATCGCGTAGATAAACTAATAAACTAAACCATAAAAGCATTCAACTTTTATACATGATATTTTGGAAACAGTAATTTATTTTGAACTGCTCATGCTACTAGGTTTAGACCATACAAACACACGTTATAATCATAAACCATAAATTGCCATCAAGAATAAGAAAAGTAAAATGCCAACAATCAGAACTTTAAACATCCAAACCAGGAGATTGAACAAAAACATGGTGAAGACATGACAAACAGTGAATACGACGATCCAGGCAAATCACAGCTAGGGGACAATGAGTTGATGGAAAATTCCGATTTTGCATTTTAACTGCAATATATACGGAACATAAAGATAACATCGTTGTAACCAATGCTTGAGGCATGAGATTGACGCTCTTCAGTGGGCATATCAGATTGTGCGCAAGGACCACCACAGAATATCACTAACCTGCTTGCTGTGATTTTGGAAAATGATATGGTCTTAGCCATCATCATACCAAAATGATATGGTCATAAACATCAACATACCAAAATGATATGGTCATAGCCACTATCATACCAAAAAGATATGGTCGTAGCCACCATCATACCAAAATGATATGGTCATAGCCACTATCATACCAAAATGATATGGTCGTAGCCACCATCATACCAAGATAATATGGTCATAGCCACCATCATACCGAGATGATATGGTCATAGCCACCATCATACCAAAATGATACGGTCATAGCCACCATCATACCAAGATGATATTGTCATAACCACCATCATACCAAGATGATATGGTTATAGTCATCATCATGCCAAAATGATACGGTCATAGCCACCATCATGCAAAAATGATATGGTAATAGCCACCATTATACCAAAATAATATGGTCATAGTCACCATCATGCCAACATGATATGGTCCTACCCACCATCATACCAAAATGATATGTACTTACCCACCATCAAACCAAGATGATATGGTCATAGCCACCATCATACCAAGATGATATGGTCATAGCCACCATCAAACCAAGATGATATGGTCATAGCCACCATCATACCAAGATGATATGGTCATAGCCACCATCATGCCAACATGATATAGTCCTACACACCATCATACCAAGATGACATGGTCATAGCCACCATCATACCAAGATGATATGGTCATAGCCACCATCATACCAAAATGATATGATCGTAGCCACTATTATACCGAAATGATATGGTCCTACCCACCATCATACCAAAATGATATGGTCCCACCCACCATCATACCAAGATAATATGGTCATAGCTATCATCATGCAAAAATGATATGATCATAGCCACCATCATACCATCACCCTGATCTAGATTGACACACACCAGCTTACATTCAATGTCAATTGAATAATTTATTCGAGCTAGAGAATATATTTTTTTGAAAAATCAAACACATTCTCTAGGAAATGTCCTGTAAACTGACATTAAAATCCATTCGTCAAGTCGACGGATTTTTGTTTATAAAAAAACTCATTTGACTCGTTATTTATGGGACTCAAACATCCTTGATATATAATTGGAAAATTTTGAAAATCAATTTATTCATAGAATCACTTACTTGTCAGAGGAATGGCGGAAGAACCATGAAAGATGAGTTACATCTCTACTTGATTTTTGATGCGACGACGAATATCAAAATTGAACTTTTTTCTAAGATTTAATGTAGCTCAAAATATATAATAAATCAATCATGATTATTGCTTTATTTATCAGAGTTTTCCTTTTTGATATTGACACATATTATCTCTCTCTATATATATATAGTCCCATAAATAACGAGTCAAATGAGTTTTGTTTTTTTCGAATGAGGGACAGTATACTAATTGCAGTTGATTGTGTGTAGTGAGATGTTGTAGTTGCAGGGAACAAAGAAATTTGTCCCACGTCCTTGAGTTCACCGCCACATGCTGATGCCATGATAAGATGTGAAAAAGAAAGTAGTCTCTAGTCATCATGACATGGTTGAAGATGAACAGAGGGGTTAAATAGAGTTCATAATCGAAATAAGGATAAATTCGAATGTTTTCATAGCAAGTAGGGCGGGCATTTAATGAGTCGACAAATAAGACGTGTAAAGCATTACATTCAAAGCTGAAAAGGAACGAACATCAATAAAGGATCGATTGCGATAGAAAAAAGCTGTTTAAAATAGATTACTACGTAGCATCTTCATAGAAATATAGGTGTTTGGGAGAGAGTTGATTATTAGGTTATTCCAATTCATCAAAAAAGAAATAGGATTAGCTAAGGATACACGTGATATAACGGGTCTAATGTCGTTTAGATTAAGGTGCCTCTAATAATGAATGGTATGATTGACCAAGCCATATTATCCTAAAGGCAGTGTTTGTGCTAAGTCACCAGGAAGCTTTTGCAGACTCCCATATCGAAGAAGAAAGGTAGCAAAAGACAGTATATTATAGTCGCAGTCAATGAATGAAAACTACGCTGGTCGGGGCAAATGAGTACTGGTTGCTATGATTTCAAGTATTATCATCATCACCATTATCAGTCTTTTAGCGTCTGTCGTTGGACATAGACCTTCCCCAGGATTTGCCACACTTCTCTATCATGGGCGTCACGGAGCCAGTACTTCCTGAACTTGTCTAGCTCGTCTCTCCATCTAAGATTTTGCCGGCCTCGGTTGCGCATGTGGTCTCGGGGAATCCATGTTGTGAGTCGTGATGTCCATCGATTATCTGCCATTCTTGCAACATGGCCAGCCCACCGCCATTTGAGATTTTTTATGGATTCTATGATGTCTCTAACTCTTGTCTTTTCCCGGATGTACTGTGCTGTTTTGTGGTCTCTCCATGTGAGGCCCAGCATTATTCTTTCATGTGCACGTTGCATGGTTCTTAATTTACGGGTCTGTCTCTTGGTTAGGTTCTATGTTTCAGCTCCATAAGTGACTATTGGGAGGATGCATTGGTTATACACCCTTCTCTTTAGGATTAATGGGATCTTCTTATTTTTTAAGGTTGAGCTAGCACTGCCAAAGGCTTGCCATCCTAGTGTGATTCTTCGCTTGATTTCTTCTTCTTTTGAGGGTTTCATGGAGATTCGTTGCCCTAGGTTGATGTAGTGGTCTACTTTCTCGAGTTCTGTGTCCTCGATTTCGATCTTAGTGCTTTTATCTCCAATGTGGTTGTTGCACATGATCTTCGTCTTGCTGAAGTTCATGTGTAGGCCGACTTTCTCACTTTCTTCATTTAGTTCATCTATCATTAGTTGGAGGTCGTGTAGGTTCTCTGCAAAAAGGGCTATGTCTTCTGCGAATCTGAGGTTGCTCAGATACTCGCTGTCTATCTTAATTCCTTTACTCTCCCAGTCTAGTCTTCTGAAGATCATCTCGAGGCAGGCTGTGAAGAGTTTAGGTGAGCTGGTATCACCTTGTCTTACTCCTTTCTGGAGCTGGAAGGGGTCTGAGTCTTTATGTAGCCTGATAAATGAGCTGCCGTGATTGTATATATGTTTCAACACTTCAACATATACTGGATCTACACCTTGCCGACTGATGGCCTCCATGACCTTAGGGATTTCTACTGAGTCGAACGCCTTTTTGAAGTCGACAAATGCTACGGCAAGTGGTAGTTTTTACTGCTGCTTTTTCTTTCAGTTGATTTATCGAGTGCAGGTAGTCCATGGTTGAGTAGCTTCTTCTAAAGCCAGCCTGTTCACCTGGCTGGTTTTCATCGAGTGTTTTTGTGATTTGGTTGGTGATGATCTTTGTGAAAAGTTTGTATACACAGTTGAGTAGGCTTATAGGCCTATAGTTGTTTAGGTCTTTCGGGTTTCCTTTTTTTATATAAAATCATTATGATAGCAGTGTTCCAATCGTCTGGGACTTTACTGTGTTTTAGACACAAGTTGAAGAGGACGGTCAGTTTCCTAGTGATGATTTTACCTGCTTTTCGGAGTAGGTCGATGGTGATGTTGTCTGGTCCAGGGGCAGTTCCTTTCTTCGTCTATTTAATGGCTTCTTTCACCTCCCACGGGGTTACTTTTGGGAAGTCCTCGAGTTGATTGCTCATGTCTTGTGTATCTTGCTCATTGTTTTGTAGTCCTTGTTTGGACGAATAAAGTTTTGGCACGTTCGACAATCCTGTCTCTGTCTGTTGTTAGGTTTCCATTTTCCTCGAGTACGCTAGTTATTTGCCTTGTCCCGAGTTGAGGAGTTTGTTTAAAGCTTTGAAGCCTCGACCTTTTTCAAGAGTTGATTCAATGACTGCCGTCGTGTATCTCCTTCTGTCTTCCCTTCGTTTCTCCTTTATCAATTTGTTTAGTTCAGCCTCTTCAATTTTCTCTCTCGTTGTTGTCGGTGGCTTGAGGTTTCTGCGTTTTTCCATGAGGTTTCTAGTTTCATCCGAGATTTTGCTAATGGGTTGTTTGCTCATTGGCTTGAATGTAGAGGCTACTTCAATTATTGACGCTGTCATTTTGTTGCTTAGTTCGTTGATGTTGGTGCTGTCTTGTTCAGTAAGAATTCTGAATCTGTTTTTTAATTCGAGCTTGAAAGATTGAACGTGCTCTTTTGGTATGTTTAGAGGCTGCAGTTTTGTATGGAACATTTTCCTGCGTTCTTTATTGGTGTTTATTTGTACTTTGCATCGTACAATTCTGTGGTCACTGCCTACATTGACTTGATTTAGGACTTGGATGTCCTTGACGATATCGTTTTTGTCCGTTAGGATGTAGTCTATTTCGTTCCTTGTTTCGTGATTGGGGCTCTTCCAAGTCCATTTCCTATTGGGTCTGTTCTTGTTCATGATTTTGAATCCATAGCCGTTGCAAAGTTTACAAGATATCCTCTCTCGTTGTGTATTTTGTATCCAAATTTGCCGACGCAATTTTCATTTCCTTGTCCTACTTGTGCGTTGAAGTCTCCCATGATAACATTGAAGTGTTTTCTGGTGTCTTGGAGTAGGGAGTTCAAGTCATCATAGAAGTCGTCTATTTCCTGATGGGTTGATTGCGAAGTGGGAGCGTAGACTTGGATTATATTGAGTTTGTATCGTTTTGAAAGTTGTATTGTAACGCTAGCTACTCGGTCAGTGATGGCTTTGAAGCCAGTTATATTGGCTTTCAGGTCCTTATTGATGAGAAAGCCAACTCCACTTTGTTTTACTTTCTCTTTACCGTAGCTGTAAAGAAGATGTCTGCTTCTCAGTTCGATTAGTTCTTCTATTTCAAGTATATACCTCAACAAATAAATTATCAGTGTTAAAAATCAACTCAAGAAGGCAATCAACGGACCAAGAGACATTTTGAATGTATTTGTTTCTGACAAATAGAAATTATGTTAGTCGATGATATGGTGAAAGACTCTCCACAGAATGCCTGCTCTGCTTACTATCGGTAATGCTATCGTTTAAGGAATGCTCGCACAGTCCGTAGGGGATCCAGCTTTCATACTCTTCTATGATGTGATATATATGGTTGCAGAAAGGCACCTCACCATTGAACAGTTGTTGGCAAACTACTTTCTATGACCATCATTACTAGAGTAAGGGTACTCCACACGTGTGCTCTTTTGCCAAGGTGATTAACATCTGCTTGGAAAATACATATGAGTAGTGTACAAAGGCCGTAGGTCAAATTTATCTCCCTTTCTCCTTCAACCGTATCTTTATCTTTCTTTTTCATCTCTTCGTGTCTCGTTCTTGCTACTAATATTTCCATTGTTTTTCCTATACAATTATTTATTTCTAAATGCTTCTCATTTCTTTTCTTATCTTCTGACTCCAGTATTTTCTCTTCACACTTTTACCCTCTAATACGTTCCCAATCTTCATTAATACGTTTAGGCTGTAAAACAAAATAATCTTGTAAGCAAAATAACTTCAAAACAAATGATGCCGTATTTTTCAAGTTTGTTCACTGATTATGATTTTTAGAAATACTGATAAAGATGGAGAATACACGAACCAGCGAGTAAAACAGTAAAGAGATAGTCATGTAAATTGGAAGGACTAATGAAGAGATATTGCTGTGATCAGACGAACAAAACCGAATTATAAGGAGCAAGAACAAGATATGAAGTGAAACTAAATTCAAAGGATAAAATTAGGAGTAGAGGTTGCAGAGAAAGGAGAATTTTTTTTAAACTATCATGAAAGGGAGGAAAATAATGAAGTCTACTCTCTGATTGTATATACTGTCCAATTGTGTTTGTAATAATCGTTTCTGTTACAATTTGCTTGCACAGTCGTTAATCGACGATATCGGTGTATGCCGATTTGAATTCGGTCTTCTACACTGATCAATTACACGATTTCATACTTTACATCCTTGCACACATATGTATATATACTACTTTTACTATCATAGAAAAAATAGAAAAAAATATTCCAATTGACATAACTAAAGTTCTAGAGAAACACGAGGATATGTAGATCAACAAACTCAAAACTCTGTATCCTAATGGATTAGACACTTAACTTAATAACCCTAATCATACAGATCTCTAATTCACAAAACTCCTACTAACAATATCCTCACACCAACATCTACCCCCTGCCCAGATACATTCAATACTGGGAGCTTCAAAGTCACTCAGACCCATAGGAAAAATTCACCTAAGCAGGTTATACCACCTGTCCTAATCATAGCCAACACATTTTTGATAACTTGTAAGGTTGATACCTATGTAGCTCCTTAACCTCATCACCCTCCCAATTACGCTATCCCTAACATACCAAAAAAACCTATCTCCACATCACTTCCTTCCTACCCTGACACACTTTGACCTCTCAAAGACCAACTGCTGCTGCTTAACCAAAGACTTCATCACTAGCTGGACTGTCTTTGACACAGCAGGATGCCTCCAGCAACCTTTATAAAATATTTTACCAACAAGGCAAAGCTCCTGATAGTGGACTCTAGTTCCACATGGGAACTTTAAACCCTAAAAACACATACTCACACAGCACACACCATTGAAGATGGAAAAAATCATGAAATATGTCTGGACCATAAACATCTACGGATCAATAAACCTTACCTCTACACACTTTACTCCCGAGTCTATCTCACTCTTTACAGTTCATATTATATATATATATATATATATATATATATATATATATATATATATATATATATATATATATATATATATATATATATATATATATATATATATATATATATTGGGCTATGTTCAATCTCTATTTACGTGTCACTATATCTACTTTTGACATTACACACACACACACACACACAAATACACCTGCATATTCAAGAAATACTATGGCTGGGAACAAGTATTGCCCCATAAACAAATATATCGATGAAACACAAAATCAGAAAAGAAAGAAATTCGGCTAGTAATAAAATATGCCCAAGATTAACCAAAATACTGTGGAGCAAGGAAGAGAAAATGTACGTCGTCAAGAGAACTTCTGTAATGAACCTATTTTTATCTTATATCATAGTATCAATTTGTATTCATCTACTGTATTCCTCCTGGTTTATGTATTGTTATCGTTAAAAAGCGAAATTAAAACGACTCGAAAAATAACAAGAATTTTATCTTGCAAAGGGAGGTCACTCTATCATAATCTTTACGGAGTTATTTCTCTTACATTCATATCATTCCACAGAATGAAATGAAGATATAGTCAAACTGAATAAATCATAAAAAGAAAGGGACTAATTTGCATTCTTTACTTAGAAATTAGCAGGGTCTTTTTTAACAAATCTCATATTGCGATGTTTATTGACCTTGACTTGTTCTGATTAGGGTGTGTTTTGATGTAGTAAGGCTTAGGTACAATTTTCAAAAATACGAAATTTGGGGATCAGAGGTAATGTCGATCACATGAAGGGAACTTCTATCATAACGTTTAGGGGTCAAAATTTAGAGTAAATTTATGATTTTCTCATTGAGGGGTCAAAAGGTTTGTTTTGTTTTGTTTTTGTTGTTTTGTTTTTGTTTTGTTTTTTCACTCCCCGGGGTCAAAATCGTGAGGTAATTTTTTTATTACTTTTAGGAGTCGAAATTCTAGGGATTTTTTTTCAATAATCGGGGGTTAAAATCTTAAAGAATTTTCATTTTGCTTTTCGAGAGTTCGGAAACGAGGAGGGAGATATTTTCTCTGGTGGGGGTCAAAATAGAGGGGGAAACGATTATTTTCATTTTTAAGTACCAAAAAGTGATTTTATTTTTTTTATTTTTAGATGTCAAAATCGAGGGGGAATTTTGTTTCACCTTCAACAGTCAAAATTGAGAGATAATTGCTTTCATTACTTTACATGTCATAATCGAGGGGGGTGTTCCCTCCACTTTTAAGGGTTGAAATTAAAAACGAGGGGAAAGTTTTCTTTTAATCAACACACATCCAAATCCTGATCAACTGTCCACCTTTTTTAACATCGGATTCTTCTTATTTCCCATCTGCCCCCATCTTTTCGGATACCAGCCCTACTTTTTCCTGACATTAACGCTTTTTTTTAATTCTCAGACCGCCATGAACTTTTTTTTTTTTCAACATTACCCCCTTTCTTACATTAGTCCTCGCTTTTTACATCGGCAAGTCCTTTTTTTACATTATCCAAACATCCTTTATTACATGAGCGTCCCACTTTTTCAACTGGAGCCCTTGTGAAGAGTGGTATCAAAACAACTTATGACTTATTGACTATGTGTGTATGCATATGTAAGATATAAAAACATAATAAATGTGTATGTGCACATGAGTGTGTGCGTGTGCTCTAACATGTGTATCCATGTATGCCATAAATGCACTTGTATTGATCTGTCATCTATGCATTAAAGATTCTATTCACGGTAAATATTCTAAGCTCCTTACAATAAGATTTGAATCAAAATGATGCAAAATAACATTGCTCCACTTTTCGATGTAAAAAAAAGTTCTGCATACTTTTGAAGAGAAAAGCTATGAAAGAAGGAGAGAAAAAAAGAAAAAATGCTACATGAAATGAATAAAAAAGATACAAATAAACTACATTTTTCTACGTTTAGTAACAAATACAAATTTTAATGATGATCAGAAAAAACAAACGAAGATTTAAAAGGAATGAAAATGAAATAAAGAAATGAGCAAACGATAAAGGTTCAGATAAATCTATAAATAAATGTATAAATAAGTGTATAGGTAAGTGTATAAATGAGTGTATAAATAAGTGTATAGGTAAGTGTATAAATGAGTGTATAAATGAGTGTATAAATAAGTGTATAGGTAAGTGTATAAATGAGTGAATAAATGAGTGTATTGGTAAGTGTATAAATGAGTGTATAAATGAGTGTATAAATGAGTGTATAAATGAGTGTATAGGTATGTGTATAAATGAGTGTATAAATGAGTGTATTGGTAAGTGTATAAATGAGTGTATAAATGAGTGTATTGGTAAGTGTATAAATGAGTGTATAAATGAGTGTATAGGTAAGTGTATAAATGAGTGTATAAATGAGTGTATTGGTAAGTGTATAAATGAGTGTATAAATGAGTGTATAAATGAGTGTATAGGTATGTGTATAAATGAGTGTATAAATGAGTGTATAAATAAGTGTATATAAACGAAGAAAAAGAAGGAATAAAAAACGGAATTTGATGGAATTAGGAAAAGCATAAAACGGCAAAAAAGAGAAAGAAAAAGGCGAGATGGAAGAGTTTGGAAGGGAAAATAAGAAAACCCGTGTAATTCAATGACCATGAGAAACATGGAAAAAACTATGCATTTTTATGTATAAAATGTTAAGTGGAGAGAAAAAATGATTTTACGCATAGAACAATTAAGAAAAAAGAGGTCAGACATAAGATATGGACAAAAAATCAAGAATTTAGAAATCATATAAAAAAGAGGCAATATAATAAAAAATATGAACAGCAAAAACAAGAGATGAAGTGATGAAAAAGAAATACAATGCTATTGGAGGAAGGAAAAGTGAGTGGAACGATAGTTTACCGTTAAAGGAAGGAATTTAAGGGAATTTTTTTTTCTTGAATGTGCCGAACTGTCCTCTTGGATTAACAAAATTAACAAAATTATGGCCAGCCAAAAAAGATTGCATGACGATTTAGACAATTTCAGCAGATATTGGCGACGCAACGCCTATGATCGATAGGTCTAGCAGATCTTAGGGAAGATATAAGTCCAACGAAGGAGGTTAAAATGGTGTTAATGGGCGTCATTCCCTGTCAGCAACAATTGCTAATCTAGGATCAAATATCAGCGAAACATTATAGAAATGCCACAGACAGCATTTTATGATCTTTGCCTTTTCATTTTTAGAAGGAATAAGATGAATATGCAAATAGGGACAATTAGGAAACATTTCCTTTCAGTTTCACAACAGGGCATATCTCATATCAACCATTGTGTCTCTATGTCTTACATGTATAGTAACAATGAACACAGACTTTCACCAGAAAATCAACACCAGATTTTAGAAATGTATTTGAATTTTTTAAAGTTCGTTCTCAATTTTTTTTAAAATGTGTTTCTGAAAATACATTAGCCTTAATTTTAGTTTAAACAGAAAAAATATATTTTCATTAATTGTTACTCAGATTTTTGCAGTTATGAAGTCAATGTTTCCTTAATCAATAATGGCACCATTGTGATGTGATTGAAAAAAAATATTTAAACTTCCGTTGTCCAAATTTCATTAAAGATAAACTAATCGTCAAATGAAGATAATCTCTGGTTAAATACTTAGTTTTTTCATCGGTCAACTTGACTGCACTAAAATTATCCCAAATTTTGCATCAAAAAATGAAATATACATTTTCAACTGTATTAATCAGCACATTTCAAAGATAGTGATCGATGGTTATAATCGGGTAATGACAGACAGGTTAATTTCTGCTCCATATGAAATGCAGAGGGGACATAACCCAAAATACAGTAGAATTTACAAGATTTAATGCACAACAGATTTGCTATGCAAAAACAAGCATGCGTTGACGTCTGCATCAATCATCTGCAGTCTTCCATAATTTGAAGCAGTTGTCAAAATTGACAATTAGAAAGATATAAACTAAACAGAGATATGTATGAAAACTTATGAACAATGCACCCGTAAATATTTGTTTCATTATTTCGCCTTATCTATCTAAGTTATATTATCATATGTCTCAACCATACAAGTACGTAAAAGAACCTACACATCTATACTTACTGACACACACACATATTAACGAACGTACATTTGCACGAAAACACCCAATACATATGTACATACACATACATATACAAATACTGGATTCAAAATTCTAATCATGAAGAGATGAATGATTCAAGTAAACAAATAATGAAAAATCATAATACATTTAAGTTTTGATCGTTACAGCAGAAGGGAATTAAAAAAGCAAAAGAGAGGTAAATACCAACAAACATGCATATATATGCAAATACATACTGATATATATCCGAAAAATAGTTACATGCTGTGAAAAGTCAATTAGAGCCACCTAAAATATCATTATGTCACACCTAAGTACCACTGCACATTCAAAAATACGCATACATACACATACACATACATGCAGACACATCTGCAAGACAAATGCTCATATCTTGTCATTCTTTCCTATTTTACTGCATATATAATTTTAAATCAGTCATAGGAAAGGAAAATTGGTGATTTTTTAAAGTAAAATTAGCAATTTTTGGGCTGGTCAGTATATTAGCCCCGTAAAATACAAATTATCGAAATTGATATAAGGAGATAAATCCTGGTGAGTTACGTGTTCACTGCTTAAGCACAAAAATGAGGTTAGTACACAGTTAGCTGGATTGTTAACGAAACGCAGAAATGAGAGAATCAAAATAAAATTGGACCAGATTTTCTACTGACACGGATATGTGGAAGGATCTAACAGGATAAAAGATGTAGAGATAGGAAGGATGAAGAGAAAGGAATGTCACAAAGTAAATGTGAGATAGAATCTTAAGAATGTCTGCCAGTGTGGTCATCCTAGTTGTAGCCACTATGGAGTTATCTTAAGAAGTCCGACCAAACAACGATGAGAGTTCTTAACTTAGATAGGATGTATTCTTAAGATGAATATGTGATGATGAGTGTGCAAGAAGAAAGTATCTATAAAAACTATACTAACTATCCAAACTAAATAGAGAGAGAAGAGACAAACTTATGTCGAGGCTGTCGGAACCAGAAAGAGAGAGAGAGAGAGATTTTCCACCACAGTTTAAATATAGTAAAGATAACAATCAGCTATCTGATTGTTAGCTCTGTGTGACGTAAAAGAGGAAGTGACAAGGAATTTACCAGTTCTACAGAGATGTAGGGGGTAGAAGTAGATCCCCTCCAAAGGACAGATAACTCCGTATATGTATGATTTCTTTATAGCTGGAAAAAGTGGACACTACAAGCACCCCCTCTCAGAGAGATTGTGAAATCTCTAAAATTAAAGAGAAAATAAGTGCATTTATGTGGTGCTAAGATATTTAGGCCATCGCACCCAGCGTCCAAAACGTGTCGTGACTGTTATTGGCTGTGTCTGGAGTGTTTGTTTTGGCAGTTGTTCTTGTGTTGGCTCTTTTGGTGAAGATTATTCTGAGGTTGCTTTGTCTGTTGATTTATCAAGGAAGGCTGGTTTTAAACTGTTTATGTAAATGTTTTGATTCGTGTTGTTTATAAGCAGTCTATAGTATTTTGGGTCTCTCTCTATGACTTTGTATGGGCCTTTTTAGGCTGGTTGTAGTGGATGCTCGTGTGTGTGGTCTTGTACCAATACATGTGTACATGTATGTAATGCATCATGGATTTATGTATTTATTTGTTTGCTTTCCTTGTTTGTGAATGTGACAGTTCAGCCTCGTAAAACCACAGTTCATCGGTTCATCATGTGGTGTATTTATAACCAGTTGTCTAGGTAAACGTAGTGTCGTTCTACAGACTAGTTCAGCCGATGAACATTTTAGGTCTATCTTTACGGCAAAATGTAGTCCAAGGAGAACTAGTAGCAGATGGTCTTCCCAGTGCACATGGTCCAGTTGTGTTTTTAGGGAAGTTTTCAAGGATTGGTGGAAGTGTTCGACTGAGCCGTTTGCTTCCAGATGATATGCAGTTGTATGGATTCTCTTGTAGCCATGAATATTTGTAAGTTGTAGGAATAGGCTCGACTCGAATTGTCGTCCCCTGTCGGTTGTAATTACCGATGGGACACCGAATCGAGCTATCCATCCTGACAAGAGGGCACGTGCAACTATCTCTGCCGTGATGTCTGTGATGGGGACAGCCTCGAGCCAGCGAGTAAATCGGTCGACACAAGTAAACAAGTGCATGTACTCGTTTGAGGGCGGTAGGGGTCCTGTGATGTCCACGTGAACATGAGTAAAACGTTTATCAGGAGTTGGAAATTCACTGACCAGTGCTCACGTGTGCCTATTGACTTTAGCTTTCTGATATGCCTTGCAGGCTTGTGCATCAATTGCAAAATCCAACACAAAGGTGTTAATGCTACGAGAGAGAGCGTCGGCAGTAATGTTGACTTGGTCTTTAATAAAGCGAATGTCAGCAGTATATTGGAGGAGGAAATCCAAATGCTGAATTTCTCGAGTGTCTGTCTGTTTTAGCTCGGAAAGCACCGAGTGGTTTGTGGTCGGTTTGAATATAAAGTTTCGACCTTCCAGCAGATAGCGAAAGTGATGTTCAGCGGAATATGCAGTATTCAGCTCTTTTCCGAAAGTACCGTAGCATGATTCCGTGGCAGTTAACTTTTTGAAGAAAAGGGATATAAATTGCCATGAACCTGAAACCTTCTGCTGTAACACACCACCTACGGCAAGATATGAGGCGTTGCAGGCTAGGCACAACTCTGTGTTAGGTAGGACAAAACAAAAATTAGTGGCAGTGGCTAATTCGTCCTTTATTCGACTCTGAAATTCCTAGTGAAATTGGAAATTTCCACAGACGACTTCTTTCTTGAGATGGTCTCAGTCTTACTGAAAGTCAATCTAAATAATCATTTTCTTTGGAAAAATCTTAATTTCTTTGTCAAAGAGATCTGGTTTTAATCTCTAACAACTAGTCCATGTTCAAAAAATTGAACCACGGAATGGCAAATAAATATGAATAACATTGAACAATCTGATATATCTTTTAAATTATCCCCTGTACTTCCCAAAATGATGTATTACACTCCTCACTTTTTCAGTGCCAATTATGTCTACTTTCTCAAAGAATCTAACTGGTCAAAAAATGACTTCAAAAATCAATCAAGAAAGATTTATACATACCAAAAATATCTTATTAAATGTGATAAGCCAGGATGTGATTATCGCAGTACTGATAATATGCCTTTACATGAATAATCTCATATTTCCGTCAAATCTATCAAGCAGAATTTAAAATCTGCTCCTCCCTCTGCTCCTTTCACTCATAGCCCCTCTTGACCTCTGACCCATCTTTCTTTCTAAATCCTTATTTAGTAAAATTCCATGAAAGTCAAACATGTTGAAAGTATATCAAAAGATGAAGTAGAAAATCCAGTATGGCAAAACATTTGGGGAAAGAAAGGATTACACTTGGATTAAGTCCCAGTGATAGATAGGAAGCTTTTCTGAATAATTAGATAATTGAAATAAAAAGCATTTTGGATTGATAAGTTAGAGAACTTTGACTTTCAATGTAGCATGGATTTCTCTGCTCAGCAAGCAAATACTGGACATCAGTACAGCATATACAAATAAGTGATTGTTAGCGTTACACACCTCGTTGTGGCTGCATTGGTCCAATCGGTATAGTATCACCTGCAATATAAACATAACCGTGAATGGATTGGCCCAGTTGTACATTTACCACAATTTCATTTCTGTTTGCTACTATTTTCTCTTTAGACTCCAGTTGACTCGAGACCATCAATTAAGCTTGTTGACGGAAGAAGCATGATGGAATAAACTCGAAGCTTGGTGATCGAGGATCTATCTTCCTTGCAAAATCTCCCCAATGCACTAAGAATAAGTTGAGTTCAATGTATAACTTAACGTCTGCAGTAATGGCCGAAGATACAAGACTATGTTCCGGAGATTCACTATGAATTCGACCTCGAATCGTTTACCGTAGGTGGTGGACATGCTTATTACCTCTCTTTAAAATTCGTCCATTTGTCACAAAGTGATTTCCTGAAGTCGCAAATAAATATTGATTCTTCAGTGACAATCAAGCTTGTTTCCGTCTTCGCAGGAGACGTGCTAAAAATAAATCCAAACGATCATGACCACGGATTTACCACTCAGAGAGCCATTCCATTGCACTAAGAGGAGTAGAGTCAGGGCTACACCCAGTTGTCTGTGATAATAGCATTCAGAGTTGAATAGTGTGTAGCATCCAGTGAATACTCAAAATACAAATTATGGCGCATTTCCTTCTATCAACATCATCATCATCTTTATTTTATCACCCGTTGTTGGACATGCACCTTCCCCAGGATTCACCAGACCTCTCTATTCCTAGATAGTTTGGGATTAAATACTATTCGCCTTTTATCATCCGTTATTGGACATAGACTTTCCCCAGGACCCGCTTCATTTCTCTATCATGGGTGTTGTGGAGCCAGTATTTTCTAAATTTGTCTAGTTCATCGCTCCATATTGTATTATGTCGGCTTCGGTTCTGCATGTGATCTCTGGGGATCCATAATCTGAGTCGTGATGTCCATCGGTTATCTGCCATTCTTTCGACAAGACTTGCCCATTGCCATTTAAGTTTTCTAGTAGATTCTATGATGTCTCGGACTCCCATCCTCTTCTTGAAATATTGTGCAGTCTTGTGATCTCTCCATGTGAGGTTGAGCATGATTCTATTGTGCATACGTTACATGCGTCTCATTTTGAGGCCCTGTCTCTTGGGTTAGGTTCCATATTTCAGCTCCATAAGTAACTATTGGGAAGATGCATTGGTTGTATACTCTTTTTTTAGGATTATTGGGATCGTCTTGTTGAGCTTAGCTCTGCCAAAGGCAGATTCTCTTTTGTTGGTTTTCATAGAGATTCATTGTCCTATATAGATGTAGTGGTCTACTTTGCCCGGTTTTGCATCTTCGATTTTGACTGTTGTGTTCTTATACTCGATGTGATTGTTGCATATGACTTTCGTTTTACTGTGTCGGCTGAATTTCTTGCTCTCTTCGTATTGTTCATCTCACATTGGTTGGAGGTCGTGTGAGTTCTCTGCAAAAAGGACAATGTTGTCTGCTCAGATATTCGCTGTCTATAGTCCAGGTTTCGGAAGAAAATATCGAGGCGACAGTGGAGAGTTTTTCTGAGCTGACATCACCTTGTTTTACTCCTATTTGGAGCTTGAAGGATCCCTACCGTTATATAAATCAGTTGATCAAGATAGTTTTTGAATTCTACATTTTTTTCTAGTTACATAATTTGGAAACGTTACTAGTTACAAAGAACACCGGGTAAAAGTATTCTTATATATATCATTTCGAGATGGAATCGTATATCCAGGCCCGAAATTTCTCCAATATCATTGATTTGCATTGGAAATGGAAGAAACTCTTCATAAGCATAATATCTACAATTTCAACCGTGATGGATGATTTGATAATGGTGATACATTATTATGGGTCACCAGAATAATGATCATTTGAGTTATATCCCCTTTTGCTATCTTCAATAAGAGAATTCTACTTGTTTATCGATTTGTTTGTTTCTAGTTCTTTTCTCAATATATATATATATATATATATATATATATATATATATATATCATCATCATCATCATCATCAGTCTTTTAGCGTCCGTCGTTGGACATAGACCTTCCCCAGGATTTGCCACACTTCTCTATCATGGGCGTCACGGAGCCAGTACTTCCTGAACTTGTCTAGCTCGTCTCTCCATCTAACATTTTGCCGGCCTCGGTTGCGCATATGGTCCATGTTGTGAGTCGCGATGTCCATCGATTGTCAGCCATTCTTGCAACATGGCCAGCCCACCGCCATTTGAGATTTTTTATGGATTCTATGATGTGCTGTGCTGTTTTGTGGTCTCTCCATGTGAGGCCCCAGCATTATTCTTTCATGTGCACGTTGCATGGTTCTCAGCTTACGGGTCTGTTTCTTGGTTAAGTTCCATGTTTCAGCTCCATAAGTGACTATCGGGAGGATTCATTGGTTATACACCCTTCTCTTTAGAATTAATGGGATCTTCTTATTTTTGAAGGTTGAGCTAGCTCTGCCAAAGGTTTGTCATCCTAGTGTGATTCTTCGCTTGATTTCTTCTTCTTTTGAGGGTCTCATGGAGATTCGTTGCCCTAGGTAGATGTAGTGATCTACTTTCTCGAGTTCTGTGTCCTCGATTTCGATCTTAGTGTTCTTATCTCCAATGTGGTTGTTGCACATGATCTTCGTCTTGCTGAAGTTCATGTGTAGGCCGACTTTCTTGCTCTCTTCATTTAGTTCATCTATCATTAGTTGGAGGTCGTGTAGGTTCTCTGCGAAAAGGGCTATGTCGTCTGCGAATCTGAGGTTGCTCAGATACTCGCCGTCTATTCTAATTCCTTTACTCTCCCAGTCTAGCCTTCTGAAGATCATCTCGAGGCAGGCTGTGAAGAGTTTAGGTGAGCTGGTATCACCTTGTCTTACTCCTTTCTGGAGCTGGAAGGGGTCTGAGTCTTTATGTAGCCTGATAAATGAGCTGCCGTGATTGTATATATGTTTCAACACTTCAACATATACTGGATCTATACCTTGCCGACTGATGGCCTCCATGACCTTAGGGATTTCTACTGAGTCGAACGCCTTTTTGAAGTCGATAAATGCTACGGCAAGTGGTAGTTTATACTCTGCTGCTTTTTCTTTCAGTTGATTTATCGAGTGCAGGTGGTCCATATATATATATATGTGTGTGTGTGTGTGTGTGTGTGTGTGTGTATTACATTCAAAAGAGGCAAAGCAAAAGAATTAAACAGATAAATGCAAAGATGACATATCATTGGATATTTGAATCAACAAATGAAAAGGAAATTCAAAGAAATCATCCCCAGTTTTCGAACGATATTGATGAAATGACCATTTTCTATTAAGTCATCATGTATCGTACTTTTGAATAAGAATATAAATAATATAGAAAAGTAAAATATAAAACTTAATCCATAAATCAGATATTTGATATCCAGAAATTTATTGTAGGATTTTTACAGAATGAGAAAAAAGAACTATTCTGTTAAATGAGTTTCGCAGAATGAAAGAGACATCCATTCCCAGTCAATTTCCGATGAATTCATCCAAGTTTCCAAATTTCTTCAAGATAACACTTTTGGAATTTGGGGCATATGATCAAGAGTTTCTGTAAAATAATAAGAAAAGTATCCATGTAAAGACATTATACCATGGACATTTGCATAAAAACACTTCATCTGAAATATCATATAGCAGATGACTTTGAAAAAAAATAGCAAGGACACACCATGATTCATATTCATGTAAAGTTTGTCATTTTAGAATATGTTAGATATTATTGTAAAAAAGCATAAGTCTTCACAGTCGACCTATAGAACAATAATAAATGATATCGTTAGAATTTTGATTACTTAAAAGCTACAGAGCTCCAAATTATGTTGAATAAATCTTGTCTTTAAATATCTGTATCTATACATTCTTCGAAGTATCAAATCGGCATCATGAATCTGTAGATGATTGTTACATTGTTCTATTCAGCGTTTGTTTTAATAATAATAATAATAATAATAATAATAATAATAATAATAATAATATTCACTCAGCCTTCAGCGATAACCACTGGGCAACCGGTGTGAAACTGTAAATCGCAAAATTACTGCGATCTATGAGTACGAGGAGAGGAGGGCTGGAGACTTGAGGAGACTTGCTGTCACTCAAACTCCAGCGGTTACCACCAGGCAACTGGTGTGAGATTCATAATAATAATAATAATAATAATAATAATGATGAAATCAATGCATACACAAGTTACTAGCATTTAACTTATGGCATTACTAATCACAAAAGTAAATCTCTGTCATTCGATTTGTTTATGTATTACAATGTTTTTATTAGCACATATAAAATCAACTCACCATGATAGACGAAATCTTCGTCACCAGTGAGACCGAAGTCTTTTCTGGTGGTGTGTGTGAGACTGCAATCTTTATCAAAAGCAGAATATTCCATGGCTTTGCACTTATTTTTTGCACAGTGTTTTGTGCATTCGGCTAATGTTTTCACATTTGCATATTCCTCCAGATGGACACATGTGAAAATTGAGGCACCATGGATGACGATCTTCTTAGATTCTTCAAAAATGTAATTTCAAAAACACAGAAAGCAACTACATTAGGTAGAACGAATATGTAGAAAGTAATAAGAAATAGAAATGCCAAAAGCAGGTTTATATCTCTTGCTTTTTTTTTTAACTCTGTTGACGTGTTAGAAAGTTTACAATTACTATTCTGATTACGCTTAGTATTTTGAATTAAAACTTTTCAAATTAAAATTTTATGAGGAATATACCTGAATCTATTGATGTGAAAGATAGACTATTCGTAGCGATTCAGAGGACAAAGTATTTTATCATTGTGGCTTGTGGGGGAATTGTCTGTGAAAAATTTAATTGATACCTTTCGTACTTGATATCTGTCGTATATTAATTATTGTAGGTAAGCAGTTGTGTTTTTACGGGGTAAACAATATTTTAATGACTATTAATTCTTCGCAACATCAATCTCCATTCAATGAATACAAACAAGTGGAGAAGTTTCTTCAAGACGATAGATACCCTTCTTTATTTCATATTTTTCAGAAGTTTATATTCGTCGAATGTATAAAACTTTGCAATGAAGCTGCCATACAGCAACATCACCATATGGTGACAAAAAACTACCTTTGGGCTAGTTTAGGGACTAAATAAATTATGGCTATTCACCACGAGTTGTATCCATAGCTGCCATGCACTTTTGCGAAAATATAACTGAAAAAGTATATCAGTTAAAAATTTGTGAATTTAGCAACCATTTTATTTTCACCAAAGTTTTACGATTTTAGCACATAAAGCAGTTTTTATCGATGTCTTTGTAACATTGCATTGTCTCTTCTAGCGTACATCATTAGTTGAACACAATTAAGTTATTAACTTAGTCTAATTGAAGATCCTTATGTATTATGCATACTTAATAAACCTGCATTCAATTTTTTTTAATCTTCGGTACAGGTAGCATGCATAATTAATTATTTGCTCCTAATAATTATGATTTAACCTCCAGTATTTTTCATGAAATTCGATTTACGTAATATGTTGTAGATACACGAGCTTAACATTACATACTCTTCGATTTAAAAAGAAAGAAAAAAAACTATTACTTACCAATTAACTGATAGTAGTCTTTGTAGGGACAATCTCCAGAAACTAAAGTATGTTTCTCTGCGTTAATAGAAAATAGCTCACATTTTTCTCTGAGCTCATCAAAGTTGAACGATTTACATTGTTTCATACGAAGACAATGTTTAGCACAATCTTTAGGAATCTTCCCGCTTATTTTCTTGATTGGTTTTCCTTCAATAAAAGCCACTGAGACACGAATGAACATGTGCATCACTATAAAAATAATGGAAAAAGCGATAATTGTTTGAATATTATTATATTAGTGAGAATCATGGTTGGAATATGCATGATGATGGTGATTATGAAATTGAAATCGTTAAACTTCATTATGTATGTCATTAATAGCAAGATTTGAAGTATAACTGAAGTTTTTCTTCTTTACTTATTATATGCAAAATATAGATATTTTAACAACTTCTACTAATAGTTCTTTACTTCCTCCAGTTGGATATGTTAACCAGCGTTTCTGCTCTTCATGAATTTGTTTTGAGTGTTACAAACTATATAAAACCATCTTTTTTTTCGGAATCTTATCAGAGAGAAATTTTCTTGAAGATTTTTACAACAGACGATATTATCTTGTATTGAAGTAAGATTCTCTTGAATATCACATGCGTTACTCTGGGTATCAAGTTTTTCTGCGAACACTCTTCTAATAATAGGGTGCATAGCCGAATTCAAGATTATTATATCTGAATGAAAGGTGTAATGTCTTTACTATGAGGATTAAGCGATTGTGACTCTTGCAAAATTGTCGCAAATTCATTGATATATCAAATGACTGCACAAACGGAGTGACCAGTAAAAGTTGGAAAATCACATATATAAAAAGCTCTTAGCACTGCATTACATCCATTTGAATAGACAAAAAGACCTTGACGTACTTGGACCAAGATATTCTGGGGAAACAATCGGAGCTGAAATAAAGAAAAAAATAATGCATGGTTAATTCAAAGGATGGTGATAAGAAAGATATATTTTTCAAATCTAGAACAGTGTATTTGTGTGCATTCTTTGGTCCACTTGGTTGAATTTTCTGTTTTTATTTCAAAGGTTCACAGAAGATATCACTTGATTATCTATGCCTTCGCTTTGTTTTTCTTCACCTTCCAATACATTTGATCTGTAGATAATCGAAAAATGATGTTATGTCTTTTAAAATCTGATAATTTTTTTTCTCGTTTTCCAACACTTTCAACCCACAATCAGTTTAGAAACATATGGAGGTGTACAAAACTCTTCTTAATATAGCAACACCCAATGAGGCTTGTCCACACAGTAGAGAGCGAAAAAACAGATAACGTCTTTTGACATTACGTTCTAGGGCAGGTGCCTTATATTTACTAATTTTAGATTAATTTGGTACAGAACAAGGGAGGAAAGCAATAAGGATCAATTTCATTATACTATTTAATGCTAGCTAAATGTCACTTTTCGCCAGATGCTGATGGAATATATCTGACACTTAACTCCAACCCAGGATTATCACAATCACTACAGATCACGTTAATAGGATAAAATGAATAAACAAATAAACCTAAGAACAAATTATTTTTTTCGAAATGGAAGATTAAAACTAAGTCAAACTGACTGCGTCTACGATAATGTGAGAAACTTTAAACACTGGTGCATTTCCTAATGATAAAACTATTCGATATATTATCTCAAATGGTTCTTTAAAACCAGGATTTCTAATCATCACTCCTCCCTAGTTTTAATCCCCTTATTCTATTACACAATTTTCTCCCCACCTGAATGTTCCCGTGGCAACCAGTATCTTGGAGATCTGGTCTTTGGATGACCCCAACTCATACAAGCCATTGTCATTAATTCAGTTCGCTGCCCACTGCAGCAGAGTGAACTTGAAATCAAATGGCTCATTTTACTGATTTTACATGATCATCTACTGCTCAACTAGCGCTGAGGATGTCAATCTTTTCCGCTGGAGATGAAGGTTTTTTCGCTTCAAGACATGTTTGTATTGTGGATGTGAAGTGATCCGAATGTTAGTAGATGGAAATGACGATTGGAGAGTGAAAAGAAAAACTCAAGAGATAGGCATTACATTTCATTTTTTTAATTCCGTGGACGAATTTTTAAGCATTCCAATGATGGCGAGCCATCTCTATCAGAGGAAAATATTTTTAGCAGTTCGTAGAGAAGAATTCTGTTTTCATGTTTGTAATCACATCAGTCGTCTGAAAACGTTTAGGAAACTGGTTAAAGTTTATTAAAAACTATCATACCACAAAACAATAACTGAAATGTTTGGCTTTTTTTTTAAAGACTTTTTCTCACTTATTTATTAATTTATATATATATATATATATATATATATATATATATATATATATATATATATATATATATATATATATATATGTAATGTCATTTCTGAATATAAATGTGCAAGCAACGATGAATGAGTGAATAGGTGATAGATATAAGAGTGGAAGAGACTGATGCCTCAAAAATTAGTACAGGATCCAGAAAAAATCTTTCTACTTACGCGGAAGAATGAGAACTTCTGCAAAAGAAAGTAAAAATATTTCATGGAAATGATTTTGAGAATAATTTTGTATGACACATATTTGAACTACTTAAAGCTTCGTGTCCACCAGATATTTAAAAAGTGAACATAAAAGTATACAGAAAATATTTACTATAAAGATATTACGATATAACTCTAATCAATGTTGGAAAAATTATGAACAATGTCTCACTCATTCGGCAAAATAGATAGTTATATTGCATATTCAAAATAATATCATTGTATATGCACAAAAACAGAATTTATTCGTAGTCATTAATTTTCCACGAGGTAGTGTTGAGGAGATCGGGACAAGGTGATACATTTTTCACTTGTAACTTCCTAGGAAATTTATTAAAACGCAAATACAACCAAAAGTGACCATAGAAGAGAGATTTCCTCTTGATGGATCGTTTAAATCGAAAATACAAGTTTATCATATAATCATTAAAGTTTTGGGGAATAATGTGCCAACCAACCTCAACAGAGGGAATAGTTTGTACAATTTGTTTGGGCAAATTAGTTTTCTTGCTAATAGATTGTGTGTAATGACTATATCGTCATAATTAAAGAATATAGAATTTTGAACCGGGCAGAATTATTAACAGTAACAGAAAATGTATTTGATCGAGAAAAAAATGTCAGGAATATAGTTACCACAAAGAATCATCGGTGTCATTAGTTTTTCCTTTCTGTTGTTTCTAGTCCCTTTTCCATCTTTTGTTTTTCCTCTAAATACTTTTTGATATGTTTGAAGTTCGTTTTGCTGTGAAGAAAGCTTTTTGCTTAACCTCTGCATGCAAAAAACAGCATATCAAGTTCCCCATTTACAATGTACAAACCAACCTCAAACACGTTTTTACATCCTATTCGACGAAAAGGTTCTGACAGAAGATGTTTGAAGTGTAATATGTATACTGTTTCTTGCCACTCCTCATAAACGTAGACTGCGCTATCATGTACCGCAAATTGCAGCATGAACTAGGCACTCTTTTGTCAAAATAAAGAACTTACAAGGGTGAAAAAAGGTTTTCATGCTAAGCTTTCACTGCTTAAAACGCATATGACTAGAACTTAGTAAAAAAAATGGCCGAAATTTTTCTGCTCAAAATGAGGCTAGCAGTGATGCCATCAAGTGGCGAAAGCAAACATTAAACCAAGTGCCCAGACAGCCCGGCCTCCTCTGTATATTGGCATTGATAAAGTAATTACAAGGACAATTTGCTTGGTTGTAGCCGTGAGAATCGTTGCATATTTCAAGTAAAATAAACGAAAGTTGAAATTACTTCGGCAGATTCCATTAATCATTTTGAAACCATCTTTACAGCCACACATTCGTTCACCACCTTGGACTTCACATATGGTGTTCAGGCCACATCCAGGCTTTTTCTTGATTTTACCTCCGGGCAAACAAACGATTCTTTCATTACAGTCATTTAACAAAAATGATGATCCCACCTAGAGAAAAAAAGAAGGGTACAAATATCAGTTCATCAACATAATTTAATTTTTTGAACTTGTTGATTTAGAGAATTTTGAGAATTTATAGCTTTGAAAATTGTTGCTTTGAATATAATACTTTGTATGTTTATATGTTATTCATATATAAATATGATCTCGCATCAAGTCTATGCATGGTGGTTTATCTTTGAGTTATGTTACTTCAACATGATTTAGGCCTCTGGTTCCATTTTACAAGATCCATTAAAAGAATGTCTGTTGGTTGAAATGTAAAAAGTGATAATTACATTCAAGTACATCCCTTCGAAGGTACAACCACAGGAAGAAATTGGGACACATTTGTCACCGCTGAGAATAGTTCCAGGTTTACACACACATCCCTCCATAAATCCATCATTACACACTGGTTTGCGATCTGAACACGATGGTTGACAAGCGCTAGTTTTGTAGGTGTAAACCATATTCTTAGGACATTTCATTGCTGAAAAATTAAAGCGTAAAATAATGTCAACCTGCTTATTTTCATCAATCAATCTATACATAGAGGAAAGATCATTTCACTAAAATACAATTAGCAAATGTTTGATGCAAAAGATTTTTTATCCAATACAATATATGAATATCAATTAAAATGTGACGATCTAAAATTCACTTGTCATAGTAGAGTTCAACTCATTAAAACGTTTTCTAGATTTATGAGAAACCCAATACACATTTTATGAATAACAATACATATTTTCTGTTGTGGGAGAAGTCTATAAATATCACTTAATTTGAATAACGTTTTTACAATTCATGTATCTAATTATACTTGCATTCTCCCTGTGGTTTCTCCATATTTTCCCGATAAAATTTTCCAAGTTTCCAGAACAAAGTACTTAATCGAAAATATTTTCAAATTACCAGAGTAGATGTTAATGTTCAAATTTAAAGAATATTGATTGGTTTATTGTATATATTTTGATCATGAGAGATTATAATTACTTTTCATACAAGATAATCAGAAGAAGAAAGAGATGGACTGAATGAAATTTATCGAACTCTGTAATAGCTGATATAAAACGGTGTCAGGATGGTGCATATTTTTGTTTCACTTTACAACAAATCACAAGCAGAGAATATTTATTACAATATTTGCTTCATTGATAATATGAAACATACAATCCCTGATGAAGCGTGTTTTACGAATTAATGATTCCAGCAAGCATTGCTCTAAGCGGTGCAAATAAGTGGATTAAAATGACATTTCTTCTATTGGAGCTTTGTGAATTATTATTTTAGTTAAATTCTGATAGGAAAGGAGATAAATCGTATAAATCAATATCTATATTTAATGATGTGAGAGAGAATAGAATGCATATATCTCTTCCTTCGATTCAATTAGTTGTTACAACAATTCTCCATAAGTTACTACAGTGAGAAACGTACAGAGAGAAATATACGAGTACAGAACATGTCTGTTTAATTTTCACCGCAATATGTACTGGACTTTTCGAAACACTGTCAATCATGTATATTCATATTCAATGATCGTAGCTTATCAAGTAACATGCTTTTTTAAGAAAATCAAATTGTAGAGCGTTATCATTTTCGAACCAGATCTTTTAAATGATATCGCCTTGATTTTGAAACTGACAAAATTTACACATTAGGTTTCGAACCGCAAAAGTGAAATTTCAAATTGGGGGGTATTCTCCTCATCAAAAATAAAGAATTGCTGCCACATTGTACTTCATTGAGAAAAGGTGTTAGCTAATTGATATAAACGTGCAATCTTCATGCTCTACAAATCATGAAGTAGTTAAATTGTACTTACGACATTTAATAACAGGCCTCCAGTTTATGAGTATATTTAATTCTTCGCATTTCTTAGCCAAAGCTTCATACGCCTGATGCATGACAGTCTTTAAAATCTTTGGCGTTTTCTTGTAAGCACAAGCATCAATTTTGCAAGATTTGAAGTAATCTTTTGCTGAGCTACCAAGTTTACGCAAACATTCACCGAACGGCCCTCTTACATTTGATAAATGTGCACAAGCGTTCACTTCTTTGCCTTTACAAGTCTGAACGAAATCAATAACTTTACAGCTGAAAAATAACACAATTTGTAAAGATTATTCGGCGTGTTGCCAAGTGTTATTTATCCAGGCATTCAACAAAATATTGATCTTTTAAGAAATGTATTCTTTATTCAGTCCGTCACGGGTAACCATTGTTCGATAAATCGTTAAATCCTACGTGCAGAGTAGTCCAAGGTAAAATTACTTATGTCATATAATAATATAACTAAGGTAAAGTAATTCATACAGAAATAATGTCGATCAACGTAAATTAATTTAATGCAAATTATATTTGAATTAACTAGCAGCATCCTGCAGTCAGGTATCTACCATTTAAACAAGAAAGCATTGCACATTTATTACAATTACCCTGAAATGCTATTGCATACATCTACGATATAGAATATTACGTTGTCTTGTTGATATACAAGAAAATACTTTACATTCATACTACTATTAGTATAAAGTGATATTTACAGAACGAGTATATATCAATCACTGCCTTTTCAAACATCTTATTCAAGACAGGGGAGTATGTATTTGATAAGCATGCGCTAACTAATAGATACTGAATACTTACTTCTTTTGTGGCTTATCACTGTCATCAATGACTTCGTAACTTTGGCCAATTAAAGAATATCGGTTTCTTTTTCTAGAGACATCGACACCAGCCTTTGTCTTATAATCGTCTTTCTTTCCATTACAATCTCCACAAATTCCAGAAAGCTGATTTCTATAGATGCCAGGTGTTCTAACAATCACTCGGTGTCTACCGTCAAATTGAACCTTTACGCCAAAATTGGTGGTCACCTTGATCCAACCAGCCGAATAGACGGCAGAGAATCCCATGAAATTCTTGAGAGGAAGAGTCATCAATTCGCCATTTACCTGAGAAGAACAAGAAAAAATAAGATTATTCGAGTGAATCATTGATACAGTTTGCTGAATGAGAATTGTCACCTACTGTTTCATTTCTCTCAGTGGATTATTTGCCGGTCATATTGTAGTGGACTTACCAGGATTTGACAAGTATAAGTTATCGAGGTTTTGACTTGAGATATGCAACGATGGCTCTCTCTTGAATTTCTGTCAGAATGAATAATCTAACACTCAAAGTGATATAATATGGCAATTCATGCAATTACTTACACTGAGTTTACTGCCTGGCAATAACCTAATTGTGGCACCGTTGAGTTTGAGGTCGACCAGTCGAGTATAGGACACCCGCGTGTTTCCACGATGCTCATTTTTAACTTCCACAATGAAATAGGGTAATCTGCTCGTCTTCTTTGGTGTGGCCAACGTGTATTTGCACACTCCCATGAAATGGATCCATTGTCCATCAAATGTCTTGTAATGGGGATCACCTGAACCGCTACACACACATTCGGGAACGCCTGAAAAATTGATTTTGGCATTTTGTAGCTTCGAATTCAGAGGATATTCACTAATCAGCTCAAATGTCAAAATTCCTCATCATAAAGAAAAAAAGAAATTACAAAATGAAAGTTCTTAATGAAATCACATATTCAATATGAATGAAAATAGTTCAAACAAAACATTTATAAAAACATTTCCGCGGAATGTCATCATTATTTATTGTTTACCCTCTTGTAATTGTTAAGAGTGATTTACTTCCTTCTGTGTGACATTATAACAATGTGTTCTAGGCTCAAATATCTGATATAGTACATTTCTTAAGATTGAAGATGGCACGTAGAGCAAAGATTTTAATTCATAGATACAAAAACAATGAGTAAATAGAATGGACAAATAAAAAGGGCCAAGTGCTTACGTTTTTCACAATGTCTTCCAAAGAAACCTTTTTGACATGAGCATTTGTATCCAATGCCATTTGAGCTGCAAACGCCGCCATTTCTACAAAGTTTCCGAGTGCATAGATTCACTGCAACGACTGAAATAACATTATTCAGAATAAAGTCGGTCAGTGAACTAGCAGCACGAATGTGCATGCATGTATGTTAGCAAGCATGTATAGATATCGATATAGGTATGCTTGTGTGTGTGTATGCGTACATATCTTTTACATATACCTTTACCTTGAATCTTATCTACTGAATACGTCCCCTCACACGTACAGTGAACGGAAACAAGTATTTCGACACTTACAAAATGTCCTTTTAATATTCTTCTGATCTTCACATTTATTTTTAAATTTACACAGGTGATGTATTTTGATATAAAATCACCGATTACTAAAAGAAAAATACATTTTTTCAAATATGCAATACAGAATAATGTGAATGAACTTGTTTGAATGCAAAAATCTATTATTACAAATATCAACTTAAGACTTGCTTAGTTCCATTAGGATATGAAACCGATGGAAAATAGGAAGGAGTTCGTGCGTGCTTGTCTTGGGTTCTATTTCTACAATTTCATTTGAAAAAGCAAGATCCTGAAATCAATTCTGGCATGGAAATATTTTTCTTTCCATAAATCCAAATAAATTAAAAGATACGTACAAGGCGTACTCATGCGCATTTACAAGGCCCGAGGCCAAAATTTGCGTTTGGTAGCGCTGATACATGATTAAAAGACTTTGAAAAAAAAAACGAAAAAAGGCAAGAATAAACTTTTCAACATGTGTGAAAGAGTACTCAGATGAATCTTCTAGATTCAAAGCCGAATCATTGTCCGGTAGTGTTGACTCATTTTTGGATGAGTCAAAAAACACTAAAAGATTCCATTCGAAAAAATTCTCAATTCCTTTTTTAAAAACTATTTTGAGCCCTTATGTGCCAGTGAATGTCTTTTAGATGTTTTCAATCCGTCTGCGTGTAAAATTTCGTATATAAATCAAACAGATCACTGTAAACAGTTGAATCCTTGTAGGGATGCCTTTTTCTTAATTGCTATCTCATTGATTGCCAGAAAAAAAGCACTGTGCTGTTTTTTTTATAATTATGGTGAATGATTTTTTGTCCCTTTTCCCCCTCTGATCGAATTAGCCATTCACTCATCATCGAGCTGTTGGATCCTTAAACAGATTTAGCGACGAAATAATTTCATATACATTTGTTCATTCTATAGACTAGTTTTACCATAATTTACACGATTATTTGAGTTTTTTGTTCGTTTGTCCATACCTAATTTACGCTAAAACTCTAAGGTCTTTTGACGTGAATGGCATGGAGAATCTTTTAAAGTCGACTTCTCAGTTAGGCTGAACTTGGAAATCATTCAAGTTCACCAGGGATCATTCTCAACTCAATCCTTGTTTCTAAACATCGGGAACGAAAGATTTTCAGATTGGAATTTTATCCAGTATTTCTTCTTGCGAATGGCCAAAATATTTCTGACGACAAAATCGATTCTCATCAAGTTTCAGGTGTCTTTCCAGGTGTAGGCCTGATAAAATACACACACACACACACACACACACACACACATGTGCATACACACTCACATAAGTTGTTTTTAGCTGCCTAGTGTTCTTCCCAAGGCTTCAACTGAAAGCTTGGACTCCCATCATGCTTCTGAGAAATCTACATCCACCTGCGGTAGGAAATGGAATTTGACTAGATGTTTATCAGCTTCTCTCACTTGTCATCGTAACTGGAGTAAGCAAAAAGAAGGACATGTTTATCTCCAGGATTCCAACAGATTTGCTCAAGCAAATCCAATGCTCCAAGTGACTTTACCCTAACCATCAACAAGGCACATGGATAATCTCTGAAGATTGTTGTCCTCAACTTGACTTTTCCGTGCTTTTCACATCACCTGCTAGATGTTTTTTTTTTTCTAGGATTGGATCAGCGAACAACCTTTTCATACTGGCACCGAAAGTTTTCTACCCGGAAACCCGGTCAAATTAAGGGACTACATCATCTGGTTTGTATTGTGAATCACATAATTTACTACTTCAAATGTAAGTAGAGAAAAACATCTCAGATTAATGTAGAAGAATGAATGCTCAAATACCTGCTGAGACGCAATTTCCCCTCTTCAGCTTGAATCCTTTTTTGCACACACAACCTCGAACGCCATTGTTGATTCCACAAACACTATTGGCTCCACAGGGTTTCAGCCTTTGGGTAACCAATCTGCCATTGGCTCGGCAAGATGTTTTAAAAAGACACTTTGAGTCAGTTATTACTTCGTTAACCTGTATTAAAAATCACTCAAGCATGAGAAGAATTCAGACAGTGAACAAAAAGCGTGTGAATGCTGCAACAATCGTAGGTTAGGTATTCATTCGAAGATATGAGACCAGGGAAAAATAGAAAAATAGATGGTAATGTTTCTCGCTGAATCAATGAAAATTTATATCTTGAATTCTTGTGGATGATGCCAATAACAAGAACAACAAATAAAGGGAACTAAATATTTCAAATTTTCTAGAATATTCCAGATAAAAACATTTTCAGATTCTAAATTTCACCGCAGCTAATGTCATATGAAATATCAAAAATGGTGGAGAAAACCAACAAAATTAACGTTCTCTTCGCGGAGGATTTATTGAACAATAAGAAGAAATATTTTGTACTAATCATAGAGATGTTTGGTTAGATATTGAATATCATTTAAATGGGTGTTTGTTATCCTAATTGTTGCATTAAATTGAACGTGCAATGATAGTGTTATGATAGAACAACAATGACAATAACAACAACAACAACAACAATAATAATGATAATAATAATAATAATCATCGTATGATGATATGATTTTACTCAGATTTACACATGCACACTGCAGTTATGTGCAAGTGCACTGGAATTTGGACAGTACATACTGTCAGTAACCTGGTTTTAAAAAACAGTGACAAAATTATATTACTACAGATTATTATCAGGATTTTACCAGTCGACAATGTTTCAAATTAGATTTTACCAAAACTAAAGATTGTTTTTTTTGTTTTTTTTTTAAACTGGCCAAAACTGGCACGTTCCAGACTAATGGTTTTCTTAGAATTGATCAATTCTGTGGTCTTTATCTATATTTCCTCAGTTCGATTCAGCTGTATCAATAGACCTGAGTTATCAGAGAAATTGAAGACCACATGGCACTTTTCTGATCGAATTTCTTGGAAACGTGTTTTGAGAAAAAATCAATTCGAATTTATGTTTCGAAATTATCCCGTAGCTACCACTTTTTCGACCATGCCCTTTGACCATCTGGATTTGGATATGTAGAATAATCTCATTCAGTGATATGACGTATGGAGTGTGGTCAATCCCTGATGATGATGATTTTGACCTTACATCAAATGATATCATCAAATTTAGCTTGAAGGAGTGGATTATCATAAGTTTGGAAAAAGGATATCAAAATGTGTTTCCAAATTTGGGAAACAAAGGACATTATTAGAAATGATCTATTTGCTGCATTTGTAATAAATTTCATTCACCGAGTATGGTATGTTTACTTATATATGCACGATTCACTTATAGGCAGATATTTTTCCAATCAAAACGGGTGAGAGACACCCCCAATGTAAGGAGCGACCGACCAACGGAGATAGTTGTCTTTCGAAGAAGAACTCTAACGGCAGAAATGGAAGAGAGAATCTGAGGTTGAAGGTGGAAACAGAAGTTTGGTCTTGACTTCAACCATTTATTATAGAGTCGCTCACTTCTCCAAGTGATCCACTTTTTCTCCAAACTGCCATTAGATAAGGATATTTCAAAAACAGAAGGTTTGATTGCTCTAACAATCGAAGAAATGAATCAAACAAACGGATTTTTTTATTCTTTCATTTTTTAATTTGTAACCCCAGACTTGCACACACTTCGACTTGGATCTATAGAAGTCTTTGAACTTTTGCACAACGTGGGGAGGACGGCGACATATGTTAAGTGTCGCAACCAGACAGCTGGTTTCGGCAAAAGTGATATACTGATTGTCAACGAAGAAAAATATGTTTGTTATTCAACCAAAGATTTCTGTTGTAATATCTCTATTCAATCAACATTACGCTCGAATCATTTGAAGAATTATAGTATGCCAATGATTGAATAGTGTTCGACATTTCTTCCAAAAAGCAACGGCCAGGAGTATCAGCATGTATCTTGTATTCTGAAAGGACTGCTCTTAATATTCGGAATCTGATATTATTGTATTCATGTGCCAAACGTTAAAATAGTTTGTCACCTTTTCAGTAATGTTTAATACAATAGTGACTAAAGAGAGGGGTAATTGCTTCAAACATATACATGTGTGAATCAAAAGACTATACTTACAAGCATGTAGATTCCTTTATTATTGCAACCACATTTCGATCTGGGAACACATTTATCACCACTGAGAATAAGTCCTCTTCTACACACGCATCCTTCTGCACGAGCTGTACACCTCGGCTTACGATTGGTGCAAGTAGGTTGACAGGCCAGTGCATTAAATCTATACACCTGATTTCGTTCACATTTCATCGCTGCAAAGAAATAAAACACTATTCAGTTTAGTAATTTAGACATCTACAAAAAATGACCAGGATTCCTAGAGCATAGCAGAATATTTTCTGAATGTACTACATACGTCCTATCATCGTTTAAAAACTTCTGAAGGCCACTCCTAAAATAGTTTAGATATCAAATAACCTTTTTGTGTGTTAAATTAGTCCTTCTTACCTGATACTTTCAGTTTTTCTGAAAATGTTGTTCGTAATGTTGGCAAGTTGCAAATAGTCACATAGTAACATTGTTGACTGGTACTTTGATAGCACGCTTTCTTCTGACTTAATCTATCATACATAGTGAATACTTCCCCCCATAAAGGATCAAATATTTAATTTATCGATTGGACATATATATATATATATATAGAGAGAGAGAGAGAGAGTGAGAGAGAGAGAGAGACAGACAGACAGACAGACATTAGACAGACAAAGATTATTGTTTCAATTCCTCAGCATGATTGATTAATTTTTAAATGTTCACGTGGGCATGTCAGCGTTCTACATATTTACTTCGTAGATTAAACTAATAAGGCAGAATAAATATATATGCATATGTATACATATATATGCATATGTATACAATTATATGCATGTATATGTATGACGTATATATGTGTACATAAACATGTACATAACCATGTGCATTTTGTAAATATACATTTATGTATATGTAATATACTTAGATATAACAGATCCTTATTAACATATGGTAAAATATTCCTACACATCTCATCGAATGAAGTTAGGTCCATTCGTCTGGTAGAAGAAATATGGATTTATTTGATTTTTTAATTGTGTTTGTAAACATACCACAATTTGCAACAGGTCTCCAGTTGACAAGGATTCCAACCTTTTCGCATTCACGAGCGAAACCTTCAATGGCTCTGGTCAAAACTATTTTGAACATTTTTTTGTTCTTGTGATATGCACAGACGTCAATTATACAAGATTGAATGTATTCTTTGATTCGTATCATTCCAAGTTTACTTCTGCAGGCTTTGAAAACAGCACCCATAATAACATTACATCTTTTGGTTTGAGCAGACGGACACTTGGTTGTCACATCGGTTACAGCACACCTGGAAAACAAAATTTACTTATGAATGAAATTCTGTAAAATCACGTCGGATTACTTCAATGAATTTTACACTATACCTTTATGAATGAGGAAATATTCTTATGAAATTATCAGACACGTATATCAAGTCTAAAAACCAAAAAATCATTTGAATACTTTTCTTCGTAGAGATCAAAGGAGATTGGTGTATGGTCGTTTCAATCAGAGCATTTGCTTCGGATTGATTTATTATGTGAAAAATTTAAAAAAATGTGAAATGAATGTCCATGCCAATCGGTGCTTTGTGTCTCGATAAAATATCAAAAGAAATAAAATGAATATCATTGTCTCAAACGCAAGCAAATCAGCTTGTTATATGAAATATTTCAATAGAACAAATTTACTTTGCCGCAAATAATACATATGTCTATTTTAGATAAGGAGATGCAATTGAAAGCAGACTTTGAATGAGTTGATCTCTGACTTGATAAAACGCTATTATCGAGACATCAATTTTCAGAAATACATCCTTTCTGTATATTCCAGAATGTACGAGCGTCATGCATTACCATTAGGAATAGTTTTACTTCCAGTTCATTGCTTTTTTAATGAAACTTCGTGCATTTCCAATATCGATAAACGATAAACATTTTACTTACTTAGTTTGTGGTCTGTCGCTGTCGTCGTTCACCTTGTAGCTATTTCCAATCAACGAGTATCTGTTGCGCAGCCTTGATACATCTTTTCCTTCTTTAGTGCGGAAGTCGTCTTTCATTCTGTTGCAGTTGCCACAGATTCCGCTCATCTTATTGGCAAATGAACCTGGTACTTTAACAGATACTCTGTGTCTACCGTCAAATTGTACTAGGAGACCCCACTTTGTTTTCACTGTAATCCATCCACCAGAATATGTGGCCGAGAATCCAAAAACGTTGCTGATTGGAAGAGACCTTCTTTCACCATTAACCTACAGTCAAAATATTCACAATCGATAGTATTTGCATTAATCTGCATTCAGGAAATCATCTTCCAAATGATATTTTCAGGAATGTAAACTTATGCTAAATTACATGCATTTTTCTCATTCACTTTCACAGCTGAACGACTTGTGTTATACCGAAATTGATGTCGGAACTTTTTAACGTTCATAGAGTGGAAGGGAGAGTAAAACACTGAAAGAATCTTTGTGCCTCGGTTGCTGATTGGAATTATGTCTATTTATCGTTCATAGAGGTGGGGAGAGTAAAAGGAAAATATTACTTTTGAAAAACAGAATAAATTCAACATTATCTAATTTCTATTTATTTATTTCATGAATTCTTTTCTCCGACAGCAATTTACTCCCCAACCCCAACCACAACCCTATCATTAGTCTAGTATAAATCAAAATATTGACTTCTTATTGGTTATTATTTCCTTCTGGTAAACAATGCATCCTTTTAAAATGTCATTATTCCCGATAAATGTTATGGAAATATATAGTATAGATGCAAAGTCACCATAAATCTAAGTATGCAATATATTAACAATCTAAAGATAACTTGTATGTTTTTTTTTTTGTTTTTTATATTGTTTATCTCAAAGAATCTACCACTGATGGAATTCATATTATTTGTTGATATTGAAATGAACATGAAATGTCGAGTGTAATACATTACGATTCCTTTGCTATTTATCCATCTAATATCAATCATATTTGATTTGAAACTTCGTGTGAACTGATGATTTCATGCTCCAATACAAAGACTTAATACTCTTTCGTGTCTACTTTTACTTACGAGAATTTTATGTCGTGGCAACAGCCTAATTGTAACTCCCTTCAGTTTCACATCAACCATTCGAGTGTATGACACTCTAGTGTTTCCACGGTGTTCATTCTTTACTTCAACAGCGAAGAAGTGGGGCGCCCCCTTTGTGCTCGTAGCCAGAGTATACTTGCAAATTCCCATGAAGTGGATCATTTGTCCGTCAAATGTTCTGTAATGAGGATCTCCAGACGCTGAACATCTACAATCTGGTTCTCCTGAAAAAAATTATTCATTTCAACATTATGAATTCAACAAATTACTCCAACGAATGTATCTTCGATAAAGTTAATTTAGTTACGTAAATACCGATAAAATGCATGATATGCGTGTAATATTGTCTATTCTTCTCTAGATTATATCAGGTGCTCAAAGATTATTGTCCCTGAAAGAAATCATCAAATGCCTCTATTACTTTTACCTGAAAGAACATTTTAAAAATTGATCAATCATTTTTCTTGATTATTTAACACCTTTACAATATATCCGATATTCTTGATATTTGTGTATCATGCCTCCATACCGAGGCTTAATGGCATCTTGGAATTTTACAAAGGAAGAAAAGAACTTGCAGTTGCCATTGATTCAGTTGGAAAAGAGGCTCGTTTTAAATTGGAAATTTTCCTAATATTTTTGATGAATAAAAAGTCAATAGATTGACTTCAAATGTTAGTAAACGTTCACATTCAAATGTAAGATAATGTAGGGACATTTGCAATGGGTATTCTATCCGTCGTGGGGATAGTTTTTTAAAGCTAGGCATATGTCGTGAAAAAAATTAACATTGAAGTGAACCAGAAATAAAAGCAATCACTTACCAACATTATAGACGGACATACTCCACCAACCACCACACATCTGACCAGACTTACATTTCATGTTGCAATTTCTTGCACGTCCATATTTATTATAGTTCTCTCCACAAAAACATTGTTTCGACCACTGAACATAAAAAAAGGCGGAGAAGAAATCAATTATCGGTCAAATGAGTCGGATGATAATGTCAGTTTGAGGTTGAATATATTATACTATATATACATATATAAATATATATATACATATATATTCATACACAGACTATATATATATATATACATATATATATATATATATATATATGGATGTGTGTGTGTGTGAGTGCTTGTTATACACAGAAAATTTGTCTAGGAAATTATTTGGTGCTACATTCTGCAATATCTTGATTTCAATATGGGAATTTGAAAAAATCTCTAAAAAGATCTCTCTTCTAAATATAATTCAATCACAACACAATGAACAATTATCGACATAGTAATTTGATGGCAGAATTCATTTCGTTTCATAGTGGCGGTTGTGCCAAATTCATCGTTGGATATATATATATATATATATATATATATATATATATATATATATATATATATATATGTGTGTGTGTGTGTGTGTGTGTGTGTTTGTGTGTGTGTGTGTGTGTGTGCATGTGTGCGTGTGTGTGTGTGTTTGTGTGTGGGGGGGGTGTTATTTTTTTACTGTCCCACCACAGCAAAATATGACACAAGGTCGGGCTCAACGTGGGGAAAATAGGAGACATCCTTCCAAAAATGACTCCAGCCAATGCAGCTTCAGTTTTGCAATGCAACCAAAGCAGCGTCCACCAGGGGACCTGCTCGGATGAGTGCAATAGAGCAGTGCTGCTCCAGGGAAACTGAGACCCAACAGCTTGGCCGAGTAATAATGGGATAGCTCAAGGACGAGTCCAAAGGCTCCCCAATGCGTGTAGCACAGCGTAGCCTCAGTAAAACCTCATTGGCTAGCGCACACGGTCCTCGACACCCATTCCCTCCGGTCCACTCGGCAGGCAAGTGTCAGTACGGACTCTTCGGTCTATGCCAGGGAACAGATACTACACTTTGATCCTGTCGAACAAGCCAGAAAAAGGGGATGTTAGTTTATTCGCTGTCCGACCACAACAAAACGTGAAACAAGGTCGAGCTTAACGTGGGTAGAATAGGAAACCATCCGTCCAAAAATGGCTCCAGCCGACGCGGCTCCGGTTTTGCAATGCAACCAAAGCAACCTCCGCCACAAAAGCGTCCACCAGGGGACCAACTCCTTTAAGTGCAATGGAGCAGTGCTGCTCCTGGGAAACTGACCCCTAGCAGCTGGGCCGAGTAATAATAGGAGAGCCCATGGACGAATCCAAAGGCCTCCAATGCGTTTAGAAGTGGCTGACTCAGTAAAACCTCATTGGCTGACACACTGCACTGGCGCACTCGGTCTTGATACCATCCACAACACCCAATCTCCGGCCCATTCGACGGGCAAGTGTCAGTAGTTGCGCTGAGGGCTCTGCCAGGGAACAGATACTACATTTTGATCCCAAAGATGAGGCCACAAATAAGGGCAGGGATAGGGTTAGCAACAAAAAGGGGGCGTGCGTGTGTCTGTGTGTGCGTATGTACATGCATACATACATACACAAACGCACATAGATATATTTTGTGTGGTCTTACAATGTTGCAGAGAAACTAATGAATCTTGATTTTGAAAACTGAAAATTGAGTATCAATATTTTCTACTTTTTGTCATTTCTCGGGATCAATATCTTTTTTTTTTTTATTGAACGAAAACATGATTTTTTTTAGACATTTATGAACTCTCTTACCCAATCATTTTGATGTTTTTCGACATTTATGAACTGTCTCACCCAATCAGTCTTGTAAGTTTTTTTTCCATCTTATCATAATGAACGACTGTGCAGTCAATACAACACTTTGATGGCAGAATATATCAGGTGCTTTAAGTAGGATCACTCACCTCTAATCCTGCTTTTGAAAAGCCTTTCTGTTTGCAAATATTGATACATTCTTCGACTGAATTCACATTTCTTTGCTGAGCCATTGCTCGTCTAGGCTTATCTTTGTAACATCCGAGAAACTCTGAAAAAAGAAACCATTTTCTGATGAACAAAATGGTGTAATATACGGAAAGTGTAAAAAAAAAATCATTTCCCTGTTTGCAGCATTGTGTAATACAAAATCCCAGAATTTTTTAGTTTTTCCAGTTATTACATTCGGGCCATACCTATTTAAAATGTTGCAGTACAATTTATTCAACTTTCATAGGCATTCTACATGTTTTTATATTATGGGTCAAAACTTCTGATCTGTGAATAATCGAAATACACTGTGATGTGTTCAAGTACCTGATATTATTGCATTTCCAAAAATGTATATGTATCCATGCGTTTATATACACACATTCGCGTGCGCAGATATATATCTATATATATATGTGTGTGTGTGTGTGTGTGTGTGTGTGTGTGTGTGTGTGTGTGTGTGTGTGTGCATATGCACATATAATGTTTATAAATTATTTGCACGTATGTATATGAAAATATAAGTATGTGAATGCATAAAATATATATATGTATATGTATATGTATATGTGTGTGTGTGTGTGTGTGTGTGTATACATATATATTGGAATTTAACAATACATATTTATGAAAAACAATTTACGGGTCAATATTCAATAAAAATGCAAAATTCGAATTGGTGTAGCATTGGAAAGTAATTGTTTTTTACTTACGTGGTAAACGAATTTCTGCAAAAGAAGTAATAAATAAATCACTCAAATATTGTGCAAAATATTCTTGTACCTTAGAAATTTAAACTCTCGAAATATCCAGCAATTTACGTAGAGATCATAGAGATACTTTTATATTTGACTTTTATTTATGTAAAAGAAAATTTTCATCCATTTTGCAAAAGATAATGATATTGCATTTTCAAGATAATACCACTATCCATGTTTCATATTCGATACATTTGTTACTCATTCACTTTTTCATTTTGTCCATCATTTTAACATATAAGTAAAGAAACATACAGATTTTTACAAAGTTTACCCGACGGAAACGTAGAAGAAAGGAACAGATGCACCTGTAACATTGTCAGAGATTACATGGCTAAATCTCCTTCCCAAGCTGGTGCTTTTTGTTGACTAATTCTCTAGTTTTATACAGAGCAACACTAGTAAAGAATTACTGGAGGTTGATCTCACTATTTTGTTTAATGTTATGTAAATTTAAACATGGCTAAATCATACAGATTGCTTTTGAATTCGTCCAAAACCGAAAAAGAATAACTTTCTACTCACGAGGGGGGCTAGGGGGCAGTATTTGGATTCCTGCAAAAAAAAAAGAGATAATAATTCATTCATGTAAATATTATAGGATATAATCATGTATTTAATCATATATTACAATGATTTAAATCTTTTCCACATTTATGGATAGTTATAAAAAGTATTGCAAACAACAATTCACAGAAATAACAGAAATTCACAGACGGCCTAACATTTAGTTCATATGCAGCAAACAGAATTTCAAAACATAAATATAATGCGTTTTGTCTTTTGCTACACCTTTCAAGAAAACATTTTTGACATACGTATTCATATCCCAGTGTGTACGTGTGTGTTCTGCCGGAAAATATGCTTGTCAGGCTTCACATTTCCTTTGATTTTTTTAACACTGTATTTGTTTTTGTTTTTCCTGGTCATTGATATGTATATCAATTCATTTCACTTATCCGCTCAGCGAATGTCTTTTCAGGATTATTTGCATAATGATATGTTTATTATCAAATGCCTGACCGAATTCCATTTGGATATGAAAGCTACTAAGGTATAAGTAAAAGCAAAGTTGTTATTCAGTACTGATGTCATTAGAAATAGTAATCATGTAGCTTTAGTCATTCGATATCTGCTAGTGTATCATCGGTCTTCACTTATATCCTCAGTGAGAGTGTCACAGGTTTTGCTACACACGAGCCATTTCTAATCAGTCTGTTGAAGGTCTGTCTTGTCTTCTGTAACTTAATTTTGCCCTATCTGCTGAACAGGTTCAATGTTGCTTAAAGGCCAACATCTTACGAGGACCATCAGATCTAAAGTAATTTGAACAAAAGCCCGTAGTCCATTACCAAATGCACCACTTGGTCAAGAATCTTGCAAATTCCTATGAGTTGTACTGAAAAAATACTCTAAAAGAAATTTTCCAACAAAACTTAGAAAGCCTTCTTTTTGTGTGATTCTTCTCTCTTTAAATCTTGTTTCAACGCTATTGGGCATACCATTTTGCCTAAATTATACCGAATTCAAATGAGTTCTTCAATAGATAACTTCTCAAAACATTTGAAGGATGTTTGGGACGTATCCACATGCTAAATGCAATATTTTCTTCTTAGTTGTTCATAACAAATTGAATACTTTCAGTGACGTATTTTTGCTTAATAGCACCTATCAAATTAGCTGTTCGTTCATCATCGAAATGTTTAATCATCGAACTGATTCTGCAACGAAGCAGTGTATTATGCAGACGGGCATTACCGTTACACTTACCATTATATATATATATATATATATATATATATATATATATATATATATATATGAGTGTGTGTGTGTATGTGTGTGTGTGTGTGTGTGTGTGTGTGTGTGTGTGTGTGTACCCTCACTGATACGAGCCAGAGAGTTCCAGAATAATTTACTTATCAGATTACTGTAGATGAAAGATCATAATATACCTGCATGGACGCAATTTCCCTTTATGAGCTTGAATCCTTTTTTGCACACACAGCCTCGAACGCCATTGTTGATTCCACAAACACTGTTGGCTCCACAGGGTTTCAACCTTTGGGTAACCAGTCTGCCATTAGCTCGGCAAGATGTTTTAAAAAGACACTTCCTGTCAATTATTACTTCGTTAACCTGTATTAAAATCACACAAGCAGATTTGAAAAGATGAATTCAGGCAGAGAATAAAAAACATGTAAATGATGCAACAATTGTTTTGGCATTTATTCAAAGACTGGAGGTCAGGGTAGGAATAGAATAATCGGTGGTAATTCTTGTGAATAGTACCAATTACAAAAATAACGGAGAAAAGGAATTCAATATTTTATTTTTCCTCGAATATCCTAAATGAAAACATTTCCCGATTCTAGATTTTACCATCATCTTTATGACTGAAATATGAAATATACATGATGGTGAGGAAAATCAAGAAAATGTACATTTCTTTTATGAAAGTTTCAAAATCTATGAATTTTGACGATCATTATTGTAGAATAACAAGAAAGATTTTGAAGCTCTCATATTTTGGGGGGGTTGAGGTGAAATTGAATATCAGTAAAAGCATTTGACCGTGAATAGGTGTTCCTTGACCTGATTTAACTTTACATTGCTCTGAATGTATGATGTAAAAGAATGTTATTATAAAGATAATATCTATAATAATGATAATGATGATGATGATAATGATGATGCTGAAAAGTAAATCATATTAAGATATAATTTACTCAGACTCACATATACACATACACACACACACACACACACACACACACACACACACACACACACACACACACACACACACAATCATAAGCAAGCACATTGAAATCCATGCGTATTTCACTATGCATTTATTGTCAGTAAATGAAAACATGTTAGCAGTTCGAGAGAAATTCCTGAAGCATCATATTCATTTGATGAACATGATTTAAGTTTTCCAAAGAATAATTTCATATCAAGGATTAACATCCGATATTCCCATAAAGAGAAACAGTCAAGTGTGTCAACATGTATCTGGTGTTCTGAAATTATTCCTTGCATCATTTTGGACCTGACATTTATATACCAAACGTTAAATATGGTTTGTCACCTTCTCAGTAATGTTTAGTATACATGTGTGAATCAAAAGACTATACTTACAAGCATGTAGATTCCTTTATTATTGCAACCACATTTCGATCTGGGAACACATTTATCACCACTGAGAATAAGTCCTCTTCTACACACGCATCCTTCTGCACGAGCTGTACACCTCGGCTTACGATTGGTGCAAGTAGGTTGACAGGCCAGTGCATTAAATCTATACACCTGATTTCGTTCACATTTCATCGCTGCAAAGAAATAAAACATTATTCAGTTTAGTAATTTAGACATCTACAAAAAATGACCAGGATTCCTAGAGCATAGCAGAATATTTTCTGAATGTACTACATACGTCCTATCATCGTTTAAAAACTTCTGAAGGCCACTCCTAAAATAGTTTAGATATCAAATAACCTTTTTGTGTGTTAAATTAGTCCTTCTTACCTGATACTTTCAGTTTTTCTGAAAATGTTGTTCGTAATGTTGGCAAGTTGCAAATAGTCACATAGTAACATTGTTGACTGGTACTTTGATAGCACGCTTTCTTCTGACTTAATCTATCATACATAGTGAATACTTCCCCCCATAAAGGATCAAATATTTAATTTATCGATTGGACATATATATATATATATATATAGAGAGAGAGAGAGAGAGTGAGAGAGAGAGAGAGACAGACAGACAGACAGACATTAGACAGACAAAGATTATTGTTTCAATTCCTCAGCATGATTGATTAATTTTTAAATGTTCACGTGGGCATGTCAGCGTTCTACATATTTACTTCGTAGATTAAACTAATAAGGCAGAATAAATATATATGCATATGTATACATATATATGCATATGTATACATATATATGCATGTATATGTATGACGTATATATGTGTACATAAACATGTACATAACCATGTGCATTTTGTAAATATACATTTATGTATATGTAATATACTTAGATATAACAGATCCTTATTAACATATGGTAAAATATTCCTACACATCTCATCGAATGAAGTTAGGTCCATTCGTCTGGTAGAAGAAATATGGATTTATTTGATTTTTTAATTGTGTTTGTAAACATACCACAATTTGCAACAGGTCTCCAGTTGACAAGGATTCCAACCTTTTCGCATTCACGAGCGAAACCTTCAATGGCTCTGGTCAAAACTATTTTGAACATTTTTTTGTTCTTGTGATATGCACAGACGTCAATTATACAAGATTGAATGTATTCTTTGATTCGTATCATTCCAAGTTTACTTCTGCAGGCTTTGAAAACAGCACCCATAATAACATTACATCTTTTGGTTTGAGCAGACGGACACTTGGTTGTCACATCGGTTACAGCACACCTGGAAAACAAAATTTACTTATGAATGAAATTCTGTAAAATCACGTCGGATTACTTCAATGAATTTTACACTATACCTTTATGAATGAGGAAATATTCTTATGAAATTATCAGACACGTATATCAAGTCTAAAAACCAAAAAATCATTTGAATACTTTTCTTCGTAGAGATCAAAGGAGATTGGTGTATGGTCGTTTCAATCAGAGCATTTGCTTCGGATTGATTTATTATGTGAAAAATTTAAAAAAATGTGAAATGAATGTCCATGCCAATCGGTGCTTTGTGTCTCGATAAAATATCAAAAGAAATAAAATGAATATCATTGTCTCAAACGCAAGCAAATCAGCTTGTTATATGAAATATTTCAATAGAACAAATTTACTTTGCCGCAAATAATACATATGTCTATTTTAGATAAGGAGATGCAATTGAAAGCAGACTTTGAATGAGTTGATCTCTGACTTGATAAAACGCTATTATCGAGACATCAATTTTCAGAAATACATCCTTTCTGTATATTCCAGAATGTACGAGCGTCATGCATTACCATTAGGAATAGTTTTACTTCCAGTTCATTGCTTTTTTAATGAAACTTCGTGCATTTCCAATATCGATAAACGATAAACATTTTACTTACTTAGTTTGTGGTCTGTCGCTGTCGTCGTTCACCTTGTAGCTATTTCCAATCAACGAGTATCTGTTGCGCAGCCTTGATACATCTTTTCCTTCTTTAGTGCGGAAGTCGTCTTTCATTCTGTTGCAGTTGCCACAGATTCCGCTCATCTTATTGGCAAATGAACCTGGTACTTTAACAGATACTCTGTGTCTACCGTCAAATTGTACTAGGAGACCCCACTTTGTTTTCACTGTAATCCATCCACCAGAATATGTGGCCGAGAATCCAAAAACGTTGCTGATTGGAAGAGACCTTCTTTCACCATTAACCTACAGTCAAAATATTCACAATCGATAGTATTTGCATTAATCTGCATTCAGGAAATCATCTTCCAAATGATATTTTCAGGAATGTAAACTTATGCTAAATTACATGCATTTTTCTCATTCACTTTCACAGCTGAACGACTTGTGTTATACCGAAATTGATGTCGGAACTTTTTAACGTTCATAGAGTGGAAGGGAGAGTAAAACACTGAAAGAATCTTTGTGCCTCGGTTGCTGATTGGAATTATGTCTATTTATCGTTCATAGAGGTGGGGAGAGTAAAAGGAAAATATTACTTTTGAAAAACAGAATAAATTCAACATTATCTAATTTCTATTTATTTATTTCATGAATTCTTTTCTCCGACAGCAATTTACTCCCCAACCCCAACCACAACCCTATCATTAGTCTAGTATAAATCAAAATATTGACTTCTTATTGGTTATTATTTCCTTCTGGTAAACAATGCATCCTTTTAAAATGTCATTATTCCCGATAAATGTTATGGAAATATATAGTATAGATGCAAAGTCACCATAAATCTAAGTATGCAATATATTAACAATCTAAAGATAACTTGTATGTTTTTTTTTTTGTTTTTTATATTGTTTATCTCAAAGAATCTACCACTGATGGAATTCATATTATTTGTTGATATTGAAATGAACATGAAATGTCGAGTGTAATACATTACGATTCCTTTGCTATTTATCCATCTAATATCAATCATATTTGATTTGAAACTTCGTGTGAACTGATGATTTCATGCTCCAATACAAAGACTTAATACTCTTTCGTGTCTACTTTTACTTACGAGAATTTTATGTCGTGGCAACAGCCTAATTGTAACTCCCTTCAGTTTCACATCAACCATTCGAGTGTATGACACTCTAGTGTTTCCACGGTGTTCATTCTTTACTTCAACAGCGAAGAAGTGGGGCGCCCCCTTTGTGCTCGTAGCCAGAGTATACTTGCAAATTCCCATGAAGTGGATCATTTGTCCGTCAAATGTTCTGTAATGAGGATCTCCAGACGCTGAACATCTACAATCTGGTTCTCCTGAAAAAAATTATTCATTTCAACATTATGAATTCAACAAATTACTCCAACGAATGTATCTTCGATAAAGTTAATTTAGTTACGTAAATACCGATAAAATGCATGATATGCGTGTAATATTGTCTATTCTTCTCTAGATTATATCAGGTGCTCAAAGATTATTGTCCCTGAAAGAAATCATCAAATGCCTCTATTACTTTTACCTGAAAGAACATTTTAAAAATTGATCAATCATTTTTCTTGATTATTTAACACCTTTACAATATATCCGATATTCTTGATATTTGTGTATCATGCCTCCATACCGAGGCTTAATGGCATCTTGGAATTTTACAAAGGAAGAAAAGAACTTGCAGTTGCCATTGATTCAGTTGGAAAAGAGGCTCGTTTTAAATTGGAAATTTTCCTAATATTTTTGATGAATAAAAAGTCAATAGATTGACTTCAAATGTTAGTAAACGTTCACATTCAAATGTAAGATAATGTAGGGACATTTGCAATGGGTATTCTATCCGTCGTGGGGATAGTTTTTTAAAGCTAGGCATATGTCGTGAAAAAAATTAACATTGAAGTGAACCAGAAATAAAAGCAATCACTTACCAACATTATAGACGGACATACTCCACCAACCACCACACATCTGACCAGACTTACATTTCATGTTGCAATTTCTTGCACGTCCATATTTATTATAGTTCTCTCCACAAAAACATTGTTTCGACCACTGAACATAAAAAAAGGCGGAGAAGAAATCAATTATCGGTCAAATGAGTCGGATGATAATGTCAGTTTGAGGTTGAATATATTATACTATATATACATATATAAATATATATATACATATATATTCATACACAGACTATATATATATATATATATATATATATATATATATATATATGGATGTGTGTGTGTGTGAGTGCTTGTTATACACAGAAAATTTGTCTAGGAAATTATTTGGTGCTACATTCTGCAATATCTTGATTTCAATATGGGAATTTGAAAAAATCTCTAAAAAGATCTCTCTTCTAAATATAATTCAATCACAACACAATGAACAATTATCGACATAGTAATTTGATGGCAGAATTCATTTCGTTTCATAGTGGCGGTTGTGCCAAATTCATCGTTGGATATATATATATATATATATATATATATATATATATATATATATATATATATATGTGTGTGTGTGTGTGTGTGTGTGTGTGTTTGTGTGTGTGTGTGTGTGTGTGCATGTGTGCGTGTGTGTGTGTGTTTGTGTGTGGGGGGGGTGTTATTTTTTTACTGTCCCACCACAGCAAAATATGACACAAGGTCGGGCTCAACGTGGGGAAAATAGGAGACATCCTTCCAAAAATGACTCCAGCCAATGCAGCTTCAGTTTTGCAATGCAACCAAAGCAGCGTCCACCAGGGGACCTGCTCGGATGAGTGCAATAGAGCAGTACTGCTCCAGGGAAACTGAGACCCAACAGCTTGGCCGAGTAATAATGGGATAGCTCAAGGACGAGTCCAAAGGCTCCCCAATGCGTGTAGCACAGCGTAGCCTCAGTAAAACCTCATTGGCTAGCGCACACGGTCCTCGACACCCATTCCCTCCGGTCCACTCGGCAGGCAAGTGTCAGTACGGACTCTTCGGTCTATGCCAGGGAACAGATACTACACTTTGATCCTGTCGAACAAGCCAGAAAAAGGGGATGTTAGTTTATTCGCTGTCCGACCACAACAAAACGTGAAACAAGGTCGAGCTTAACGTGGGTAGAATAGGAAACCATCCGTCCAAAAATGGCTCCAGCCGACGCGGCTCCGGTTTTGCAATGCAACCAAAGCAACCTCCGCCACAAAAGCGTCCACCAGGGGACCAACTCCTTTAAGTGCAATGGAGCAGTGCTGCTCCTGGGAAACTGACCCCTAGCAGCTGGGCCGAGTAATAATAGGAGAGCCCATGGACGAATCCAAAGGCCTCCAATGCGTTTAGAAGTGGCTGACTCAGTAAAACCTCATTGGCTGACACACTGCACTGGCGCACTCGGTCTTGATACCATCCACAACACCCAATCTCCGGCCCATTCGACGGGCAAGTGTCAGTAGTTGCGCTGAGGGCTCTGCCAGGGAACAGATACTACATTTTGATCCCAAAGATGAGGCCACAAATAAGGGCAGGGATAGGGTTAGCAACAAAAAGGGGGCGTGCGTGTGTCTGTGTGTGCGTATGTACATGCATACATACATACACAAACGCACATAGATATATTTTGTGTGGTCTTACAATGTTGCAGAGAAACTAATGAATCTTGATTTTGAAAACTGAAAATTGAGTATCAATATTTTCTACTTTTTGTCATTTCTCGGGATCAATATCTTTTTTTTTTTTATTGAACGAAAACATGATTTTTTTTAGACATTTATGAACTCTCTTACCCAATCATTTTGATGTTTTTCGACATTTATGAACTGTCTCACCCAATCAGTCTTGTAAGTTTTTTTTCCATCTTATCATAATGAACGACTGTGCAGTCAATACAACACTTTGATGGCAGAATATATCAGGTGCTTTAAGTAGGATCACTCACCTCTAATCCTGCTTTTGAAAAGCCTTTCTGTTTGCAAATATTGATACATTCTTCGACTGAATTCACATTTCTTTGCTGAGCCATTGCTCGTCTAGGCTTATCTTTGTAACATCCGAGAAACTCTGAAAAAAGAAACCATTTTCTGATGAACAAAATGGTGTAATATACGGAAAGTGTAAAAAAAAAATCATTTCCCTGTTTGCAGCATTGTGTAATACAAAATCCCAGAATTTTTTAGTTTTTCCAGTTATTACATTCGGGCCATACCTATTTAAAATGTTGCAGTACAATTTATTCAACTTTCATAGGCATTCTACATGTTTTTATATTATGGGTCAAAACTTCTGATCTGTGAATAATCGAAATACACTGTGATGTGTTCAAGTACCTGATATTATTGCATTTCCAAAAATGTATATGTATCCATGCGTTTATATACACACATTCGCGTGCGCAGATATATATCTATATATATATGTGTGTGTGTGTGTGTGTGTGTGTGTGTGTGTGTGTGTGTGTGTGTGTGTGTGCATATGCACATATAATGTTTATAAATTATTTGCACGTATGTATATGAAAATATAAGTATGTGAATGCATAAAATATATATATGTATATGTATATGTATATGTGTGTGTGTGTGTGTGTGTATACATATATATTGGAATTTAACAATACATATTTATGAAAAACAATTTACGGGTCAATATTCAATAAAAATGCAAAATTCGAATTGGTGTAGCATTGGAAAGTAATTGTTTTTTACTTACGTGGTAAACGAATTTCTGCAAAAGAAGTAATAAATAAATCACTCAAATATTGTGCAAAATATTCTTGTACCTTAGAAATTTAAACTCTCGAAATATCCAGCAATTTACGTAGAGATCATAGAGATACTTTTATATTTGACTTTTATTTATGTAAAAGAAAATTTTCATCCATTTTGCAAAAGATAATGATATTGCATTTTCAAGATAATACCACTATCCATGTTTCATATTCGATACATTTGTTACTCATTCACTTTTTCATTTTGTCCATCATTTTAACATATAAGTAAAGAAACATACAGATTTTTACAAAGTTTACCCGACGGAAACGTAGAAGAAAGGAACAGATGCACCTGTAACATTGTCAGAGATTACATGGCTAAATCTCCTTCCCAAGCTGGTGCTTTTTGTTGACTAATTCTCTAGTTTTATACAGAGCAACACTAGTAAAGAATTACTGGAGGTTGATCTCACTATTTTGTTTAATGTTATGTAAATTTAAACATGGCTAAATCATACAGATTGCTTTTGAATTCGTCCAAAACCGAAAAAGAATAACTTTCTACTCACGAGGGGGGCTAGGGGGCAGTATTTGGATTCCTGCAAAAAAAAAAGAGATAATAATTCATTCATGTAAATATTATAGGATATAATCATGTATTTAATCATATATTACAATGATTTAAATCTTTTCCACATTTATGGATAGTTATAAAAAGTATTGCAAACAACAATTCACAGAAATAACAGAAATTCACAGACGGCCTAACATTTAGTTCATATGCAGCAAACAGAATTTCAAAACATAAATATAATGCGTTTTGTCTTTTGCTACACCTTTCAAGAAAACATTTTTGACATACGTATTCATATCCCAGTGTGTACGTGTGTGTTCTGCCGGAAAATATGCTTGTCAGGCTTCACATTTCCTTTGATTTTTTTAACACTGTATTTGTTTTTGTTTTTCCTGGTCATTGATATGTATATCAATTCATTTCACTTATCCGCTCAGCGAATGTCTTTTCAGGATTATTTGCATAATGATATGTTTATTATCAAATGCCTGACCGAATTCCATTTGGATATGAAAGCTACTAAGGTATAAGTAAAAGCAAAGTTGTTATTCAGTACTGATGTCATTAGAAATAGTAATCATGTAGCTTTAGTCATTCGATATCTGCTAGTGTATCATCGGTCTTCACTTATATCCTCAGTGAGAGTGTCACAGGTTTTGCTACACACGAGCCATTTCTAATCAGTCTGTTGAAGGTCTGTCTTGTCTTCTGTAACTTAATTTTGCCCTATCTGCTGAACAGGTTCAATGTTGCTTAAAGGCCAACATCTTACGAGGACCATCAGATCTAAAGTAATTTGAACAAAAGCCCGTAGTCCATTACCAAATGCACCACTTGGTCAAGAATCTTGCAAATTCCTATGAGTTGTACTGAAAAAATACTCTAAAAGAAATTTTCCAACAAAACTTAGAAAGCCTTCTTTTTGTGTGATTCTTCTCTCTTTAAATCTTGTTTCAACGCTATTGGGCATACCATTTTGCCTAAATTATACCGAATTCAAATGAGTTCTTCAATAGATAACTTCTCAAAACATTTGAAGGATGTTTGGGACGTATCCACATGCTAAATGCAATATTTTCTTCTTAGTTGTTCATAACAAATTGAATACTTTCAGTGACGTATTTTTGCTTAATAGCACCTATCAAATTAGCTGTTCGTTCATCATCGAAATGTTTAATCATCGAACTGATTCTGCAACGAAGCAGTGTATTATGCAGACGGGCATTACCGTTACACTTACCATTATATATATATATATATATATATATATATATATATATATATATATATATGAGTGTGTGTGTGTATGTGTGTGTGTGTGTGTGTGTGTGTGTGTGTGTGTGTGTGTGTGTACCCTCACTGATACGAGCCAGAGAGTTCCAGAATAATTTACTTATCAGATTACTGTAGATGAAAGATCATAATATACCTGCATGGACGCAATTTCCCTTTATGAGCTTGAATCCTTTTTTGCACACACAGCCTCGAACGCCATTGTTGATTCCACAAACACTGTTGGCTCCACAGGGTTTCAACCTTTGGGTAACCAGTCTGCCATTAGCTCGGCAAGATGTTTTAAAAAGACACTTCCTGTCAATTATTACTTCGTTAACCTGTATTAAAATCACACAAGCAGATTTGAAAAGATGAATTCAGGCAGAGAATAAAAAACATGTAAATGATGCAACAATTGTTTTGGCATTTATTCAAAGACTGGAGGTCAGGGTAGGAATAGAATAATCGGTGGTAATTCTTGTGAATAGTACCAATTACAAAAATAACGGAGAAAAGGAATTCAATATTTTATTTTTCCTCGAATATCCTAAATGAAAACATTTCCCGATTCTAGATTTTACCATCATCTTTATGACTGAAATATGAAATATACATGATGGTGAGGAAAATCAAGAAAATGTACATTTCTTTTATGAAAGTTTCAAAATCTATGAATTTTGACGATCATTATTGTAGAATAACAAGAAAGATTTTGAAGCTCTCATATTTTGGGGGGGTTGAGGTGAAATTGAATATCAGTAAAAGCATTTGACCGTGAATAGGTGTTCCTTGACCTGATTTAACTTTACATTGCTCTGAATGTATGATGTAAAAGAATGTTATTATAAAGATAATATCTATAATAATGATAATGATGATGATGATAATGATGATGCTGAAAAGTAAATCATATTAAGATATAATTTACTCAGACTCACATATACACATACACACACACACACACACACACACACACACACACACACACACACACACACACACACACACACACACACAATCATAAGCAAGCACATTGAAATCCATGCGTATTTCACTATGCATTTATTGTCAGTAAATGAAAACATGTTAGCAGTTCGAGAGAAATTCCTGAAGCATCATATTCATTTGATGAACATGATTTAAGTTTTCCAAAGAATAATTTCATATCAAGGATTAACATCCGATATTCCCATAAAGAGAAACAGTCAAGTGTGTCAACATGTATCTGGTGTTCTGAAATTATTCCTTGCATCATTTTGGACCTGACATTTATATACCAAACGTTAAATATGGTTTGTCACCTTCTCAGTAATGTTTAGTATACATGTGTGAATCAAAAGACTATACTTACAAGCATGTAGATTCCTTTATTATTGCAACCACATTTCGATCTGGGAACACATTTATCACCACTGAGAATAAGTCCTCTTCTACACACGCATCCTTCTGCACGAGCTGTACACCTCGGCTTACGATTGGTGCAAGTAGGTTGACAGGCCAGTGCATTAAATCTATACACCTGATTTCGTTCACATTTCATCGCTGCAAAGAAATAAAACATTATTCAGTTTAGTAATTTAGACATCTACAAAAAATGACCAGGATTCCTAGAGCATAGCAGAATATTTTCTGAATGTACTACATACGTCCTATCATCGTTTAAAAACTTCTGAAGGCCACTCCTAAAATAGTTTAGATATCAAATAACCTTTTTGTGTGTTAAATTAGTCCTTCTTACCTGATACTTTCAGTTTTTCTGAAAATGTTGTTCGTAATGTTGGCAAGTTGCAAATAGTCACATAGTAACATTGTTGACTGGTACTTTGATAGCACGCTTTCTTCTGACTTAATCTATCATACATAGTGAATACTTCCCCCCATAAAGGATCAAATATTTAATTTATCGATTGGACATATATATATATATATATATAGAGAGAGAGAGAGAGAGTGAGAGAGAGAGAGAGACAGACAGACAGACAGACATTAGACAGACAAAGATTATTGTTTCAATTCCTCAGCATGATTGATTAATTTTTAAATGTTCACGTGGGCATGTCAGCGTTCTACATATTTACTTCGTAGATTAAACTAATAAGGCAGAATAAATATATATGCATATGTATACATATATATGCATATGTATACATATATATGCATGTATATGTATGACGTATATATGTGTACATAAACATGTACATAACCATGTGCATTTTGTAAATATACATTTATGTATATGTAATATACTTAGATATAACAGATCCTTATTAACATATGGTAAAATATTCCTACACATCTCATCGAATGAAGTTAGGTCCATTCGTCTGGTAGAAGAAATATGGATTTATTTGATTTTTTAATTGTGTTTGTAAACATACCACAATTTGCAACAGGTCTCCAGTTGACAAGGATTCCAACCTTTTCGCATTCACGAGCGAAACCTTCAATGGCTCTGGTCAAAACTATTTTGAACATTTTTTTGTTCTTGTGATATGCACAGACGTCAATTATACAAGATTGAATGTATTCTTTGATTCGTATCATTCCAAGTTTACTTCTGCAGGCTTTGAAAACAGCACCCATAATAACATTACATCTTTTGGTTTGAGCAGACGGACACTTGGTTGTCACATCGGTTACAGCACACCTGGAAAACAAAATTTACTTATGAATGAAATTCTGTAAAATCACGTCGGATTACTTCAATGAATTTTACACTATACCTTTATGAATGAGGAAATATTCTTATGAAATTATCAGACACGTATATCAAGTCTAAAAACCAAAAAATCATTTGAATACTTTTCTTCGTAGAGATCAAAGGAGATTGGTGTATGGTCGTTTCAATCAGAGCATTTGCTTCGGATTGATTTATTATGTGAAAAATTTAAAAAAATGTGAAATGAATGTCCATGCCAATCGGTGCTTTGTGTCTCGATAAAATATCAAAAGAAATAAAATGAATATCATTGTCTCAAACGCAAGCAAATCAGCTTGTTATATGAAATATTTCAATAGAACAAATTTACTTTGCCGCAAATAATACATATGTCTATTTTAGATAAGGAGATGCAATTGAAAGCAGACTTTGAATGAGTTGATCTCTGACTTGATAAAACGCTATTATCGAGACATCAATTTTCAGAAATACATCCTTTCTGTATATTCCAGAATGTACGAGCGTCATGCATTACCATTAGGAATAGTTTTACTTCCAGTTCATTGCTTTTTTAATGAAACTTCGTGCATTTCCAATATCGATAAACGATAAACATTTTACTTACTTAGTTTGTGGTCTGTCGCTGTCGTCGTTCACCTTGTAGCTATTTCCAATCAACGAGTATCTGTTGCGCAGCCTTGATACATCTTTTCCTTCTTTAGTGCGGAAGTCGTCTTTCATTCTGTTGCAGTTGCCACAGATTCCGCTCATCTTATTGGCAAATGAACCTGGTACTTTAACAGATACTCTGTGTCTACCGTCAAATTGTACTAGGAGACCCCACTTTGTTTTCACTGTAATCCATCCACCAGAATATGTGGCCGAGAATCCAAAAACGTTGCTGATTGGAAGAGACCTTCTTTCACCATTAACCTACAGTCAAAATATTCACAATCGATAGTATTTGCATTAATCTGCATTCAGGAAATCATCTTCCAAATGATATTTTCAGGAATGTAAACTTATGCTAAATTACATGCATTTTTCTCATTCACTTTCACAGCTGAACGACTTGTGTTATACCGAAATTGATGTCGGAACTTTTTAACGTTCATAGAGTGGAAGGGAGAGTAAAACACTGAAAGAATCTTTGTGCCTCGGTTGCTGATTGGAATTATGTCTATTTATCGTTCATAGAGGTGGGGAGAGTAAAAGGAAAATATTACTTTTGAAAAACAGAATAAATTCAACATTATCTAATTTCTATTTATTTATTTCATGAATTCTTTTCTCCGACAGCAATTTACTCCCCAACCCCAACCACAACCCTATCATTAGTCTAGTATAAATCAAAATATTGACTTCTTATTGGTTATTATTTCCTTCTGGTAAACAATGCATCCTTTTAAAATGTCATTATTCCCGATAAATGTTATGGAAATATATAGTATAGATGCAAAGTCACCATAAATCTAAGTATGCAATATATTAACAATCTAAAGATAACTTGTATGTTTTTTTTTTTGTTTTTTATATTGTTTATCTCAAAGAATCTACCACTGATGGAATTCATATTATTTGTTGATATTGAAATGAACATGAAATGTCGAGTGTAATACATTACGATTCCTTTGCTATTTATCCATCTAATATCAATCATATTTGATTTGAAACTTCGTGTGAACTGATGATTTCATGCTCCAATACAAAGACTTAATACTCTTTCGTGTCTACTTTTACTTACGAGAATTTTATGTCGTGGCAACAGCCTAATTGTAACTCCCTTCAGTTTCACATCAACCATTCGAGTGTATGACACTCTAGTGTTTCCACGGTGTTCATTCTTTACTTCAACAGCGAAGAAGTGGGGCGCCCCCTTTGTGCTCGTAGCCAGAGTATACTTGCAAATTCCCATGAAGTGGATCATTTGTCCGTCAAATGTTCTGTAATGAGGATCTCCAGACGCTGAACATCTACAATCTGGTTCTCCTGAAAAAAATTATTCATTTCAACATTATGAATTCAACAAATTACTCCAACGAATGTATCTTCGATAAAGTTAATTTAGTTACGTAAATACCGATAAAATGCATGATATGCGTGTAATATTGTCTATTCTTCTCTAGATTATATCAGGTGCTCAAAGATTATTGTCCCTGAAAGAAATCATCAAATGCCTCTATTACTTTTACCTGAAAGAACATTTTAAAAATTGATCAATCATTTTTCTTGATTATTTAACACCTTTACAATATATCCGATATTCTTGATATTTGTGTATCATGCCTCCATACCGAGGCTTAATGGCATCTTGGAATTTTACAAAGGAAGAAAAGAACTTGCAGTTGCCATTGATTCAGTTGGAAAAGAGGCTCGTTTTAAATTGGAAATTTTCCTAATATTTTTGATGAATAAAAAGTCAATAGATTGACTTCAAATGTTAGTAAACGTTCACATTCAAATGTAAGATAATGTAGGGACATTTGCAATGGGTATTCTATCCGTCGTGGGGATAGTTTTTTAAAGCTAGGCATATGTCGTGAAAAAAATTAACATTGAAGTGAACCAGAAATAAAAGCAATCACTTACCAACATTATAGACGGACATACTCCACCAACCACCACACATCTGACCAGACTTACATTTCATGTTGCAATTTCTTGCACGTCCATATTTATTATAGTTCTCTCCACAAAAACATTGTTTCGACCACTGAACATAAAAAAAGGCGGAGAAGAAATCAATTATCGGTCAAATGAGTCGGATGATAATGTCAGTTTGAGGTTGAATATATTATACTATATATACATATATAAATATATATATACATATATATTCATACACAGACTATATATATATATATATATATATATATATATATATATATATATATATATGGATGTGTGTGTGTGTGAGTGCTTGTTATGCACAGAAAATTTGTCTAGGAAATTATTTGGTGCTACATTCTGCAATATCTTGATTTCAATATGGGAATTTGAAAAAATCTCTAAAAAGATCTCTCTTCTAAATATAATTCAATCACAACACAATGAACAATTATCGACATAGTAATTTGATGGCAGAATTCATTTCGTTTCATAGTGGCGGTTGTGCCAAATTCATCGTTGGATATATATATATATATATATATATATATATATATATATATATATATATATATATATATGTGTGTGTGTGTGTGTGTGTGTGTGTGTGTTTGTGTGTGTGTGTGTGTGTGTGCATGTGTGCGTGTGTGTGTGTGTTTGTGTGTGGGGGGGGGAGTGTTATTTTTTTACTGTCCCACCACAGCAAAATATGACACAAGGTCGGGCTCAACGTGGGGAAAATAGGAGACATCCTTCCAAAAATGACTCCAGCCAATGCAGCTTCAGTTTTGCAATGCAACCAAAGCAGCGTCCACCAGGGGACCTGCTCAGATGAGTGCAATAGAGCAGTGCTGCTCCAGGGAAACTGAGACCCAACAGCTTGGCCGAGTAATAATGGGATAGCTCAAGGACGAGTCCAAAGGCTCCCCAATGCGTGTAGCACAGCGTAGCCTCAGTAAAACCTCATTGGCTAGCGCACACGGTCCTCGACACCCATTCCCTCCGGTCCACTCGGCAGGCAAGTGTCAGTACGGACTCTTCGGTCTATGCCAGGGAACAGATACTACACTTTGATCCTGTCGAACAAGCCAGAAAAAGGGGATGTTAGTTTATTCGCTGTCCGACCACAACAAAACGTGAAACAAGGTCGAGCTTAACGTGGGTAGAATAGGAAACCATCCGTCCAAAAATGGCTCCAGCCGACGCGGCTCCGGTTTTGCAATGCAACCAAAGCAACCTCCGCCACAAAAGCGTCCACCAGGGGACCAACTCCTTTAAGTGCAATGGAGCAGTGCTGCTCCTGGGAAACTGACCCCTAGCAGCTGGGCCGAGTAATAATAGGAGAGCCCATGGACGAATCCAAAGGCCTCCAATGCGTTTAGAAGTGGCTGACTCAGTAAAACCTCATTGGCTGACACACTGCACTGGCGCACTCGGTCTTGATACCATCCACAACACCCAATCTCCGGCCCATTCGACGGGCAAGTGTCAGTAGTTGCGCTGAGGGCTCTGCCAGGGAACAGATACTACATTTTGATCCCAAAGATGAGGCCACAAATAAGGGCAGGGATAGGGTTAGCAACAAAAAGGGGGCGTGCGTGTGTCTGTGTGTGCGTATGTACATGCATACATACATACACAAACGCACATAGATATATTTTGTGTGGTCTTACAATGTTGCAGAGAAACTAATGAATCTTGATTTTGAAAACTGAAAATTGAGTATCAATATTTTCTACTTTTTGTCATTTCTCGGGATCAATATCTTTTTTTTTTTTATTGAACGAAAACATGATTTTTTTTAGACATTTATGAACTCTCTTACCCAATCATTTTGATGTTTTTCGACATTTATGAACTGTCTCACCCAATCAGTCTTGTAAGTTTTTTTTCCATCTTATCATAATGAACGACTGTGCAGTCAATACAACACTTTGATGGCAGAATATATCAGGTGCTTTAAGTAGGATCACTCACCTCTAATCCTGCTTTTGAAAAGCCTTTCTGTTTGCAAATATTGATACATTCTTCGACTGAATTCACATTTCTTTGCTGAGCCATTGCTCGTCTAGGCTTATCTTTGTAACATCCGAGAAACTCTGAAAGAAAAAGCCAAATTCTGATGTAAATGATGAAATAATTTGCTGAAGGTGTGAAAGAAGCGACATGAGTTGTACATACGGTAAGGTGCAAAGACATCGGTCATTTTCTGATAGGCTATTCTGGTCAAGTTTGTTCGATAGCACGTGTTTTATATTTATTGATTTGATTTTAATTTGATATAAGGCAACGGTAGTTGGTCAGGAAACTGATGATCTATTAGATTCTATTATTGAACAAACTGCAAAATACCTAATTGAATCTCGGCATTAGGTCAGCATCAACGAATATATATATATATATGTGTGTGTGTGTGTGTGTGTGTGTGCATGTGCGCGTGTATGTGTATGTGTAGATACATTGTTTAAAAACAAACACTCTATCTTCTTAATGTTTTTGTATTTTTTCAGGTTTGTTTTCAAATGTTCTATTGATCTCATGGAAGTTTTTTTCAATACATTCCAAAAATGGCGGTTCTAGATCTTTTGACCAACTTCTTCCAGAAAATATGATAATGGTATTTGAGAGTAATTAGTTTTACTTTTATTATGATTTTATATTAACATGAATTTTTTTTTACAAGCTTTATCATAAAAAGGGCTGTTTAATTCTTGAACTGAGATAAGGCAATGTCATCTGTACGCGTGGACATTTCATATAAAAAGACATCTTTTTTGGTATTAGTTGTTTTTGAGTGCATGCATATGTATGTATTTATATATATGTATATATGTACAGATATGTGTGTATGAGAGAGACTTTATGTGTGAGTGTGTATCTCTTTCTTTCCATCTCATCTCTCTCTCAATCTATCTCTTTACATTATATATATATATATATATATATATATATATATATATATATATATATATATATATATATATATATATATACATACATATATATGAGTAAAAATGTATGTAAACTTTTTTAAATGATGCATCGTCGGAAAGAAATTATTCTCTACTCACGCAGTCCACCATGGATTTCTGTAAAAGAAATATGAAAAAATTCATGCAAATATTTTGCAAAATATTCACGTATCTCAAATATTCAACTTCGAATTTTCTAAAATAATCAGAACTTTTTGATTTAAAGTATATGAAAATATTCAGAAAACATTTCACACTAAAAATCTTAAAATATGACTCAAAATCATGTATACTGAAACATAAGTAATTGTTTGTTCATTCTACCAACCATTTTTAAGAATGTTTTCTCCCAATAAATCAAATTCAACAATACTTTTTCTAAAGAAAAAATATATCATTGACACTAAATAAATCCTTGATTTATCAAGATTATTTTTTTTGTATATACAAATAATGAAGAATGCATTGGGCTTCGAAATTTTAGTAAAGGTTTTCTCCTGATTCAGCACTAACCAACACAATCTGTAAAAAAAAAACATGAATATATATAAAGCACATCTTCATCTGACAAGGAGTTGTAAGTATTGCGTGCACAATATTGAACAAGCACATCAATTGCGTTGTGAGATACAATTCTGCTTAATTTATTTGGCCGGCAATTTTAGTTTGACTTGATACTACGCAACAGGAGTGGGCAACACAGATCACAATTCTATTGCATATGAATCTGTAAGAAGAGCTTGCTAAATCCCGCAGCGTTTACGTGGAATATATATATATATATATATATATATATATATATATATATATGAGAACAAATTAACAAGCAACGATGAATGAGGAATACGCAATAAAGATATGAATGGAAGTGTCTAATAGTTTATGAATTTCTTCAGGTACGAACAAAAACAAACTTTCTACTTACGCAGAGGTACACGAACGCCTGTAAAAAAAAGTATGAAATAATTTTTTGAAAATATTGTGAAAAATAATCATCTTTGAATGAAATGGTTCCAGTTTTGAATTGTAAATAGATTTTTTTTTTCAAATTTGACTGGGCAGGTAGAAATGGTTCAGATCCCGGAGGACAAAGAATTATAATACAAACATTTAGCAGTAAGCTATAAAATAGAGTCTTTCACATTTTGGTTTTTTGTTGTTTTTTTGTTTTTTTTTTGTATATCTAGTGCAATCTAATCAGCAAAATTTCTATACGGTTTTTGATTGCATCGATTTACTACAATCATTGAAATATTCGAGAAAATTCAATATCATATTTATTTCCATAAAACTGTATATTTGTCTTTAATTTTAGATATATTATCAGCTGTTGATAATCTTTCTTGATGTAATTGTCAAGAGATTAAGAGGATCAGGACTGAAGAATAATTTCTTAATAAAGAAAATCAAAGTCAGACACATTTGGATGCTGGCCTTCTAAAGACTCGGCGTTCATGTTTTGTTTTTCTTTTTGCTTTTTGCCTTTATACAATCTATGACGAGAATATCGAACCTCCAAAAACTTTCATTCATGTAACCTTCCCAAATTTTGATATTTCTGAGAATATTTCCAATTTTGATAATTCAAACAATTATTGCATTACAATTGATGAAATCTTTATATGTCTGCGTCATTACTAACAGTGATGACTTTTGTATAATTTATTGAATATTCGCTCTTCTCAACTCTGATCAAAACTTTTGAGACACTAATTCATGATTATTCCATGCTTCTACAATATTTGCAATATTTTTGAGAATTGTTTAAAAAGTAGCATCTTTGGAAAAAAAAGCAATTCAAATTGGCACCGCTTTACTTCCTAAAATATCAAATATTTTCTCCACGAACAACAAGTCTGCACACAGACTTCAAATAGTCTTGAAATTATGTAAATTGATACAGGAAGGTTTGCAGTGGGTATTTTATTCGCCATGGAAGTTTTTGGGAGCTGGGTCTAAGTCGAGATGGAATTCAAAATCGAGAAGAACCAGAAATAAATGCAATCACTTACCAACATTATAGACGGACATACTCCACCAACCACCACACATCTGACCAGACTTACATTTCATGTTGCAATTTCTTGCACGTCCATATTTATTATAGTTCTCTCCACAAAAACATTGTTTCGACCACTGTAAATAAAATAAAGATAATTAAGAAATTGGTTATCGATCTAATAACAGAATTAACTGATCCTTTTGGCTTGCATATATTATAATAAATTTAGTATTAACTAAAACCGCTATAAGACAATGCTACTAAATATTTAATTATTAACTATCTTTTTTATAAATACTCATCAATATAGATATATAATATATAGTCATTATCTTATATATATATATATATATATATATATATATATATATATATATATATATATATAACTTCATTAATACTTGGATGAAAGGTATGAAATTTCTGATATTTAGAAGAAACATTTATCTTATAGATATCTACGTACATTTCAATCTGATCATACAACTGTACTCTCAGCCCAGAACGATCGTAGCAATCACTCACCTCTAATCCTGCTTTTGAAAAGCTTTTCTGTTTGCAAATATTGATACATTCTTCGACTGAATTCACATTTCTTTGCTGAGCCATTGCTCGTCTAGGCTTATCTTTGTAACATCCGAGAAACTCTGAAAAAGTCGCGATATTCTGATAAGAAAATATGATATAATTTTTGGAAAAAATAAATGGATTCTGGTTTTTTGAAAAAAGATCACAAATGTGGATTGCAACTCAAACAAAGCATCCAATATAAAACACCCAAGCCCACATAAGCATGCATATAAGTATACATTCCATTGCGAAAAAAATAGGATTTGCTTCATGTTCTCTAGATTGCGTTTTCTAATTTTGGGGATATTTTCTCCAACTCTCTCCCTACTTGTAGCATAGTATCATATTAAATTTCATGATTTTTTTTGTTTTCCCAGTTCTCAAATTCGAAATTTCGAACATATTTAAAATTTTCATAGAGTACATATGGCTTCTCTGTTCTCATTTCGCAAAGAGGAATAATTATTGACCCGTATTGTGAAAGAATATGGAATTGGAACATTTGCAATTACCAACCAAAAGAAAATCCATTAAATCCAGAACCCCAGTGTCTGCATGAGAAGTTGAGCTTATAGATTTTTGGGATGAGGGCCAATAATGAAAATTATCTGGAGAGGGGTCAGCTGTGAACAGTGCACACAACAGGACAGGCAATTCGAAGTAAACCCTGGAGTTTATTGTCAAAAACTATTTTGCCTTTGCCAGACGATAGAAGTCCCATATGCCAACACTGATCAAACATTTCAGGAACTTGGATTCGAGGTATGGGAACATTCTTCTTTTACTACTGGATCTCGCTCCCTCAGATCATCAGGTTTGGTCCTCTCAAAGATGACTTCATTTGTCACCAACCGAGACACGGTGCATATATGATGAATGGCCAACCAAAAACCTTGTTCTGTGGGCATATTCAAACTGGTGGAATTTTAGATCAAGTGCAACGCAAATACAGAAAAATAATGTATTTGTAAATTCGGCGCTATTCAAATGACAGTGTGTATAATTATTAACTCACCTCGTGTATATATATATATATATATATATATATATATATATATGTGTGTGTGTGTATATGTATGTGTGTGTGTGTGTGTGTGTGTGTGCGTACATTAGATTTCAAAAAAAGTGGCTTAGCGTCTTGTTTCTCAGAACACGTTGAAAATCGAACGTTGTTTTCTTGTTATTGGCTAGATTAGGAAAAATAAGCCAAATGTAGCCAGAAAATGGCAAATTTGGTGAATACGTGTTATCCTCCTATCCTGTTTCCTAATATCTGTAGCCCTATTCTTCTCTCGGCGTTTTCTCTTTCCCTTCTCTTTACTTTGCCTTTAAAGATGACATCAATCAAAAGAAGAAACCATTCAAAATTCACGCTATATAAAAAGGATGTGGTTTTACCGTAAAGCAATTTTTTTTCTCAACTTCCCAAAATATCAATAGTAAAAACATTCAACAATTTCTCGAAACTACAGAGAGTATCTATACTGAAATAATCTTGCCTAAATATTTCGACCAACAAAGTTGGAAAGGTATTTGTATTTGATCGTGTCTGACTTTCTATCTACAAGTGCTCAATGAATTTCAATGGCATTTTGTGGAAGGAATGGCAATAAGGTAAGGAAGATTTGGGAGCAGATCCAGGAAATTTGTTCTTTGTCTCAGAGATAATTTCTCTTTTCTTTCCCATGCATTTATGTATATGTCCAAGATTAGTTTGTTGAAGGGTTTGAAAGAGGTGGTGAAATCCGGGTATGGACCCAGGAATTTTTGATCTGATTTGAAGATATTTTTCTTTTTTCTCATTGAAGCGAGAATGTAGTTGCTAATTGAAATCTCTTCGACTTATCTTGTTATTTTATGGGTATTTTTTCTGGAATCTGCTATCAGTTGAGAGAGAAAAAATGGATTTAGTGTGTGTGACAAGAAAATAGCTTGACCTCCTCTTTTTCTTTTGGTATGTTAAAAAACTGGAAAGAAAACATTCACATTTTATGGTTGTAAAGAGAATTTCAAGAAGTTTGTTGAAATATAGTAAGAATACCCATGAAGGGAAAAAGGAATGTAAAGTATTCAATGTAAATCAAAGTTCGAAAAGTATTTTCTTTCCGTGTAAATTCACGGAAAAAGGTATCATAGTTATTGCATGGATTAATACGACACAAAATTGTTGTCTTTCTCAATTCTAGCGTGCATTCTGACAACGGAATGCACCAACTAATTTAGAATTGAATTCCTTGCGCCTATTCTTCTTTTTTTTCTCGCAGTTCGTGCTTAATCAGAGAGCTTCGGCAATTTCTCATTAAAGATCCACGTTCGTCGGATATTCGGAACTTCCTTGAGACATATATATATATATCATTTTATGCCCAGTACAGGAAAAAGGCCTTTCCCATTCCATGATGTGAGCTAACCTTTGTATTATATATATATATATATATATATATATATATATATATATATATATATATATATATATATATATATATACGTATGTGTGCGTGCGTGCGTGCCAAGAAATGGATACATAAGAATGATTACAAATTGCGTTATATAATATTGAAACTGTTATTTGAAATTATCTCCCAACATTACACGGTTAATACATCACTTTGCCAAGACAACGTTAATAGAACAAACAATAAGAGAAAATGGTACTGCTGCATAAGTATACATGTGAATAAGGAAAGACAGTTTAAGGACTAAGTTTTGTTTGGGCTGAATTATTTACGGTAGTGAGCTGAACAACGGTGATGATCGGAAAGTTAGGAGATGAGTCTAGCTTGCTAAATGTTACTCTACAGCATGAACGCATGGAATAAACATATGTGTGTGTGGCCCTGCATGCTATATATATATATATATATATATATATGTAGAGAGAGAGAGAGAGAGAGAGAAATAGATAGATATGTGTATGTACATATACAAGTTTACATATGTGAATATCTATCTCTATGTATATGCGTGTACGTAAAAGCATCTATAAACATTTATATATATATATATATATATATATATATATATATATATATATATATATATATATATACATATATATATATATATATATATATATAATGTGTACTTTAGAGAGTGAGACAGACTCGGGAGTGAAGCTTTTGGTGGTAAGGTTTATCAATCCTTATATGTCAATAGTCCATTCATGTTTCGGGATTCTTCCCATCATCAGTGGTGTGTGCTGTGTGAGTGTGTATTAAAATGTACCATGTGGAACCAGAGTCCACTGCCAGGGGCTATGCATTGTGGGTAAGTTTTGTTTTCAGGGCTACTAGACGCCTCCTGCTGAATGGAAGAATGACCAGCAGGTATCAGGACTTTGGTAAAGCAGCAGCAGTTGGTCTTTGGGAGGGCAGAGTGTGTCAAGGTAGGGGGTAGTGATGTGGAGTTGGATTTTTTGGTATGTTTGGGGTAGTGTAGAATGAGGGGTGGTGAGGTCAAGGACCTAGATAGGTATCAACCTCAAAAGTTACTGAAAATGTTTAGGCTATGATTTAGACAGGGGTTATAACAGGCTATGGTGAAGTTTTTCCTATGGGTCTGGGTGACTTTGAAGCTTCCATTATTGAATGTGTCTTAGATGTGGGTGTGAGGATATTAATGATAAGAGTTGTGTATATTAGGGTTCTGTGTGGTGAGGGTTGTTCAGTTTAGTATTTAATCCATTAGGATATAGGGTTTTAAGTTTGTTGATCCACATGTCTTCGTGTTTTTCTAGAACCTTAGTTATGTCAATTGGAGTAGTTTATATATATATATATATATATATATATATATATATATATATATATATATATATATATATATATATATATATGTCAATTGGAGTAGTTTTCTATATATATATATATATATATATATATATATATATATATATATATACAAATATATGTATATTCATACACATATATATATACAGATATATATATATATATATATATATATATATATATATATATATATATATATATATATATATATATATGGTAATTTACCAATACCCCTGCATCAGAAACAAGGAAAAGGTCAAAAGTCAATGGAAATACAAATTTATGATTGGGGAGAGTGTAAAAAGGTGATTATTTTCTACTTACGTGGTACATGAATTTCTGCAAAAGAAAATATCAGATGATTTATGCAAATATTTTGCTGAAAAATCATTTAGTTTAAAAGTTCGAACGATTCAAATTTCGAATAGACTAATATTTACTTTGAGAGTACGAATATATTCAGAAATGTTTATCGTGAAAATTTTCATATCTAAATCAGATTTATTTAGAAAGGAATGCACCCAATTTTTTCATTCATTAGGCAAAAATAGCTGATAACAATTCAAAATGATATCTCCGCCTATAACTAAAAAATGTTGTGTTTTAAAACAGGATAAATTTCTTTGTCATTTTTCAACAACTCAAGCACATAAGTATAGAAACATGAGAATCAGTGTGGAGAGTGGATTAAATAAGTCAGTGACGTTGTTAGAGACTTTTTAGCTAGATTTCCATCCGTAGCAGTTGCCTAATGTTTGCTAATCCTGACACAGAGCAACGGTAGTTGCGAAATCAGTATCAGTCATGGGATATAGACCTTCCCTACGATTCGCCACACCTTTCAAAGTGAGGTAGAGCATGAACCTCTCATGTGCATGTCGTATGGCTCTCAGTTGTGGAGGTCAACCTATGGGGATGCATTCGTTGTGTACCTTTTTCAGGATTAGTGGGATTTTTTTGTTCTTGTTAATCGAAAGTGCACTAGCGAAAGTCAGCAAACCAAAAGTGAGTCTTCGTTTTATTTCTTCTTCTTTTGAATATTCCATGGAGATTTGATGATATAGCTTGATGTAATGGTCTATTTTTTCAGCTCTGCATTTTCGATATTCATCGTTTTGTCTCTATCTTTATCATGTTTGTTGTGCATGGCATTCGTTTTGCAAGAGTACATGTGGAAGTAAATTTTTTGCATGCTCCATTCAGTTCGTGTAGCATTATTTGGAGATCGCGAAGGTTCTTAGTAAAGAGAACGATGTTGTCTGCGAATCCGAGGTTACTTAGGTATTCACCGTCTATTTTTTCATTATTCTGTTGACTGATCAGTAAGTCTAGCTTGCTAAATGTCGCTATACAGTGGGAACCCATGGAATAGACATATGAGTTGCCTTGCATGATTAGTGGTTAACGAGACATTTTTAAAAATTGAAATTACAATCAAATTTTGACGAACTTTCGCTTGCAATATTTCAAAACTTGAACACCCTGTCATGATATTGATGTCTGTTAAAATGAATCGTGGATACGTCATTATTTAAACAAAATCACTGATTTTGTTTTTGTTAAAACTGCAGAAAATTCACCTGCGATATTTTCGATATTTTAATGGTCAATGTGCTCATTTAAGTTTTGTTTTGAAACTAAGCCCCACAGAGCTTGAATAATGTTTTCCTAAATAATACTTAGAGCATGATTAAGTAAAAAATGGGAGCTTTTGTGATTTCATGTCTATTTCTTATTCATTGTATGAACCTGAATCATAATTCAGAGTGTTCAATCTTTTTAAAAAAAACTCAGCTGCTGTAAATTCGTCAAATTTTGATAGGGATGTTCTTTTAAGAATTGTGCGTTCGTTCACTGATTGGCTGAGATGCTGGTCCCCAGCAAATCAGAGTACACCTAATTTTTCGCCAAATGAACAGGATATAGGGCTGCTATGAAGGCTGGCATAGGGCATTCCTAGGGTTGATGTTATTCTGGGCGGTAACTCAGGGTGTCACCCCTACTGTTGCCAGCTCAAAGCTCACGATGGACCTCTAATAAGCGTCAAAAACGCCAAAGGTGCAGAAAATACTGTAAGCGGTTTGATTTTCATTTTTGTAGTTGAAAATAGCAAGATTCAGTTAGAATTAGCTGAAAATTAGTCGTAAATATTGTATTTACAATATTTTCAAGAACTTGCTCTCTTCCCACTTCATACTACAGTTCCTCACTAATTACCGGAAATAACTGGATGTGGGAGACTCAATCAGTTACGGCCATCCGTCAAAAAAAAATTTCTCCAATTAAAAAGTACAAAAAAACAACGAAATATGTATGAAAAATTACCCGAAGTAGAAATTTGAAAGGAATTTTTTTCCCATAATTCACGATTGCTTCGTTAGAATTATGTAAATTTCCATCTTAAATGGTAAATGGAAGAATGAAACAAGATAAAAACAAAATTTTGAATAAATCGAAATATTGTAAAAAATCTCTATAAAAAAATTTAATGTTGATATTTATTCTCTCTTTACGGAATATAACCATAAATATAAATTGGCAAGTAAAGATTTTAAAAAACTTGCTAAGAAGAGCAAAATGTTATCTATTTTTCAGCTTTTTAAAGTCATAAATAATGCTTTGTTGCCGATTATCCGAAGATACATTTTCAAATAGGTGAACAAGTATTTTGAAGGCCATTTATCTAACGTTATATACATGTAAAACTCGTTATTCAATGGTGATCATAAATTTTAAAACATCATCAAATGAATTAAGGGTGGGATGGGAGTTATATTATACTTTTAAAAAGTTTTTCTCGCAAAACTCGAATGAAAAATTCTCTAAAAAGATTGTTATCCCTTATTCTATGAATATCGAAATTTATATCGGAATCCAATGAATATTCGATATTTCATTAATTTTCTCAAAATTTATGTTTTGCTCTTTGAAACTTTTGAAAGAGTAAGGTGGCTCTTCCCGGTTAATTTTCCTGCGAAGTCCGTGTATCATACTAATTATTGACTTCTGAAGTACACTAAATTTCCTTTTTGCATAAAATCCGTGGGAAATTTTTTCATATATGCCCCTGCATAGTAAGATTTCTTCACAGGGGAATTAAATGTTATAAGACAGTAAATCATACTTTCACTAATACTTTTTCCTCCTTTTTTTCAATAGGTTATAAATAAAAACACAGATATATTCATCGCTTAAATTCAAAAACTAATACTCCCAGATCCTTTTTTTCTGTTCATTGCATCAACTGTCTCACCGACACTAAATGCTAAAGATCAAAAGGGTTTTAATTTAGTACAAAGTATTGAAAGTTATAATCTTATATAGACTAGTCTTCTGTGTACCTCAAAAGATACAAAACCTGCTCACTATTGACTTACTATCAATTATTGGGTTCTGCGCAGGTTTTCTGTTCAAAGTAGCCAGGGCGATTTGTACAAAATACTGAACTTGCAAATTCAAATCCATGTCCAAAAATCTTAGGAGCAGTTGCATGAGAAATTTCTTATCGCTAACCAAATATCACTATTTCTCGGTTGCAACAGAATACGGGGAAATGCAATGTCTAGCAGTTTTAACATTGTGAATAGGAAAGATCAATAATTTTTTAATTCAATGTTAGTTCGGAGGAATTATAGAGCAATAAGTGGCTTTGTATGTTTTGTGGTACCATGTTTGGGGTTGATAGTGAACCCTGGTTAAAACGATCTCGATATAACGAATCTCGACTTTAACGAGCACATGGACCAATCGAAAACTTTCTTATTTACCGAATAGAGTTTGATAAATGCAGCTGACGCATGCACAATTCGATGGATATCAAAATAATCCAAACTAATAGACTAAAGATCCAAAGAGAGCTGAAATAATATAGCCAATTAGTTAAACACTGTATTATCTATTCTTGGTAGAATTCATGTTTTCTATTTTTGAAACTATGATCAAAACGTTTTGTGAAAATAGTTTATTGGGGAAGAAACTGTCACATGATAACTTGAATAATTCTATCAAATCGGACAAAATCCTCCATGATTCATTACGTGCAATTACGCCGATCAGAAAAAAAGCTCTATTCTCATAGAAATGGCTTCATTCTAGTCACATCTGCACGAGTATTGAACTTCTAAGCAATAATATTTATGTTACCATTCCGATTATTGATATTAATGTTATATACAGATATGAGTGAAAGAGACAGACTGCTTTTAAATTACTACAGGGTCAAAAACAAACAACTGGTTTTCTACTCACGCAAAGGTAAGCGAACTCCTGCAAAAGAAGGTATAAGATATTTAAACGTTATATTATGCAGAATGATTATGTATGACAGTGATTTGAACTTCTTCAAATTTCAAATTAACTAGAGATTAAGAAAACAGATTGAAACAGCACTTACCATAAATCATCAAAATTTACTAACATACAAATATACAGAAAAATTAATCTATAAAAATCACCTCATAATAAACTGCTAAATTCTTCTCAACATTTTCTGTTACATATATACACAGACATATATATATATATATATATATATGTATATATATATATATATATATATATATATATATATATATATATATATATATATATATATGTGTGTGTGTGTGTGTGTGTGTGTGTGTGCAAGGGAACAGCAATAAAATATACTACAGGTGTGTGTATATGTATCGATGTATTGAGTAGATTTTAGTTTTAATATGTGCTCAATACCATTGATAGAGCAATTATAAAATGAATGAAGATTTTCTTTCAATGGCTCATTGTAGATTGAACATTCGGTTTCTCTAATGAAAATTCAGATAGACACATTAGAGAAATCATTTTTAACCTTTTATACCCATTCAAAAATCCCAACGACACCTATCTATTTTGGGGGAAGCGGGATGACACATCATCATCATCATCATCATCATCAGTCTTTAGCGTCCGTCGTTGGACATAGACGTTCCCCAGGATTTGCCACACTTCCCTATCATGGGCGTCACGGAGCCAGTACTTCCTGAACTTGTCTAGCTCGTCTCTCCATCTAAGATTTTGCCGGCCTCGGTCGCGCATGTGGTCTCGGGGAATCCATGTTGTGAGTCGTGATGTCCATCGATTGTCCGCCATTCTTGCAACATGGCCAGCCCACCGCCATTTGAGATTTTTAATGGATTCTATGATGTCTCTAACTCTTGTCTTTTCCCGGATGTACTGTGCTGTTTTGTGGTCTCTCCATGTGAGGCCCAGCATTATTCTTTCATGTGCACGTTGCATGGTTCTTAATTTACGGGTCTGTCTCTTGGTTAGGTTCTATGTTTCAGCTCCATAAGTGACTATTGGGAGGATGCATTAGTTATACACCCTTCTCTTTAGGATTAATGGGATCTTCTTATTTTTGAAGGTTGAGCTAGCTCTGCCAAAGGCTTGCCATCCAAGTGTGATTCTTCGCTACAATTATTGGTCAGCCTGTCTCAGCTGTCTTGCTATGGGATTTATAAGGGGAGAGGATGAAGCAAAAAACAGGCGTTTTTGGAGTTTTCCGATATAGGTCTTTTGATTCTTTAATTTTTCCTATTTAATCTAATTTGGCTTATTTTATTTTGTCAATTTTTTTAAAACTATTGATTTTTGTTTTCCTTAAATCTTACATTTGTTTTTTTTTTGTATATTCAGCATATTTATGTGCGTATCTTACTTACCCCATTTTAAATCCAATGGCTGACTGCAAAGAGTATATCTCCGAATTCGTTATTTGAAAATACTATATTTTGCAAGAATTTAACTCTAAATTCTACTGATAAAGTTCATGGGCTAGCGTGGAAGGGCATGGCCTAATACTCCCCATGGTTTGCACGATGAAAATTATACCGGCTTTTCCTACTGGGTCAGCAGTCCCCAAAAGTCCAGCCACATCACTTGCTTTCGATGGGGATGGTATGCGCCAAGGGCAACAACTCAAACACTTCACCAAGAGAATATCTATGTCTGCTGGCTCATGGGCCCCAAAAGGTCCAGCCACATCACTTGCCTTGGGTGGGGCTGATGTGCTCCAAGGGTGACTACCCAAACACTTCAAGAAAACACCTGTCCCTGCCCAGTCATCGGTCTAACAGCGATCACCCAAACATAGCCCCAAAACCATCATCAAAAGAACAACATTATATATTGGTACCTCCAATGTCATGCACCTAACCAATCTAGGAAATTAAATAAAAAATGGCAGAGGGGACATTATAGGCATTAGTGAGATGATAGTAAAGTGAGGCAAATCCTGGGAAAAGTTCATGTCAAACGACAGACGTTGAGAGACTGATGATGATGATGATGATGATGATGATGATGATGATGATGATATATAAACTTGAGTAAAGACTTGTTTAATCGTCAATTACAGGTTTTACATTCTGTTTCACTTTTAATTGAAACATAACGAACAATCTGTAATAGACCATTGAAAAATCTTGACTCAAGTAATGAATATGACCGATCTACCTAAGTATACTATTTTTAGTGAAGATCTATTTGATACATATATACAAGTTTGTTGTATATCTATCACTGTTCACATATATCTATATCTATATCTAGATGGATGTGTACGCGCGCGCGCACGTTTGTGTGCTAGAGTTTTGCTGTGAAATCTTTTGTCAGGCTTTACGTCTTCCTTAAATATTGAACACATAATACGGTCCTGCAAGTCACTCGCATGTATATTGGATTAGAGCAGTTCAGGTAAACCGTAAAATCAGCTCAATTCTATATTTTTCCTACAGCTTTGCTTTTCATGTTTGGATGCGAAATAAATGTTGAATAATGACCTCTCAGAATTAACATAGTGGATGTGCCCTCATTGAGATATCTCGGTTTCTACGCTAAAGATGTTTATTACGAGAAAATACTTTCTTCCGTTAAATTCTGTGTTTGTGTACAGCACATTTCACTCGTAAAAACACGTCTATGAATAATTTTCCTTTCAATAAGATGAATCACTTTCAAGTTTCTTATTTTATTGAAGCAGCTAAAAAGTATATGTCTTATTATGTACTGATTACTTCCAAGCATGGAACGCACACAACATTTCTTTTTGCATTGACTGTTGACGTCAGTGCATCTTTCCTAATAAATTATGACCATTACTCTCTAATACAGTCGAATTTCCTGAGTTTTAAAATGCTCATATTGTTGTTACATTTCACATGGGAATGCCTTTCTCGTTTTGAATTAATTTTCAAGATATTGACCGGGAAAGCCACCAACTCCATGAGAATTGAGTATGACTTTTTGGGTAGTAAGAAGCCATTTTACTACATTCCTAACCCATGGTAATATCCAGCTATGACGAACGTACGTTACCTCATAATCTCAATACGTCCATATTTCTCCATTTCTGAGGAGTATTTTGTAAAAATTGCATGTTTTTTTGTTTTGTTTTTTTTATACGGTATAGTTAGTTCTTATTTCAGTCTATCATTTATGAATGAATCTGTTTTAATATCCAAATGTCTTTCAACGTGCCTCTTCTTCGTGTCTTATTTTGTATTTAGTAAGATACGTTGCTTTATTTCTGATCAAAAGACTAAAGGAAGATACCTTAATTCTTTCAAGTTACCAATTCTTCTTTATAAATGCAGCTAAAGAAATGTTTTTCTATCCAATAAGGATTTCAATACCATTAACGTCAAAAATCAAATATGACAGTTTTTAAAATCCTACTTTTTTAGTGTATCAGACTTGATTAGCAATTGTTCCTTCAGAAAGTTTGATTCAAAATTTCGCTTCTACATGGCGGGCACAAACACATTTAGAACAATTGCAGCATTAGTGCAAGGAAGCAATAATTTTAAAAAGAAGTCTACTCAAATGTTTATCTATATTAATCATCATGTTCAAAGAAAAATTAGTCAAATATCTATATCTATAGAGTGTGTATTTTTCTTTTATTTTAGTGTTTCTTTCGGTTGTTGATGAACTTCTATGGTATAATTATCCACGGATGAAGAGGATACAGATTCAAGCAGAATACGTGTTCCTCATTTTTTCAGTGCATCTATACGTCACACTTCAATTTCCCTCTCTATTTTTCTTTCAATTCGGAATTGTCGTCCATCAATTCTTATTTTCTCTGTAAAATTCATGAATTAAAGGAAGTAAAATTTAGAGATTCATGAGCGTCAACTGATTTGAATTGATTTCTCAACAGTGACAATTCTTCATGATTCGATAGTCGGGTCAACATTTCTATGATATTTGCTCTATTTCAGATGATAAGATAACATCGAAATTCACTGAAGTATGATAACATTTTCGTACATCTAAGCAAGAGAAGTGATTCACTTGGGCAGTAAATACAGTTATTGGAGCGACAAAGAGACTCCTTTTTCTCCACAAGAGATGTACATAGTTATTGACAAACACCATCTATAGACAGAGTCCAAACATTAGTAGACTAGCAAATTTGAATGTAAATTAACATAGGAACATTTGAAGTAGGTATTTCTTACGTTAGGGAAATATAATTGAAGCTGGGAATACCTCATGAAAAACTTTTTACCTTGATCAGAAGCAGAAATAAAAGCAATCACTTACCAACATTATAGACGGACATACTCCACCAACCACCACACATCTGACCAGACTTACATTTCATGTTGCAATTTCTTGCACGTCCATATTTATTATAGTTCTCTCCACAAAAACATTGTTTCGACCACTGTAAATAAAATAAAGATAATTAAGAAATTAGTTATTAATTATTGACATAGGATTAAGTCACAAAACAATCATAGCCCACTTCCCGTAGAACTACACTTTCGCAAACCTGACCACAATTTTGCCACGGACGCTAGCTTTACCATCGTAGAAAAAAAATAGAAAAAACTACTCCAATTGACATAACTAAAGTTCTAGAGAAACACGAAGATTTAGAGATTAACAAACTCAAAACCTTATATCCAAATGGATTAAACACTGGACTGAATAACCCTTATTACGCAAAACCCTAATACACAGAACTCCTACCAATAATATCCTCACACCCACATCTAAGATTCATTCAATAATGGAAGCTTCAAAGTCACCCAGACCCATAGGAAAATTTCACCTTAACCAGTTATAACCCCTGTCCAAATCATAGCCAACACTTTTTCAATAACTTATAAGGTTGAAACCCATGTAGCTTCTTGACCTCACACCCCTCCATTTGCACTATCCCTAACATACCAAAAAATCTAACTCCACATCACTTCCCCCTACCCTGACATGCTCTGCCCTCCCCAAGATCAACTGCTACTGCTGAACCATAGACCTGATACCTAACTGGACATTCTCCCACTCAGCGGGAGGCCTCCAACAGCCCTTACAACACAATCTACTCACAATGCATTGCTCCTGATAGTGGACTCTGGTTCCACATGGGAACTTTTAACACTCTCACACGGCACACACCACTGAAGATGGGAAGAATCCCGTAAAACATGTCTGGACAATTTACATCTAAGGATTAATAAACCTTACCTCTAAACACCTTACTCCCGAGTCTGTCTCACTCTCTACAGTACACATTATATATATATACACACATATATATATATATATGTGTGTGTGTGTGTGTGTGTGTGTGTGTGTGTGTGTGTGTAACTGCATTAATACTTGGATGAAAGGTATGAAATTTCTGATATTTAGAAGAAATATTTGTCTTACAGATATCTACGTACATTTCAATCTGATCATACAACTGTACTCTCAGCCCAGAACGAGGGTAGCAGAATTTATCTGGTATTGGAAGAGATTTCAAGTAGATTCGTAGCAATCACTCACCTCTAATCCTGCTTTTGAAAAGCCTTTCTGTTTGCAAATATTGATACATTCTTCGACTGAATTCACATTTCTTTGCTGAGCCATTGCTCGTCTAGGCTTATCTTTGTAACATCCGAGAAACTCTGAAAGAAAAAGCAATACTCTGATTTTTTTTTTTTTTTTTTTGAATAGTGTAATTTGTTAAAGGTGTAAACGATCAAATATCGAGGGAAATTTCATCAAAATAGCAAATATAAAACTCTTGGATCCACCCAAACATGTATACATCTATACACGACTGTACCCATATTAGCTCATGTAAGTCTCTTTAATTTGTTGCCCATACTTAAAAAATAATACAACATCCATGTTCTAGAAGCACTCGGAGGATGAGCACCATTCAGTCGATTAAGACTTGATCTGGCCACCTTTTATAACATTCAATCAGGGCTTAAGATTTTCTTCATTCAATTTAATTATAGAGAGGAAAGCTTTTCTTAGATTCTTTTCCATCCATCATGAACCTAAAAATGACTGATTTCTACAGTTTCCTTGCTAATCTGATTGAGAGTCTGCTACTTGTTCTTTGAACATGATATGTATTGCAAGCTCTATAAAGGCCTGAAACATATATATTCAAAAGCAGTGTCAGTTTGGCTCCTGGTTTTCTTACAAGGAACCTCCTTGTTGAATTACAGAAATGATATCTAACAAAAGCTTTAGAGTCTAGGAATAATCAAATAACTGCTGAATATCATCATTCGTTGTCAGAAAAATAATAATCACTGCTACTCACTACAGACCCTTTTAAACACTGTTGCTGGGTTTATGTTATCTATATGTTCTGACATTTATTTGTATCTATATATCCATGCATCTATTGATCCATGAATTTATATATCTGGACTTCGTCTAGCCTGGTTCACAGTAGAAATTTGAAAATTGGCACACACCTTTCCTTCAGTTCACTCTGTAAATTCATGTTAAATTGCTCCCCTAATTTTTGTATGGTAGAGTTAACGGTTGTTTTTGTAAACAGTATATATTGTGGCCAGGTTCTATGTTTCAGCTCCATTGGTAACTACCGGTAGGGTACATTAGTTGTATACCCTTCTTTTTTGAACTGATGGAAATAGCGTGCTCTTGAAAGTCAAGCTCGCTCAACCGAAAGCTTGCCAACCTAGTGTGATTCTTCGTTTTATTTCTTATTCTTCAGAGGTTTTTAAGGAAGCTCGTTTTCCCAGGTAGATGCAGTGGTCTACTTTCTTCTTCTCTATGTTTTCGATCTTGATCGTTGTGTCTTTGTCCCCAACATATTTGTTGTACATGACATTTGTTTTGCTGAAGTTCATGTAGAGGCCAACGTTTTTGCTTGCTTCATTTAGTTCGTATCGCATTATTTGGAGATCATGAAGGTTCTTAGCAAAGAAGACGATGTCATCAGTTAATCAGAGGTTGCTTAGGTATTCGCCGTCTATTCTAATTCCATTCTAAGTTTTGGAAGATCATCTCAAAGCAGGCTGTGATGAATTTAGATGAGCCGGTAATAGAAACATGAATAAAGATACATTTTCATAAATCTGTACGCACAAATACTCGCACGCCGACCCATAAGTATAAGTTTAAATTTATGCTTACTCAAACTGCATACTGTATAAGGGAGAATCAAGGCGAGAACTGTAAGAAAGAAAAGGCAATTTTTTAATATTAGATATTATAAAAAACACATCACTGTTAAAGAAATCAAATGAAAAAATGTGTCATAGAATCTTCTAACTTAGTTTGAGTTATTGCGGAAGGGAACAAAAAGTTTTAATTTACCACTGATAATAAATTAATTATGTAAATTTGAAAATATCAACATTTACTAAATAAAAAAAAGTGAAAACTTACCACAAAGTCTCCACAAGATCATTGTTCTTGAGTCCATGGTTCCCAATTGTGGATATTGCAAGCCCCTGCTGGCACTCTATTTATACTGTCCAGCTCCCACATATGTTGATCATGCTTATCGATAATTAGTGAGAGTCAAACCCCAGCTGGTTACAAATTTCGCATACCATTGTTCTCATTTCTGATGGTCGATTTTGGTCAAAGGGAATTTCGTTTTTCATCGGTTTTTTTTCCCTTGGGTCTTAAACAGGTGTTTTTGATGTTCAAAGTCGAATTGATTTACACTTATTTGTTATACACAATATACATGCTTTTAGTTTGTATATACATAAATTACTGATCTTGAATTTCAATACAGTTTACTTGATATTGAAATTAGTCTAAAAAGCGTTAGCTTACTTTACCCTTCCTTAACTAATTCAAAACATCTCTTCATTTTGTTGTTTTTATGGTACTAATCTTTTCTGTATGTACGTTACGGTAACCTGGTGAAAATTATGCATGATAGGCTTGTTTTCTCCCAGCATCTTCATGACGCTCTAAAAAATCTGGGGTATTTTCTATAGTTACATCATGCTTTATTGTTGAGGTTTCAAGGTCCATTTGTGCATTGTAAAGGTATAGTAAACTATACCATTGCCGTAAATTTGGAATTTCTATGACCTCATTGGAGAATCTCTTTCTTTTGATCATACAATCTTGGGGAATTTCCTTTAGGGAGTTAGTTTTTACCGGACCTCATGTCCATATCATAGTATTGGTTCTTTGCGTACTTTGTCATAGGAAACTACGGCTTTGAAGTATTGCTATCTGCTCTCTTGACTTCACTGAGAAATCATGCTTCTAATTTGTTTTCAAGGTCGAAGGTCTATTTACAATTTAACTGTACTGCTGAACTGGATCTCTGCGTCCATCGTACATATATCTGATTTGTTTTCCCTGGGCAAGTTCGTGAATCCAAAAAATTGAATCTCTTCCTAACATATTTACAGTAAAAAGACAAAATGTTAAAATGTTATTTCACTTGATGCAAATGCTCCTTTGTGAATTATTCGTTGGATAATCTACTAAATTAATTTGCATAATGGAAATCGCAGCCATTTATCCCAACCAAGTTGCTCAAGTAAACGTGAAGTATCCAGTATGCATGTGTGTCTGTGTGTGTGTGCATGTGTGTGTGTCTTTGTGCATGTGTTTATTTTGTGTGTCTATGTGTGTGTGTCTGTGTGTGTGTGTGTGCATGTATGGGTGTATATGATTGACGTATAGAAACTGCAGTAAGAACTGAATAGAGCCCTGCATAATTTACAAAATATAAATCTTAATCGTGGATTATTGTTTTGTATGTGCATGCACATGCACGTGTGTGTAAGTGTGCAAATGCATGTGTGTATGTGTGTGCACACGTGGACGTATATATAATGCACCAAGACACAATAATAGATATAACAGATATGACAAATAGACCCACGAAATTGGAAGAAAATATCATTTATATTATGGTTTATTGTTGCACATGTGTTTATGCGTATGTGTATGTGTGTGCAAGTGCAAGTGCATATGTGTGTGTATACGTGGTGTATTGCTATGTATTTAAGAAATAAGGACAATTGAAGTAAGGAGATTTCTTGGTATGGCTCAATACTGTATAACTATATTATCATCATTATCATCATGATCTAAATAATAAGCATCACCAAGTATATAATGTCAATTGTGGAACAGAAGTTCTTTCGACGTCGACTATGATTGTATCAACGGTCAGTTTTCTGGAATAAACTTTCAAGATTTTGTCGTTTAGATGAGATTTTATTCCCTTGTCTCAAGTTACTGGCAAATATTTCTATCCCATCTCTCCATTTTCTCTCTGGTCATTTCTTACTGCGTTTCCTATCCCTTGGAAAACCATTCAACTAACTTTTGTCCATTCTATACGCTATGAGTCCTCTTCACCTAATTCTTGTCGCTTAATCACTTCTACGTTACATTTTTAGCTTATTCTGCTTTCGAATTCATGTTGACTACAGTTTATTTCGTAGATTTATTCTTAGCATTGCTCTTCCCGTTGTGTGACTATGAGTTTGTATTTAAGTAATTTTGCTAGTTTCCATGTTTTGCATCTGTATATCGGAGCTGATTATATATATATATATATATATATATATATATATATATATATAGAGAGAGAGAGAGAGAGAGAGAGAGAGAGAGAGGGGGGAGAGAGAGAGATAGATAGATAGATAGATAGATATAGATAGATAGATAGAGAGAGAGAGATCTGACAAATCTTGGGGAAGGTCTATATCGAATGACGGGTGCTATGATGATGATGATGATGATGATGATGATGATGATGATGATGATGATGATGATGATGATGATGATGATACTTTCCGTTTTTAGCATATTTGCAAGTTGTTTTTCGATATATCTGTAGTTTTAGCTGTTTTATTTCAGTTTCTTAGACTTTCTCTGATTTGATCTACTGTACTTAGTAGATGTATTCCTTAAACTTTTCCAGGTTTTCACTTTTTATTCTTATGGTCGTTCTTGAGAAGTTCCAGTTAAACAGTACTTTTGTCTGATATTCATCTTTAATCTTATATCAAAACTTGTTCATGTCATTTAGCATGTTCTGTAACGTATCGGATGTTTCTTATGTTCGTCTTATGTCGTCAACAGATCGAAGATGGTTTAAATATTCTCAGTCTATTATCCTAATCCTTTTCGGTCAGTTTTCTCATATATGCTCCCAAAGTTTTGTTGTAGATATTGAAGATACGATTTTATCCTCTTTCTATTTCAAATCTTCATCTTATTTGCATCTTTATGAAGTCGGGTAATTACAGCAGCCATTTTTGTAAATATTTTCAACAGCTTTCATGTCATTTTTGTTATTAACCTGCTTTGGCATTGACTTAAAAAACTGTCATGTGTTATACTGAGTAAAGTACTTTTCATAGTCGACAAGAGTCAAACAAATAAGTATAATAGGACGATAGTTGACAAGGTATTTGTTACATCTTTTCTTATAAAGAGCAATCACTATTTCAAGACGAAAGTTCTCAAGAACCCTTATTTTTCGTAGGCACTGTATGAATAGTCTCGCTAATCATTCCTGGGATTCCTCTCTTGCATCTTCCATGTTCTCTATCATTATACAATCTTTGCCTTCCCACGTTTTATATTCTGAACCGCAAACACTATTTCGTTTGCTTATATATCTAGAATACTATTACTGTACATTGCAGTGTCAGTTGATGGTACTTATATTTTCCAAACATACAGGTTTACATGATATTCTTCGGTTAATCTCATCATCCTGTCCTTTGCATTCTGTGTCTTTTATGTAAGCATCTGCTACTTACCAATGTGAGCCATAGATCAAGTTTACTTCAAATCTGTCCCATTTCTGCCTCTACCTTCTGTACATTCTTGTTCTTTTTGTTCTGCCATTTTGATTCTATTTTAGTTTGTATTTCCATATTAATCCTCTTTTTTGACCAGAACCAGTATTTCTCTTTGTTGTTTTCATTTGCTTTACCTGCTATGTCTACTGCTTCAACTATAATATTTGTCAAGTTGCTATTTCTGTCCTCATCTTTCTCAATCCCACCAGGCCTGGAATATGTTCTTCACATTAGCCTTAAATTTGGCGTAATTTTTCAATATGAAATTGTAAAAAAGAGAGAGAGATGTTAAGTAAATAAAAGCATTCTCTGCTACGCTGGATATGGCACGTATAAAATGAAATACGTTTACATTACCTAACCAAAATTCAATCTTTTTTAAACGACTCGTAAACAGTGGTTTCCGATAAATGTTCATACGGATAAATAATTTTGAGTTTTGTATTGGAAGTTAGAAAGACAGAATTTTCGGTTACATTTTTTTTTCTTTCGCCACAGTCACAAACTAAGGAATGCATTCGTGTACACAGATATGACTTTGTTTATTTTGCAGAGTCCACCTTTTAGCACTAAACAATTCATACGATAATTAGACGTATTTGGAGTCATCTGCATTTGGCAGAGATGCACCTGCGATCTATTAGATACAGTGAAAGTCCATAAAGGAATGGTTTGAATTTTTTGCCTCTTACTCCTTGACGTTACACAGGACTAATAATTAAATGACCGATTGCTTTAGGCGGTAAAGTTTCTATCCTTCGGTTCTGACAGCCTCAAAGTAAGCTCGTAATTTTCGCCTTTAGTAAAGGTAGTTTTTATATACATTCAGTTTTTCTACATCTTAAAATAACTTTTTTCTTCATCTCAAAGAACACATCAAAACAAAGTTAAGCACTCTCTGTATTTAGGACGAACTTCCAAAGGAAACATTCCAGCAGCTATAGTATAGGTGACCAAAAAATGTCGGATATTCCAAGACTGTATCTTACATTTTATAAGCGACATTGCTTTTCCTACATTCTTCCCTTCACCTCATTATTACTGTAGTAGATCTTATTAAACAAATTTGTATCTGTTAGAAATTCCTGCTTTTCCTTCTTAATTCCTACAAGAATTAAAACTTATTTGCAAGAATGGCACACAACCGATGGAAATCACGACATGGGTCCCAGAGATCATATGCGCAACTGAGGCTGGCAGAATACAAGATGGAGTGACGAACTAGACACATTCAGAAAGTATTGGATCCGAGATACCGATAGAAAGGTGTGGCGAATCGTGTGAATGGTTCATGTCCAACCACGGACATTAAGAGACTGATGATGATGATGATGATGATGATTTTTTCATTTTTTTCGTTTGTCTTTTTTTCCACGTCTGTTAACAATCAACGGAGTGACGGTGGGATAATAAAAAATTACATGAATGAATTTTTTAAAGATAGAATAGGAGAATATGCTACAATATGAAGTCTGTTGGGGTCTTTCCAATCGAATATTTAATTTCATTCTTGAATATTTTATTGCATTTTTAAGTAGCATTTTTTGTTGAAGATACTTTTGGCGTGGATAGATGTAATGTGCTATTTTGACAAACGGTTCGAAGCAAAGGACGTTATAAGCAGGTAATACAGAGTTGGATGAGTAGGCAGGCATTGGAGAATATCACAAAACAATGAGGCAATGAATAAATAAATTCAGAAAATTCAACAATACTCATCTAAATTTGCAGCAATTTTAGTTGGTCTGCGGACTTCATTTTAGCAGTTGAAAAAGTTTCAATTTTTCATCGTTCGTTGCTAAATATTTCATGCCCGTCTCCCAGCAAGAATTTACTACTTAGATTAGACAGAAACACAGTAAAGTTCCAGACGATTGGAACACTGCTATCATAATGCTTTTATATAAAAAAGGAAACCCGAAAGACCTCAACAACTATAGGCCTCTGGGCCTACTCAACGGTGTATACAAACTTTTCAGGAAGATCATCACCAACCAAATCACAAAAAACACTCGATGAAAACCAGCCACGTGAACAGGCTGGCTTTAGAAAAAAGCTACTCGACTATGGACCACCTGCACTCGATAAATCAACTGAAAGAAAAAGCAGCAGAGTATAAACTACCACTTGCCGTAGCATTTATCGATTTCAAAAAGGCGTTCGACTCAGTAGAAATCCCTAAGGTCATGGAGGCCATCAGTCGGCAAGGTGTAGATCCAGTATATGTTGAAGTGTTGAAACATATATACAATCACGGCAGCTCATTTATCAGGCTACATAAAGACTCGGACCCCTTTCAGCTCCAGAAAGGAGTAAGACAAGGTGATACCAGCTCACCTAAACTCTTCACAGCCTGCCTCGAGATGATCTTCAGAAGACTAGACTGGGAGAGTAAAGGGATTAGAATAGACGGCAAGTATCTAATTAACCTCAGATTTGCAGACGACATAGCCCTTTTTGCAGAGAAGCTACACGACCTCCCACTAATGATAGATGAACTAAATGAAGAGAGCAAGAAAGTCGGCCTACACATGAACTTCAGCGAGACGAAGATCATGTGCAACAACCACATTGGAGATAAAAACAGTAAGATCGAAATCGAGAACACAGAACTCGAGAAAGTAGACTACTACATCTACCTAAGACAACGAACCTCCATGAGACCCTCAAAAGAAGAAGAAATCAAGCGAAGAATCACACTTGGATAGCAAGCCTTTGGCAGAGCTAGCTCAACCTTAAAAAATAAGAAGATCCCATTAATCCTAAAGAGAAGGGTGTATAACCAATGCATCCTCCCAATAGTCACTTATGGAGCTGAAACATAGAACCTAACCAAGAGACAGACCCGTAAATTAAGAACCATGCAACGTGCACATGAAAGAATAATGCTGGGCCTCACATGGAGAGACCACAAAACAGCACAGTACATCCGGGAAAAGACAAGAGTTAGAGACATCATAGAATCCGTAAAAAATCTCAAATGGCGGTGGGCTGGCCATGTTGCAAGAATGGCAGACATTCGATGGACATCACGACTCACAACATGGATTCCCCGAGACCACATGCGCAACCGAGGCCGGCAAAATCTTAGATGGAGAGACAAGCTAGACAAGTTCAGGAAGTACTGGCTCCGTGACGCCCATGATAGAGAAGTGTGGCAAATCCTGGGGAAGGTCTATGTCCAACGACGGACGCTAAAAGACATGATGATGATGATGATGATGATGATGATGATGATGATGATGATATGTAAAGTATATTTACATACTCGGTCAAACGTGATTTACAGAGTGACCCTTTTCCGACGCCAAAAGGACGCTAGGAACATTTCAAGTAAATTTAATGACAAGATAAAGCGTGATCGCTTGGAACCCTTGCAGATAGATAGCCAGTCACAGCCTCTTAATTAGAAATACATTGCGAGGAAGAAAGTGAAAAGGGGTTGATAAAAAGGACAGCGTATATGATTCTTACTGTGGAAATAAAAAAGATAGACACTAAGTTTAGTTGCGTGAAAAACGGAAGAAAGAAAGGGGAAAATAGAAGAAAAAAAGGTAGATGATCAAAGAAGAGGATGGGTTAATTCAGTAAAATAAATAGCGGAAGAAAAGTGACACTTGAGTAATAGAAAAAGAGTCAGACAGTCTACTGGCTGCAAGCCCTCCGCCTCTGGGCAGTAGGAATGATTAACTTCTCTCTCTCTCTCTCTCTGTGAGTGGGGATTTCGTTTGGTCTTCAAACGAAGACTATCAATGATTTTTTGGTCGGCCGACGAAGTGAAATAAAGGTTGGATTTTGAATTTCGACATGCGTCTTACGTCTTTAGTTCCTTCCTGCAGCTGCGGTGCACATAAATGCAAAGGAATCTAATATCTTTCATTAACACTGTAATCATACTTACCAGTCTAGATAACAAAACTACATTACATTTACATTTTCATACCAGCCATGGTAGCCATCTTGAATTTTCAATCTTGCAAGTATTATCCAAAATTACCATAATATCTGTATGATAAATAAATTCTACTAATATCATATTGTACCCATTGCTGATCACCCCTTGCAAATACACACACACACAAAAAAAAACAGATACACACACATATGCACATATGTATATATGTATGAAATGATCTCCCGTTATTACATGGTAAATGTATCATTTAGCCCAGACAGCCTCATTTTTTGTAATTGTTTATTCCATTTACATTGTATAGTCTGAATGTTTGTATCATCTTTATCACTGTGCATTATACCTTACATATAAAGAGAAAAAATTTAAAAATATATACAATTAAGGAAGAAAAAATAATTGAATTCAGTATAAATTACACAGATAATATTTGATAACAGCGTTGACTAGCAAAGCTATAATATCACCGATAAAAAAACGAATGAAGTTATCCGTCCGCCAAATAAGAAAAACAATCATGTTCACAAAAAGAGAAAAAGAAAAACAATCAAGAGGTAAATCATGGGTGTACGAGCCAGGTCGAGGGAAAAATTTCGTCCCTATCCCAATTCGGAGAAAACGTGTTAAATTTAAGGAAAATCATCGTAATTTTGGCATCACCGTGGAAAATCTTGGGCAAATCAAGCTTTTGGGCCCCTCCTGGCACGTTTTCCCATACACCTATCGATAAATATAAGATATGACAGATATTAAAAAGAGATTCAGAAAACAAAGAAAAAGAAGTGAAAGTAAAAGTGAGAAAGGTGTCGCAAAAAGGTAGACAGCAAATAATGATCAACACCGAAGCCAGATGTTTCGTCTCGGTACAATGAGCAAAAAGTAACTTCTCAAACACATAGCACTGACTCATCAAAGAAAGAAGGAGGAACAAAAAAGGGAAAAAAAAGAAAGAATGACGTATTGAATAGCAGAGAGGAAAGTGAATACGTGAGAAAAATATACAAAGAGAGGAAGAAAGATTTTTTTGATGGACGAAAAATATTGCTATGATAAAAAGAAGGTGTGAGAAGGAAAACAAAGATAATCAATAGACAAAAGTTCTCATAAAAGGCTATGAAAAACAGATCTTGCCCCCAAAACAAAAAGAAATATCGGGAGGAAAACAAAATCAATAAAACAAATAAACCAAGCCAGTAACTCTTTCTGTCATTCACGTTAATTAAACTAACTGAAAAAGATCCACATTAATTCCTTCTCCATGGGCCAAATGGATGAGTAGATGAAGACTTTGATGAAGTGTATTTAGTAATCTGCCTGGCAGTTAAGGGTACAATCCCTGGGTTAGGAAGTGTCGAAAACTCCAATTCGCTTGTTCAGTGTAAGAGGCAGACAAGCCAAACCAGATGGACCAATGGGGAATCTCCCGTGGTATAGACACTGGGATAGAATTATCTATCATGTGAATTGAATAAAGTATTCAGTTCGAAATTCCTGCTGCAGTTACGTGAAAATGCCAGAAGGTACAGCAAGGGCCTCTGAGAGGAATTTTATAAGGCAATGCGAATCTACCCCCCATCCTCACCCGCACAAACACCCTTGTCGATTGACCATCCCTTTTTGATTTGTTATAATCCTTTTAGCATGCCATAAACAGTTTACTCGATAGTAAAACAGTTTCTTTCGTAGACATACCATGTTCACAATCTGGCATCCTTTGGACACTTAGGGTCCATGCATCACAGTCGCCAGAACGCTGTGGTCATGATGAGAACAAATAAATCGGTGACCAAGAATATGCAGGAATCAACCATGACGAAAAAGCGCTTATTTTCAATTTCACATAACTATATTTTATATCTACTTATGTCTCATCATATCTTACATATGTACACACATGCATACACAGAAACAATTATATATATATATATATATATATATATATATATATATATATATATATATATATATATATATATATATATATTTATATATATATATATAAACCATAATGAAAAATTGTTACGACTATGGCAAGTAATCTACCGGATCTATTCTGTTGTCTCGGTAGCCAACGGCCTCTCGGCCTTTTGTATCTGTTCTTCCCAGCTAAATAGCTGATACGTCCAGGAAGTTGGGACTCCGATAAATAGGTTAGCACTTCTATAATAGACTGGTCCCTAATCCTAAACCCAATCACTAACCCTAAACGTTATTCCTAATTCTAAACCGGAACCTTTCGTGTGTTGTCGAGTTAGAAATGTATCGATTAAATGATATGTACTTCAGTTCGTACAAGTGTTCTTAGCCTTGAAATGAATTGAATTTCATTGTTTCTTCTCTGATTATTTCAAGTCGTTAAACATCGAGGACGTATTAGATATCAAGCTACTCTCGGCCAAAAAGTCCGGAAGCTGAAACTACAGAATAGGCCCAGTATATCACACGCTATCGCTGTAGAGAAGAATTTACTTTCTATCCATTCCACTGGGTTATATTTTCTTCCTATTGCTTGTCTTTATATCTTACACATAAATTCATAGATGAATAAAAAAGTAAACGTGTGCATGTCTGGGGATGAGGTTTTTTGGGGGGTGGGGTTCACGGACGTATCTATGAATGTATTCAAATACCTTTCAGAGAATTTTCAAAAATCGACACAAATAATTATCGGTGCTCTATGAACAAATCATTTATCAAGATTGCTCCAGAAATCTCTTTTAGTCCAACAGTAAGCGAACAATTATTATCTCCTTATCAAATGTTTTTTTGGATAATGTCAAGTTTCATATCCACACACGTTTCAGATCTCAAAAAGCAATTGTATTTCAAAATTATCAATGCAATGTTTGAATGGACATCACTGAAATTAAAATCAAAGTAATTGCATCGGAGATATACCATTATATATACCTTTTCGAGAACAAGACAAAATAATTGGATGTACACATCTACTCGAATAAAAAAAAAACATTTTTTTGAGATATTATTTAAGTCACTTCTGTAACTATTGCAACATATTTCTCGTCATCATTTTATTAAACTATTATTCAGTTCGGGTGTAGACGAGGAGCCTAAATATATATAAACATACTGATGTTTTTCCTTCATCTTTTCTAAAGAAAAATATCCCTTCTAAAATATTGGACACCTGTACTACATTTCTGCTTGTCATGATCTAAAACTTTTACACTCTAATTGATCAATTCGTCTCAGACAATCACAGGAAAAAGAATTTTGGAGCGCAGAAATTTGAATAAGAATGTTTGGTGAAACGAATTTTCTTTGTTTTTCTATCAATACGTTACTGAACGACAAATTTGTAAAAAAAATATGGACTGAATAATTTTTTTTTAAACTCATGTAATAAATATATCGTTTTATTTCAATGAATTCTATAAAGTAAAATAATATCATATATGTTACCTGATTTAGTACTCTAATTTGGATGAATCAAAATTGGATTTGTTTCATTTGAGATATTCCTTATTCTATTTAGGAACAAAAAAAGAAGAAAGGTTTTTGATAATTAACCAAAAAAGTGGAAAGAGAGGTTGAGAAAAGATAGTTAAATAAGAAGGAAGGGGGATTAAGTAGTTAGATAAGAAAATTGGAAGAGAGGTTGGAAAAGGAGAATAGGTAGTTAGATAAGAAGATGGAAAGAGAGGTTGGGAAAGGGTAATTACGTAGTTAAATATGAGGATTCAAAGAGTGGGTGGGAAAGGGAAATTAGGTAGTTAGATGAGAAGATAGGGAAAGAGGTTGGGAAAGGGGTATTAGTTAGATAAATGGATTTGGAGAAACATTGGGAAAGGGGAATCAGGTAGTTCAATAAAATGATTGGAAGAGAGTTTTAGAAAGAAGGATGAGTGGTTACATAAGAGGATTGAGAAAAAGGTTGGGAAAGGAGAATTAGGTAGTTAGATAAGAGGATTTGAAGAGAAGTTGGGGAATGAGAATTGGGTAGGTAGATAAGGAGATTAGAAGACACATTGGGAGAGGGGAATTTAGCAGTTATATAAGAGAATGGAAAGAGAGGTTGTGAAAGGGGAATTATATTGTTAAATATGAGGATTCAAAGAGAGGTTGGAAAAGGAGAATTACGTAGTTAGATGAGAAGATAGAGAGAGAGGTTGGGAAAGGGGAATTACATGGTTCTATAAAAGGATTGGAATAAACGTTGGGGAAAGAGAATTAAGTAGTTAGATAAGAAAATTGGAAGAGAGTTTGGGACAGGGGATAGGTAGCTAGATAAGAGGAAGGAAAGAGAGGTTGGGAAAAGGGAATTAAGTAGTTAGATAAGAAAATTGGAAGAGAGTTTGGGACAGGGGATATGTAGCTAGATAAGAGGAAGGAAAGAGAGGTTGGGAAAGGGGAATTAAGTAGTTAGATAAGAAAATTGGAAGAGAGTTTGGGACAGGGGATAGGTAGCTAGATAAGAGGATTGAAAGAGAGGTTGGGAAAGGGGAATTAAGTAGTTAGATGAGAAGATTGGAAGAGAGTTTGGGACAGGGGATAGGTAGCTAGATAAGAAAAAAGAAAAGAGAGGTTGGGAAAGGGGAATTAAGTAGTTAGATAAGAAGATTGGAAGAGAGTTTGGGATAGGGGATAGGTAGCTAGATAAGAGGATGGAAAGAGAGGTTGGGAAAGGGGAATTAAGTAGTTAGATAAGAAGATTGGAAGAGAGTTTGGGACAGGGGATAGGTAGCTAGATAAAAGGATGGAAAGAGAGGTTGGGAAAGGGGAATTAAGTAGATAAGAAAATTGGAAGAGAGTTTGGGACAGGGGATAGGTAGCTAGATGAGAGGATGGAAAGAGAGGTTGGGAAAAGGGAATTAAGTCGGTAGATAAGAAAATTGGAAGAGCGTTTGGGACAGTGGATAGGTAGCTAGATAAGAGGAAGGAAAGAGAGGTTGGGAAAAGGGAATTAAGTAGTTAGATAAGAAAATTGGAAGAGAGTTTGGGACAGGGGATAGGTAGCTAGATGAGAGGTTGGGAAAGGGGAATTAAGTAGTTAGATAAGAAAATTGGAAGAGAGTTTGGGACAGGGGATAGGTAGCTAGATGGGAGGATGGAAAGAGAGGTTGGGAAAGGGGAATTAAGTAGTTAGATAAGAAAATTGGAAGAGAGTTTGGGACAGGGGATAGGTAGCTAGATAAGAGGATGGAAAGAGAGGTTGGGAAAGGGGAATTAAGTAGTTAGATAAGAAGATTGGAAGAGAGTTTGGGACAGGGGATAGGTAGCTAGATAAGAGGAAGGAAAGAGAAGTTGGGAAAAGGGAATTAAGTAGTTAGATAAAAAGATTGGAAGAAAGTTTGGAACAGGGGATAGGTAGCTAGATAAGAGGATGGAAAGACAGGTTGGGAAAGGGGAATTAAGTAGTTAGATAAGAATATTGGAAGAGAGTTTGGGACAGGGGATAGGTAGCTAGATAAGAGGATGGAAAGAGAGGTTGGGAAAGGGGAATTAAGTAGTTAGATAAGAAAATTGGAAGAGAGTTTGGGACAGGGGATAGGTAGCTAGATAAGAGGAAGGAAAGAGAGGTTGGGAAAGGGGAATTAAGTAGATAAGAAAATTGGAAGAGAGTTTGGGACAGGGGATAGGTAGCTAGATGAGAGGATGGAAAGAGAGGTTGGGAAAGGGGAATTAAGTAGTTAGATAAGAAAATTGGAAGAGAGTTTGGGACAGGGGATAGGTAGCTAGATGAGAGGATGGAAAGAGAGGTTGGGAAAAGGGAATTAAGTAGTTAGATAAGAAAATTGGAAGAGAGTTTGGGACAGGGGATAGGTAGCTAGATAAGAGGATGGAAAGAGAGTTTGGGAAAGGGGAATTAAGTAGTTAGATAAGAAAATTGGAAGAGAGTTTGGGACAGGGGATAGGTAGCTAGATAAGAGGATGGAAAGAGAGGTTGGGAAAGGGGAATTATGTAGTTAGATAAGAAGATTGGAAGAGAGTTTGGGACAGGGGATAGGTAGCTAGATAAGAGGATGGAAAGAGAGGTTGGGAAAGGGGAATTAAGTAGTTAGATGAGAAGATTGGAAGAGAGTTTGGGACAGGGGATAGGTAGCTAGATAAGAGGAAAGAAAAGAGAGGTTGGGAAAGGGGAATTAAGTAGTTAGATAAGAAGATTGGAAGAGAGTTTGGGATAGGGGATAGGTAGCTAGATAAGAGGATGGAAAGAGAGGTTGGGAAAGGGGAATTAAGTAGTTAGATAAGAAGATTGGAAGAGAGTTTGGGACAGGGGATAGGTAGCTAGATAAAAGGATGGAAAGAGAGGTTGGGAAAGGGGAATTAAGTAGATAAGAAAATTGGAAGAGAGTTTGGGACAGGGGATAGGTAGCTAGATGAGAGGATGGAAAGAGAGGTTGGGAAAAGGGAATTAAGTCGGTAGATAAGAAAATTGGAAGAGCGTTTGGGACAGTGGATAGGTAGCTAGATAAGAGGAAGGAAAGAGAGGTTGGGAAAAGGGAATTAAGTAGTTAGATAAGAAAATTGGAAGAGAGTTTGGGACAGGGGATAGGTAGCTAGATGAGAGGTTGGGAAAGGGGAATTAGGTAGTTAGATAAGAAAATTGGAAGAGAGTTTGGGACAGGGGATAGGTAGCTAGATGAGAGGATGGAAAGAGAGGTTGGGAAAGGGGAATTAAGTAGTTAGATAAGAAAATTGGAAGAGAGTTTGGGACAGGGGATAGGTAGCTAGATAAGAGGATGGAAAGAGAGGTTGGGAAAGGGGAATTAAGTAGTTAGATAAGAAGATTGGAAGAGAGTTTGGGACAGGGGATAGGTAGCTAGATAAGAGGAAGGAAAGAGAAGTTGGGAAAAGGGAATTAAGTAGTTAGATAAAAAGATTGGAAGAAAGTTTGGAACAGGGGATAGGTAGCTAGATAAGAGGATGGAAAGAGAGGTTGGGAAAGGGGAATTAAGTAGTTAGATAAGAATATTGGAAGAGAGTTTGGGACAGGGGATAGGTAGCTAGATAAGAGGATGGAAAGAGAGGTTGGGAAAGGGGAATTAAGTAGTTAGATAAGAAAATTGGAAGAGAGTTTGGGACAGGGGATAGGTAGCTAGATAAGAGGAAGGAAAGAGAGGTTGGGAAAGGGGAATTAAGTAGATAAGAAAATTGGAAGAGAGTTTGGGACAGGGGATAGGTAGCTAGATGAGAGGATGGAAAGAGAGGTTGGGAAAGGGGAATTAAGTAGTTAGATAAGAAAATTGGAAGAGAGTTTGGGACAGGGGATAGGTAGCTAGATGAGAGGATGGAAAGAGAGGTTGGGAAAAGGGAATTAAGTAGTTAGATAAGAAGATTGGAAGAGAGTTTGGGACAGGGGATAGGTAGCTAGATAAGAGGATGGAAAGAGAGTTTGGGAAAGGGGAATTAAGTAGTTAGATAAGAAAATTGGAAGAGAGTTTGGGACAGGGGATAGGTAGCTAGATAAGAGGATGGAAAGAGAGGTTGGGAAAGGGGAATTATGTAGTTAGATAAGAAGATTGGAAGAGAGTTTGGGACAGGGGATAGGTAGCTAGATAAGAGGATGGAAAGAGAGGTTGGGAAAGGGGAATTAAGTAGTTAGATAAGAAAATTGGAAGAGAGTTTGGGACAGGGGATAGGTAGCTAGATAAGAGGATGGAAAGAGAGGTTGGGAAAGGGGAATTAAGTAGTTAGATAAGAAGATTGGAAGAGAGTTTGGGACAGGGGATAGGTAGCTAGATAAGAGGATGGAAAGAGAGGTTGGGAAAGGGGAATTAAGTAGTTAGATAAGAAGATTGGAAGACAGTTTGGGACAGGGGATAGGTAGCTAGATAAAAGGATGGAAAGAGAGGTTGGGAAAGGGGAATTAAGTAGATAAGAAAATTGGAAGAGAGTTTGGGACAGGGGATAGGTAGCTAGATGAGAGGATGGAAAGAGAGGTTGGGAAAAGGGAATTAAGTAGGTAGATAAGAAAATTGGAAGAGCGTTTGGGACAGGGGATAGGTAGCTAGATCAGAGGAAGGAAAGAGAGGTTGGGAAAAGGGAATTAAGTAGTTAGATAAGAAAATTGGAAGAGAGTTTGGGACAGGGGATAGGTAGCTAGATGAGAGGAAGGAAAGAGAGGTTGGGAAAGGGGAATTAAGTAGTTAGATAAGAAAATTGGAAGAGAGTTTGGGACAGGGGATAGGTAGCTAAATAAGAGGATGGAAAGAGAGGTTGGGAAAGGGGAATTAAGTAGTTAGATAAGAAAATTGGAAGAGAGTTTGGGACAGGGGATAGGTAGCTAGATAAGAGGATGGAAAGAGAGGTTGGGAAAGGGGAATTAAGTAGTTAGATAAGAAAATTGGAAGAGAGTTTGGGACAGGGGATAGGTAGCTAGATAAGAGGAAGGAAAGAGAGGTTGGGAAAAGGGAATGAAGTAGTTAGATAAAAAGATTGGAAGAGAGTTTGGAACAGGGGATAGGTAGCTAGATAAGAGGATGGAAAGAGAGGTTGGGAAAGGGGAATTAAGTAGTTAGATAAGAATATTGGAAGAGAGTTTGGGACAGGGGATAGGTAGCTAGATAAGAGGATGGAAAGAGAGGTTGGGAAAGGGGAATTAAGTAGTTAGATAAGAAAATTGTAAGAGAGTTTGGGACAGGGGATAGGTAGCTAGATAAGAGGATGGAAAGAGAGGTTGGGAAAGGGGAATTAAGTAGTTAGATAAGAAAATTGGAAGAGAGTTTGGGACAGGGGATAGGTAGCTAGATAAGAGGATGGAAAGAGAGGTTGGGAAATGGGAATTAAGTAGTTAGATAAGAAAATTGGAAGAGAGTTTAGGACAGGGGATAGGTAGCTAGATAAGAGGATGGAAAAAGAGTTTGGGAAGGGGAATTAAGTAGTTAGATATGAAGATTGGAAAAGAGTTTGGGACAAGGGGATAGGTAGCTAGATAAGAGGATTGAAAGAGAGGTTGGGAAAGGGGAATTAAGTAGTTAGATGAGAAAATTGGAAGAGAGTTTGGGACAGGGGGATAGGTAGCTAGATAAGAGGATGGAAAGAGAGGTTGGGAAAGGGGAATTAAGTAGTTAGATAAGAAAATTGGAAGAGAGTTTGGGACAGGGGATACGTAGCTAGATAAGAGGATTGAAAGAGAGGTTGGGAAAGGGGAATTAAGTAGATAAGAAAATTGGAAGAGAGTTTGGGACAGGGGATAGGTAGCTAGATAAGAGGAAGGAAAGAGAGGTTGGGAAAAGGGAATTAAGTAGTTAGATAAGAAAATTGGAAGAGAGTTTGGGACAGGGGATAGGTAGCTAGATAAGAGGATTGAAAGAGAGGTTGGGAAAGGGGAATTAAGTAGTTAGATAAGAAAATTGGAAGAGAGTTTGGGACAGGGGATAGGTAGCTAGATAGGAGGATTGAAAGAGAGGTTGGGAAAGGGGAAATAAGTAGTTAGATAAGAAAATTGGAAGAGAGTTTGGGACAGGGGATACGTAGCTAGATAAGAGGATTGAAAGAGAGGTTGGGAAAGGGGAATTAAGTAGATAAGAAAATTGGAAGAGAGTTTGGGACAGGGGATAGGTAGCTAGATAAGAGGAAGGAAAGAGAGGTTGGGAAAAGGGAATTAAGTAGTTAGATAAGAAAATTGGAAGAGAGTTTGGGACAGGGGATAGGTAGCTAGATAAGAGGATTGAAAGAGAGGTTGGGAAAGGGGAATTAAGTAGTTAGATGAGAAGATTGGAAGAGAGTTTGGGACAGGGGATAGGTAGCTAGATAAGAGGAAGGAAAGAGAGGTTGGGAAAAGGGAATAAAGTAGTTAGATAAGAAAATTTGAAGAGAGTTTGGGACAGGGGATAGGTAGCTAGATAAGAGGATGGAAAGAGAGGTTGGGAAAGGGGAATTAAGTAGTTAGATAAGAAAATTGGAAGAGAGTTTGGGACAGGGGATACGTAGCTAGATAAGAGGATTGAAAGAGAGGTTGGGAAAGGGGAATTAAGTAGATAAGAAAATTGGAAGAGAGTTTGGGACAGGGGATAGGTAGCTAGATAAGAGGATGGAAAGAGAGTTTGGGAAAGGGGAATTAAGTAGTTAGATGAGAAAATTGGAAGAGAGTTTGGGACAAGGGATAGGTAGCTAGATAAGAGGATGGAAAGAGAGGTTGGGAAAGGGGAATTAAGTAGTTAGATAAGAAGATTGGAAAAAGGTTTGGGACAGGGGATAGGTAGCTAGATAAGAGGATGGAAAGAGAGGTTGGGAAAGGGGAATTAAGTAGTTAGATGAGAAAATTGGAAGAGAGTTTGGGACAGGGGGATAGGTAGCTAGATAAGAAGATGGAAAGAGAGTTTGGGAAAGGGGAATCAAGTAGTTAGATAAGAAAATTGGAAGAGAGTTTGGGACAGGGGATAGGTAGCTAGATAACAGGATTGAAAGAGAGGTTGGGAAAGGGGAATTAAGTAGTTAGATAAGAATATTGGAAGAGAGTTTGGGACAGGGGATAGGTAGCTAGATAAGAGGATGGAAAGAGAGGTTGGGAAAGGGGAATTAAGTAGTTAGATAAGAAAATTGGAAGAGAGTTTGGGACAGGGGATAGGTAGCTAGATAAGAGGATGGAAAGAGAGGTTGGGAAAGGGGAATTAAGTGGTTAGATGAGAAAATTGGAAGAGAGGTTGGGAAATGGGAAGTTGGTAGTTAGATAAGAGGATTGGGAAAGAGGTTGGTAAGGGGGGTTACGTAATTATATGAGTTTATTGGAACGAATGGGAAAAGGGAATTACGTACTTAGATGAGAGGATAGAAAGAGGGGTAGGGGAAGGGGGATTAGGTTCTTAAATAACACGATGGAAAAAGATATTAAGAAAGGGGGAAGTTAGGTATTTATATGAAAAGATTGGAAGAGAGGTTGGGAGAACGGAATTAGGAAGTTAGATAAGACGATGAGACGATAGATTCGGTAAGGGGAATTAGGTAGTTAGATGAGAAGATGAAAAGAGACGTTGGGAAAGGGGAATTAGGTAGATAAGAGGATGGAAAGAGAGATTCAAAGGGTAATTAGGTAGTTAGATAAGCAGATTGGAAGAAGAGTTAGGAAAGGGGAATTAGGTTGTTAAAAAAGAGGAATGAGTGAGAGGTTGGGAAAAGGGGATTAGGTAGTTAAAATTGAGGATTGGAAGAGAGGTTGGGGAAGAGGAATTATGTAAGTAGATATGAAGATGGAAAAAAGTTGGGAACGTCGGATTAGGTAAGAAGATGAGTTTTACACGAGAATTTGAGAAAAGGGAATTAAGTAGTTAAACAGGAGGATTGGGAGAGAGGTTGGGAGAGGGGAATTAGGTAGTTACATAAGAAGATTGGAATACACGTTGGGATAGGGGAATTCGGGAATATAAAATAAGATGATTGGAAGATAAGTTACGGAAAGGGAATTACGTAGTTAGATAAGAAGATTGGAAAAGTGTTTGGGAATATGGTAGTTAGATATGAAAATCGAAAGTGAATTTGGGGGAGAGGAATTAGGTAGTGAAATAAGAGGATGGAAAGACAGGTTGGGAAAGAAGGATTAGGTAGTTAGATGAGAGGCTAGAAAGAAAGGTTAGGAAAGGAGCATTAATGAAGAAGATAAGAAGATTGGAAGTGAGGTTTGGAAAGAGGAATTAGGTTGTTAGATAGGAAGATTGGAAGAGGAGTTTGGAAAGGGTGAATTAGGTACTTAGATAAGAGGATGGGAAGGAAGGTTGGGAAATGGAATTAGGTTGTTAGATAAGAGGATGGGAAAAGAGGTTGGGGAAGGGGAATCAGGTAATTTGATGAGAAGATTGGAAGAAAAGTTGGGAAACGGGGATTACGTAGTTAGATGTGAGGATTGGAAGAGAGGTTTGGAAAGGAGGATTAGGTAGTTATATGATAGGATTGGAAGAGAGATTGGGAAGGGGTGAATGAGTAGTTAGATAAGGGGATTTGAAGAGAAGTTGGCAAAGGGGAATTTTGTGGTTAGATAAGATGATGAAAAGAGAGGTTAGGAAAAGGGAACTGAGTAGTTAGATAAGAAGATTGGAAAAGATGGGAAAGGAAGATTAGGTAGTTATATGAAAGGATTGGAAGAGACGTTGGGAAAATGGAATTAAGCAGTTAGATAAGAGGATGAAAAGAGACGTTGGGAAAGGGGAATTAGGTAGATAAATAAAAGGATTGGGTGAGAGGTTGGGAAAAGGGGATTAGGTATTCATATGAGATGGTTGGAAGAGAAGTTGAGAAAGGGAAATTAGGTATTTAAAAAAGAAGATTGGAAGAGAGGTTGGGGAACGGGAATTAGGTTATTAGATAAGAAAATTGGAAGAGATGTTGGGAAAAGGAAATAGGTAGTAATATGAGAAAATTGAGAGAGTGGTTTGGAAAGTGGAATTAGGTAGTTAGATAGGAGGATGGAAAGAGAGGTTGGGAAAGGGGAATTAGGTAGTTAAATAAGAGGATGGAAAGAGAGGTTGGGAAAGGGGAATCAGGTTGTTTCATAAGAAGATTGGGAGAGAGGTTAGGGAAAGGGGATTAGGTAGTTATATGAGAGAATTGGAAGAGAGGTTTGGAAAGAGGAAATAGGTAGTTAAATAAGAAGATTGGAAGAGAGGTTGTGAAAGGGGGATTAGGTAGTTAGTTTAGAGGTTTTGAGCAGCGAGATGAAAAGAAACTTTGGTCTTTGCCTGAAAGGGCAGGTGAGAGGCAAAAAGAATGCTTTGTTTTTCAACTGAAGTGTAGAAATGGAGAGGACAATGAAGGTAGGTTGTTTACCATTCCGATAGAATCATTTTTTCAATGAAACATTTTGTTTTAAAATGTAGATAAAATCAGGGACCGGTAATGGAGATTAGAATGGGGTAAGGGGAGAATGATAACATATAGTAATAGGGTGAGAGCAAAGTGAAACTATGAGATCATAAAATTTCCATGAGTCCAGCTACGATATATTAATCTATGAATGTTTTCATTCATCTCTAAACATCAAAAAATACCTTTCAAAAAATCCCAGTCAACAAATCATGCTGATGTTTTATGGTAGCCAGTTTTTATATATGAAAATATATTGTAACATCTTAATTTAGTTAAGGTGATTAACATATTTCGGATGAAGTTTCTATAGATAATACATTGAATCAAAATTCAAGTTTTTCCTTATTGAGTAATTTTAGGCATACATAAATTAAAAAATTGTACAACGTGTATATAAATAGATGTAAAAGAATACAAGTTTGGAAATCGAAAACACCTGCTTGAGACCTAAGGGAAAAAAGAGATCAAAAATTGAATTCCCTTTGATCAAAATCCATCACCGAGAATAAGAACAATGATAAGCGAAAATAATGACCATCTGGGGTTTGACTTCCATTTATTATCAATAAACGTGATCTACATTTGTGGGAGCTAGCCATTATAAATAGAGAGTGTCTGTAGGAATTTGCCAGATTCACAATCGGGAACCATAGAGTTAATAACAGTAGTCTTGTGGAGACTTTGTGGTGAAAAGTTCTTAATCGCTTTTTTTATTTTGTAAATGTTGATCATATTTTTTCAAATTTATATATTTAATCGTTCATCAGTGATCTGTCCGTGATAAGTGAAAAATCAGATAAGTTTTTTAATTTGATATTTGACCCAATATTTTGTTTTATTTCAGTTCTGATGAAATTAGTAACTTGCTGGCACCAAGTCAGCTTATTAACGTACCGATTAAAACCCTGTGAAAAAAGATCAAAGAATATACATGTTTAGCCCGCTATCTGGAAGTAGAGCGTTCCTATCGTAAGCCAAAATGGTGTAAATAGGAGAAACAATTAGCTATATTTGAAATGGTTAAAATTTTTGAGCATTCCCAGACCAAAAATGATATCATGCCCAGGCGTGCTGATGAGGGTTGCCGGAGACTTGGATGCAAAAAACAAAGTAAAGGAAAAGGGGTGTGCTTTGCCTTTATAATGGTCCACTGAACGCTATGCTCGCGCCTTTTTTGCAGAGAGAGGTGTAAAGCAAACTACCTGTATTTGAATGCTGTGAGATGTTCTTTTATCATTTTGTCAGTTTCAGCGGAAGAGTCCATAGTTTAAAACGGTTGGTATGGTATTGGCAGACTTGTTACGTTTTAGTGGAAGGGTACATAGTGTCGGACAGAGTACACAATCACATTCTCCGTTATATAAGCAGATTTTTTTTCTGTATCTGATAATTCATTTGGTTGGAAAACATCAAAACAAATCAATTCTTCGACAGTTCCCTAGCTAGTGTTAAATTCCTGGAAATATAGTCCTGTAAAATTGACAATAAGTACATTTTTCATCCTGATTTATTGCTGCTTATAAATCTTGGCATTTTTTGTCATTAAAATCTAATGCAATGGAAAATTCCTCGTGTCAAAACTACTTTCAACTAAATGCCATTTTATCGATGTAGTTTGAACAAGATTTAAATCGTGATAGGTTGATATTTTATCATTGATTGTAAGTTATTTTCAACTCGAATGGAAAAAGAGATTTTTTAAAAATATCTTTCTTTCGCCATAATCACTTTTTTATCTATTTCTCCGTCTTTTTTCTATTCTATTCTCACTTCTTTTCGACCTAACCCCCGTCTTTCTTTTTCATCACTTCATCCATTGTTTTTGTTATTCATACTTCGATTGTATTTCCTCTGCAATAAATGTTAATCTATTGGTGACCAAGGGATAGCAAATGCAGTGGGAGAAGACCAGACATACAATGGACAGATGATATTGAAAGATTGGCCGCTAGCACATGGCAGAGGCTAGCACTGTTACGGTCGGTATGGAGGGGGTTGACAAAAGAACTGAATATGGAACTGTAACGGCTGATGATTACAATTATACACACACACACACACACACACACACATATATATATATATATATATATATATATATATATATATATATATATATATATATATATATATATGGAGAGAGAGAGAGGGAGGGAGATTGCAGCAATAAACAATAATAAAAACTTACATGCTTTCATTTTCGCAGGGCTGTATTTCTATTGTTGTGTTTTTACTCATTATTTACTTATGAACTCTCATATACACATACACAGACATGTGCACGCATTTGCACGTCCATTCACACGAACACATGCACGCAGAAGCCAAAACTTCTGAGAAAGAGTTACGTTCGGCTCTACATTAAAAGTTCACTTAATCAAAGCACGGATATAAAAGAATTTTTTCTACGATTGAAAGTCGGAAAAAAATCAAACATTTTCACGAAAAGAAAGTAAATACGTGTTTTTTTTGTTTTTTTACTAAAATAAATAAATGGATAAGTTTATTCATTTAAAACTAGGATTTAAAACGAAAGCTTATGTAATTCATGGAATGAAACATTTTCATGTAATTAATGAAATAAGATTTTTTGCGGAAAAAAGATTTCGCCAATTCGGCGTATATGTGTGTGTGTGTGTGTGTGTGTGTGTGTGTGCACATGTGTGTGCACGTGTGTGTGTGTATGTGAGCGACCTGCTTCCTCACAGATGAGCCGAGTATTAAAAAGGGAACCCAAGGTTCCCAATGTGCTTAGCGATGCGCAGCCTCAGTGCCCCCTTATTGGCTGATGCATTACACCTGTGCACTCAGTATTTGATGCTCACTGCCACACAATCTCGGGTCAATCTAGCAGGCAAGCGACAGTGCCGGTGCCTCGGGTTAAGCTGTGGAATAGATACTACACTTTAATCCATGCCGAATCTATTTATTTCAAAATGCGACTCAAGGTCAAGGCTTTACGTGGGAAAGAGTAATCCATCAAAAAAAGCTCCTGCCGTTACGACGCAGTCACGAAAGCGTCAGGAAAATTCCAACCTGTCCCTTTAAGTGCAATGGGAAAATGCAACATAAGGTCATGATTAACATAGGAAAGGAGTATCCCATGATGAAAATAGCTCCAGCCGACTGTGGTTGCTAAAGCAACCAAGGTTGCAAAAGCGTCAAGACAAGCCTGACCTGTCCTTCTTAGTGCAATGGAATTGCGCGGCACCGGGGAAACAACTTCCCCGCACCTGGGCTGAGTAATAGAAGGAGAACCAAATGCGATAGCACTTATTCATTTATTTTCCCACCAGAGGAAAATGCAATACAAGGTCAAGCTTAACGAGAGGAAAAATGGATTAACCCATGAAAATAGCTCCAGACGACGCAACTTTTGTTGCTAAAGCAACCGAGGTCGTGAAAGCGCCTGGACGAGCCCGACCTCTCTGTCTTCGTCCAATGGGACAACGCCGCATCCGGGTATCCATTTATTCACTCTCCCACATAAGCAAAAGATACTACACTTTAATCCAGGCCAGATAAAATAGGTGGCTGGCAAAATTCTTTCATGTGCACGTGGCATGGTTCTAAATTTGCGGGTCTATGCTTTGGTTGTATACCCTTTTTTTTAGGATAAATGAGATATTCTTGCTTTCGGAGGTCGAGCTTGCTCTGCCAAAGACTTGCTATCCTGGGATTGATTTCTTCTTCTTTTGAGGGTCTCATGGAGATTCGTTGTCCCACATAGATGTAGTGATCTATTTTCTCCAGCTCTGTCTCTCCAGTTTTGATATTTGTGTTCGTATTTACAACATGGTGGTTGCACATGATCTTTGTTATGCTGAAGTTAATGTTGGCTGATTTTCTTATTCGTTCCATTTAGTTTATCTATCATCGTTTTTGCGAAAAGGGCAATGTCGTCTACAAATCTGAGGTTGTTCAGATATTCGCCGTCTATTTTGATTCCTTTATTCTCCCCGTCTAGACTTCTGAAGATCATCTCGATTAGGCAGTGAAGGGTTTAGGCGAGTTGGTATTACCTTGTCTTACTCCTTTCTGGAGCTGAAAGGGGTCCGAGTCTTTATGTAGCCTGATAGAGGAGCTACTGTGACTGTATATCTGTTGAAGCACTTCAATATATACCGGATCTACACCTTATTGAATGATGGCCTCCATGAGCTTAGGGATTCCCACTGAGTCGAACGCCTTTTTTAACTCGATAAAAGCTACAGCGAGTGGTAGCTTATATTCTGCCGTTTTTTGGGGGTTTTTTTTCAGCTGATTTATCGAATGCATGTGGTCCATGATCGAGTTTTTTCTCCTAAAGCCAGCTTGATTTCGTGGTTAGTAATCATCTAGTGTTTTTGTTCTTTGATAGTGATGATTTTTGTGAAAAGTTTGTATTCGCAGTTGAGTAAACTTATAGGCCTGTAGATGTTGAGATCTTTCAGGTTTCCTTTTTTATATAAAAGCACTATGATTGCAGTGTTCCAATCATCTGGAACTTTACTGTGTTTTATGCACAAGGTAAATAGGACAGCCAGTTTCCTAATGATGATCTTTCCTACTTTTCTGAGTAGATCGATAGCAATTTTGTCTGGTCAAAGGAATTTTCTTTTTTTTTGTCTGGTTGATAGTTTGCTTCCCTCGAATTGATTGCCCATGTCTTGCAAATCCTTTTCATTGATGAATGCAATCTATGGTGAAATTCTTTGGCACATTTGATATTCCTCCCTCTGCTTTGAAGTCTCCATTTTCCTTGGGTATGTTGGTTATTTGTTTCCGTCCTGAATCAAGGCCTTTGTTTATAGCTTTAAAGCCCCGACCTCTTTCAAGAGTCGATTCGATGACTGTCGACGTGTATCTTCAGTCTTCCCTTTGTTTTTTCTTGATTGTCTTATTTAGTTCGGTCTCTTCAATTTTCTCTCTTGCTGTTGTCGGTGGCTTGAAGTGTCTGCTTTTTCATGAGATTCCTGGATTCATCTGAGATTTTACTAATGGTTTACATGTTCGTTGTAAATATAGTGGTGACTTCTATCAAAGATGCTCTCATTTCGTTGATGCTGGCGTCGTCTTGTTGAGTAAGAATTTTAAATCTGTTCTTCAGTTCAAGCTTGAAGGATTGAGTGTGCCCTTTTAGCATGTTTGATTGTTGCAGTTTGGCGTGGAACATTTTCTTGCGTTCTTCGTTTGTATTTACTTGCATTTTACATCTTACCATTCTGTGGTCACTTCCTAAATTTCGTTTTTGGTTTCATGGTTCAGACTTTTCCAAGTCCATCTCCTATTGGGTCCCTTCTTGAAGAAGGTGTTCATGATTTTCAACCCGTTGCAAAGTTTACAAGATCTTCTCTCTCGTTCTGTTCTTTATATCCGAATTTGCCGACGCAAACTTGATTTCTTTGTCCTACGTGCACGTTGTAGTTTCCTATGATGACATTGAGGTATTTCCTGGTGTCTTGGAGTAGGGAGTTCAAGTCACCATAGAAGTTGTCTACCTCCTCTTGGGCTGATTGCGAAGTGGGAGCGTAAACTTGGATGATATTCAGTTTGTAACACTTTGAAAGTTGTATGGTGACGCTAGCTACTCGGTCAGAGACGGCTTTGAAGCCACTTACATTGTCTTTGAGGTCCTCATTGATGAGAAAGCCTACTCCACTTTTTTTTACTTTCTCTTTTCCGTAGCTGTAAAGAAGTTGTTACCTCTTCAGTTTGATTAGTTCTTCTCCGGGTCTTCTCATCTCGCTAATGCCTATAATGTCCCATTTGACATTTTTTATTTCATTTTCTAGATCGCTTAGGTGTATGTCAGTGGAAGGGACCAATGTATAATGTTTTCCTTTTGATGATGGTTTTTTGGGCTATGTTTGAGTGATTGCAGTTAGACCGATGACCCAGTAGGAACGGGTGAAGATTTTTTGGTAGTCGTTTTTGGAGCACATCACCCCCTTCCAAAGCAAGTGATGTGGTTGGCCCTTTTGTGACCAAGAACCAGCAGGAACAGCCGGCATAGTTTTCATTGTGCAAACCATGGGAAGTGTTGGGCCATGCTCAGCCATGGTGGCCCATGACGTGTTTAGATTTAAATTTCAGCAAAATATAGTAAAACATATGGTCTGTTTGCTAAAATTCAACTCTAAATTCTATTGGTAAAGATCTCTCTCTCTCTCTCTCTCTCTCTCTCTCTCTCTCTCTCTCTCTCTCTCTCTCTCTCTCTCTGTAACTTTGGAACAAAATAGAACAAAAGAAGAAAGAAAGAAAATAAAACAACTGTTAAATGCATAAAAGTATTGGCTTTAAAACATGATTTGAAATAAAAATGATTGGTAAGACGAAATGGAGAGGAAGAACATTACAGAGAGAGAATAAAAGGAAGACAGAGAGAAAAAAGGAAGGCAAGGAAGAAAGAAAGAAAGAAAGAAAGAAAGAAAGAAAGAAAGAAAGAAAGAAAGAAAGAAAGAAGGAAAGAAGGAAAGGAAGAAAGAAAACTAATAAAAAATATGATTAAGTAAGCAGGGGAAAAAAAGAAATAAACGAATGGATAAGCAAACAATAAAGATAAAAATATCTATACAAATGAATGTATAGTAAGAAAGGAAGTTAGAAAGAATGAAAATAATGAATGAAAATACTGAATCTGTTAAAGATGGAATTGATAAAAGTGCAAAAGAAAGAAAGAAAGAGAGAAAGACATTATGGAATGTGGAATGGAACATGAGGAAGGTGAGGAAAATAGAGCAATAAAAATGAGATCAAATAAAAGTGCATATGACTAGAAAGGAAGGGACGAGTATAGAGTCATAGAATTTGATGAATACAAAGCCAAGGAAAACAAAATTATATAGAAAAGAGAATGATGAAAATAGAGGTATAGAAAAATTCAGGAAAAAAATCCGAAGCAAAGAAAAATGAGAATTTAGAAAATGAAAAGACAAAAGAAGCAAAGTTCAGGCAAAGCAAAGCAAAAGTCCAGCTTAAAACAAAAACAACAACAGAATATGATAAATTGATCCTTAATGGGTCGAGTCGGTGCCTTGGGCAAGAAGTAACCCTTCAAATAAATAGAAATGACACATTGATGAGAGAAAAAGAAGAAAGAAAAAATAAAAGATATACAAAAGGAATGAAGAGAGACAAATAAAATAGAGAAGATATCAAACAGGTGAGAAAAATATGCAAACAAGGAAAGATTATTAAAAAGTAGGAAAAATATTGACTTAACCAGAAGTGTAAGCGGGGGGGGGTGTTAATCAATGGACAGAGAAGAAACAAAAGGACAGGGGGATGAAATCAACTAAAAACTATGGTTGGAAAAACAAATTTTTGTTCCCAAAACAAGGGAAAAATATCGGTTGAAAAACAGATGAAGACAGAAATGAATTGAGTTAGTATTGAGATATGGCCAAATACTGCGAAAAGATATAAGAGAGAGGAAGAATGAACAAGACTAAGTAAGTAAACAAAACTAGCATTTCGTGGGAAAATATGAATCACCGTCACCCATGTAGGCTTCTATTTCGTAAATTAAGCAGTAGTGGTGGTGGTGGTGGTGTTGGCGGTGAAATCAAAATCCCATGATGAAAATACTAGCAGTGAGGTTTGAACAGAAGATTCATGATCTAAAAAAAGATCTAGTTAATCTATGAGTAGACTAACTAAAAAGTGAACAATGAATAAGTTACTTCTTCTGTCTTCCGTTAGGCTGGTGGTCTCTGAAAGATACAAACTTTCAAAAATAAAAGCAAACCAAAGGACCAATGTAGCATAAAGATATATTCTAAATTGAACCCCCAACCTTACAATTTTATCGGACTGGGGATGAAGGCTCAAAATCAAAAAAACGTCTTCCCCGAATCATTGAGGGCGGTATGAGTACAGCATTTTCAAATTTTATTATGAACGGCAAATTCTGTGCAAAGTTCGGATAGATAGATGGCTATAAGCGCCAGAACAAATGAATAACTTAAACCCAGCAAAAGTATTTAAAGCAGTTTGTTTTGTCTAGTGCACATCAATAACAGCAATAACAACAGCAACAACATGCACAACAGATGAGATGTATGCGAAAATATGTTTTCTTATGTAGATGTAGATTGCAGTCCACCGGAGAGACGTCAAGGCCTCACAATCAAAGAATATACGAAAACAAGAGAGACCTAAAATTGAATGAAAAGATCAACTCTTGGTTCAATAAACAGACCAAGTCTCACTGAGTATCAACTAAAAAAATCCAAACTAGTAACTCCGATCCATATATGTCAATTTCTATTCATGAAATGCCAGGCACCACTGCCCAATTGACAAAAAACAGTCACACAAACATTTCTGAAAACTGACATCTTCTCTCAATGACCTGAATTATTTCAGACCAACCTGATACTCACAGATACCGATACAAACACCCCCTGACGCCTCCCTTCATCGACCTTTCGTATTTCAGACCAATCTGATTCTCACTAATACAGATACCATCACTTCCATTTCTACTAAACTATATTGCCCCTCATTCTTTTAGTTGAGAATTAAATACGAAATTCTTCTTTTAGCAAGATATCCGAAACTTCACTTCCGACGACGACCCCTATAGAACCCCTGGACGCACATGATCCAATGCTCATTAGCACCAGGACCCCTAGCTGGTCATGCCTCTGGCCCCAGCCTTTGCAGCCGGCCACTCTCTTTCTCTCTCTTTCCATCTCCCTAAGATCGTTATCATTTCGCCGACCCACAAGCCGATCCGATCTTAACTATTCTTCCTCCACGACCTATCTCTGCTCTAACTTTGCCCATTTCATTTCACCGATATCAGGCCTCACACATACGCACAACTATGCAACTACGTCACCGTGTCTTCACCATGTTTTCCATACGCGTTCCACCTCACACTATCGTGAAAGAAATAGCAAAGTCTTTACACTATCTGATAGTCACCATAACCTTTCCTAAACATCCTTACTTTTGGGAACACGCATGGATAAAACTCCATATTCTCTGCCTTTCATGATCTGTTTGTTGAGAGTCTACCAGAATCAGAGAATAGCCCCCAAGTTAACTTACTTGGCAGTAAGGCTCGCACACTTAACCCGGTTTCCACGTATCATCTTAGAGCAGTCCAACCATATGGAATCCAAGCAGTTCTGACGAATTCTGCTTCGGCGCCGATGTCAGTAATATCAAGGCAAGAAAGCCCCCAACTTTTGCTATCTCTTCTCCTTCTCTTCTCTTAACATCACTTCTCACAATCAATCGTATTTATGTTATCCTTGCATGTACTTCAACTTCATTCTCCATTCTTTTATCAAACGTACGTCTCTTGTCAGGTCAAAATATTTGTCTGTGTTCATCCCACTTACTTTCATCAATGCGCGTCCAACTTCATACTTGGTGCACATTCCATTCACTTCCTAACATCTCTTTTCTCTTTCCACAAGAACAATGCCGGTGCGCTACACAGTCAACCACGAGGAGGACCAAATATCCTCGTCCCACAAGCATCCACCCATCGCACTATTCGTTACAACTGAAGTCACCCAATACAACTAACAATACACGAATCTTGTTTCATCCCTCAAATCCAAAACACGTAAACAGCATACAGTTTTCTCTGCAACTGCTGCTAGATTTTTTGGAAACCATCGAAATGCATCAGAACAGATATAACACCTGTTTTCTCTTTCAAATTCTTCTACACCCCCAAATACCAACATATATGTTCGAAGATATGAATGATGAAAACCTAACAACAGTTAAAACAATGTTTAAACCAGTCTGTTGTTGATATTTCAAGTACTTCTTATGTTTTTTGTTTGGGCGATGTTATCAATCATATTAAAGTAACTGAAAAAACAAGTCTGGTTGTTCACTCAATGGAAGCCATTACGTGACCAATGTCTATTGGTAGCATGCTTTGTTGGAGGGGGGATCAATTAAAAATTGAAAAAGGAGGTGATCCATGAATGTTACTTCTGTCACATTTTGTTAGGCCATGATCATTTAAAAGTCTTAATTTTAAGAAACGACCATCGACACAAATAAGGAATCAATTCAGCATAAACATACATAGCAAATTAAACCCCACACTAAAAAAAACTGATATAGATATTCACCCAGACAGACTGACAGCCAACCAGTATGACCATCTTGAAAACTAAATAAATCTATTTTTACAGTTAACAAGGCGGTTTTTGTCGATCGTTTCAAATACAAGTGGCCATAGCAATTCAAGGGAGGTAATCCTGTTATTATTTTTTTCAGAGTTGTTTCTCTTAGACTTATAGTTACGCAGTTGTATGTACTGATAGAGTTTGAAAATATATTAATTGGGGAGTAAAACTGGAAAAAAAATAACATGATGAAATAAGAAGAAATCTAATAAAGGGATTAGAAAATCAGAAGATAGCAATAAAATAGGATAGATGAGAAACATTGAGAAAACTTAATTGTAGAGGAAATATGAGTAGAAAGAACGAGAGTTGAAATGATGGTAGTAGGAGGAATCAAGAGTAGTGAAAGAAAAGGAAAAAAATAAGGAGAAATGGAAAAGAGAGGGTTCTGGGCGAAAGGGCTTACAAGTTAATTGAAAAATATGTTGTCATCTTGGAATGGCAATAATTATTTCGTCTTATCATTTCATCTCATTTACAATCGCAAAATCTTGGAGTGTGGAAAAAAATCCGGGTTTATTCGTAAAATATGAGGGGTTTTGAAGGAGTGTTCCATTTACTACGTGACTATACAACATGATTATGTAACTATAATGCCGAACTGGACCAAGTTTGCGTTCAAATTTGGAAAACGTTATGATGACATCTTAGGACTCTTCTTCTGTTCACATTTATTCTCTGAAATATTTTTTTTACATGACAGTTTGTTTTATTTATTTTCTATTTTTTTTACAAATCATTTTTTGAGAATGCAGGGTTTGGAAGGGGTAGAGGGAGTTCTAGTAACAATTCAAATTCACCGTCGAACCCTTTACCTCATCGATAAATATTTTTTCTCGAACAAGTAATTTAGGAATTGAGGGAATTTTTATTTTTCGCTTTTAGGAGTCAAATTTAAGATCTCTCTTTCAATCTTTGGTTAAAAATATTGGTGGACTTTTTTTTATCTCACTCCGAAGATTAACCCTTGAAATCTTACCTTCGATTGTCAAAATTGAGGGGAAAATTTCTCTTTTTTTTTTTTAGGATTCAAAATCGAGGGGGGGATCTTTTGTTCATCTTTGTGGATCAAAATCTAGGGAGAGAATCATTTTTCAATTATAGGATAACCTTTTTCTCTTGTAGAATTCAAAATCGGGGTGGGAGAACTTTTCAATTTTTTCTACTCTTTCACTTTTAGCAATCAAAAATTTATATTTTCAGCTGTCAAAATCGAAAGGGAAGTTTTTTTCTATTTTAAGGGTAAAATTCAAGGGTGAAGGTTTCTTTTTACTTTTTGTGGTCAAAAAGTAAAAATAATTACTGCATTCATAAGGGTTAAAAATCAGAGCAGAATTTTTTTTCCACTTCTAGGAGTCAAGATAGTGGGGCGGGGAAGACTTTTTGTTCGTCAAAATTGTAGCAGAAGATTTTTCTTTTTCACTTTTGGATTGGGCCAATATAGTTTGTGCACGTGTGCGTTTAGCGTGTATCTGTACGGACGTATGTGAATATCTTATGCGTAAGTAAAAAAACTGACGGAGAAGTAAAAAAAAAATTTTTTTGTCGTTCTTAATGAGACAGGAACCAATGAAAAATTGCTGCCCAAATCTACACACACACACACACACACACACTATATATATATATATATATATATATATATATATATATATATATATATATATATATATATATATAGAGAGAGAGAGAGAGAGAGAGAGAGAGATAATAATTTGGAATTTGGTCTAGCTCATGAGATGGTGTAATTAACTACTTATTACTTATAAGATGTAGGGAAATTACTCCAACTTTGATTTGAAATGCAACGACAGGAATGAAACGTGATTATTCAGCTTGCAGCTCATTATCTGAAAATGATAACTTCTTTAGTTAATATGTGTGAACTCAAATTACCTTACAAGTAACAAACCTCCATTTCAAACGATGATTTTAAAGTTTCTAATTTTTTGTATGCTCATATAGTTTCAATCGTCTGTTTAACTGGAAAGTAACTGCAGCATCTAAACATACCAAAAGAGCACGCTCAATCTTTCAAGCTCGAACTGAAAAACAGATTCAGAATTCTTACTGAGCAAGACGACACCAACATCAACGAACTAAGCAACAAAATGATAGCGCCAATAATTGCAGAGGCCTCTACATTCAAACCAATGAGCGCACAACCCATTAGCAAAATCTCAGATGAAACTAGAAATCTCATGGGAAAACGCAGAAACCTCAAGCCACCGACAACAACAAGAGAGAAAATTAAAGAGGCTGAACAAAATAAATTGATAAAGAAAAAACGGAGGAAAGACAGAAGAAGATACACGACGGCAGTCATCGAATCGACTCTTGGAAAAGGTCGGGGCTTCAAAGCTTTAAACAAAAGCGGGTAAAATCAGCAGTAGGAAACTGGCTGTCCTCTTCAACTTGTGTCTAGAACACAGTAAAGTCTCAGATGATTGGAACACTGCAATCATAGTACTTTTATATAAAAAAGAAAACCCGAAAGACCTCAACAACTATAGGCCTCTGGGCCTACTCAACTGTGTATACAAACTTTTCAGGAAGATCATCACCAACCAAATCACAAAAACACTCGATGAAAATCAACCACGTGAACAAGCTGGCTTTAGAAGGTACTCGACCATAGACCACCAGCATTCGATAGATCAGCTGAAAGAAAAAGCTGCTGAGTATAAACTACCACTCGCCGTAGCATTCATCGACTTCAAAAAGGCGTTCAACTCAGTAGAAATCCCTAAAATCATGGAGGCCATCAGTCGACAAGGTGTAGATCCAGTATATATTAAAGTGTTGAAACATACATACAATCACAGCATCTCCTTTATCAGGTTACATAAAGACTCAGACCACTTTCAGCTCCAGAAAGGAGTGAGACAAGGTGATACCAGCTCATCTAAACTCTTCACAGCCTGCCTCGAGATGATCTTCAGAAGACTAGACTGGGAGAGTAAAGGGATTAGAATAGACGGCAAGTATCTAATTAACCTCAGATTTGCAGACGACATAGCCCTTTTCGCAGAGAAGCTACACGACCTCCCACTAATGATAGATGAAGTAAATGAAGAGAGCAAGAAAGTCGGCCTACTCATGAACTTCAGCAAGACGAAGATCATGTGCAACAACCACATCGGGGATAAAAATACTAAGATCAAAATTGAGGACACACAACAAGAGGAAGTAGACCATTACATCTACCTAGGACAACGAATCTCCATGAGACCATCAAAAGAAGAAGAAATCAAGCGAAGAATCACACTAGGATAGTAAGCCTTTGGCAGAGCTAGCTCAACCTTAAAAAATAAGAAGATCCCATTAATACTTAAAAAGAAGGGTGTATAACCAATGCATCCTCCCAATAGTCACTTATGGAGCTGAAACATGGAATCTAACCAAAAGACAGACCTGCAAATTGAGAACCATGCAACGAGAATAATGGAGAGACCACAAGACAGCACAGTACACCCGAGAAAAGACAAGAATCAGGGAAATCATAGAATCCATTAAAAATCTTAAATGGTGGTGGGCTGGCCATGTTGTAAGAATGGCAGACAACCGACGGACATAGCGACTCACGACATGGATCCCCCGAGATCACATGTGCAACTGAGGCCGGCAGAATATTAGATGGAGAGACGAGCTAGACAAGTTCAGAAAGTACTGGCTCCGCGACGCCCATGATAGGGAGGTGTGGCAAATCCTGGTGAAGGTCTATGTCCAACGATAGACGCTAAATGACTGATGATGACGATGATGATATTTTGTTTAGGTTATTTATATTCAATTCATAATAGCAAATTTTCAAAGTTCTTGTGTGGTAAAAGTTTTTGTTTTCATATTGTAGAATTTCATTTCAATCTTCTTTGGAATTCTTCAGTTTTTTTTTAAAGTATTGTTGTTTTGCCTTTAACACTTATCAGCTTGATACTTAAAATACTACCATAATACCGTTTAAAATTGAAAACGGTAAGTTAATGCTGTTTCGGAAGTGTAATGGTATGGGACTTTTTTTCGACGATGCACCGTTCCGGCCAGCGTCGGCCTGAGGACCCTGGTATCTCTTACTCTGCCTAATGCTCTGTGCGCTGCTCTGCCTGCTCTGCCTGCCCCGTGTGATGACCAAACTTTGGTCCGTTTAACTTGAAGACTAAAGCTTCTTTTCTATCTATAACTCATTTACTAAAATGACTTGTCCTTTTCTTTAACCTGATACCGGAGCCAAATGATCATCCCGCCTTTTCTCTTCTATTTCCCCTCCGCCCTGCTTACTTTCGTTTCTCACGCGACTAAACTTGGTGTCCATCTTTCTTACATCTGCCGTTAGAATTTTTATTAACCATCCCCTTTTTATTTATTTATTTCTCCGAATATCTTTTTAATTGGGTGGCTGTGACTTGCTATCTATCTGTTGAGGTTCCAAGCGACAACTCTTTACCTTGTCAATAAATCTACTTACAATGTTTCCGTAGTCCTTTGGGCGTTGGGAAACTTCTTATCTTTGATCAAGTATTCAAGAATGACATTACTATTTCCCATGCCAAACGTATCTTTAAGTTAAAAAAATGCTATTCAAAAATAAGATGAAATATTTAAGAGTCAAATCAAAAATTTGATTGAAGAGCCCCATCAGCCCTTAATATTTTAACATTTCGTTGATGTGAGAACAACAGATAGTACTCGCTGATTTTGATCTAAAGACCAGAAAGGTGGACCACAAAAGTAAAATAATGCCAAGTTCCAAATGGTCCACATGTTTTTTTAAGCTGAAAACATCGAGGGTTCACTGTATATGTTCAAAAAACAAAACAAACACGGTACCTCAAAAGATACAAAGACACTTATTTCTTTACAATTTTTCTAAGATGACATTAAATCCTAAACTGATTGTTGTTCATGATGTTTATATCTCTCGAGAAAACGGTTGACAACTACATTTTGCATATTCTGTTGCAACTCAGGCGAGAAATGGTGATATTTTGTTGGCAATAATTCATAATTCGTGAACACGGGGTTAAATTTGCAAGTTTAATATTTTATCTTATGCTTGCTACTTTTAATACAACCTAATGATTCAAATTAATTCAATGCTAAACATGTACTGGAAAAGAACTAACTAAAAACGTTTTTGATTCTTCACATATTTAGTGTTAATGAGACAATTCACTAAGTGCAATGAATTTTTTTTTTAAATAAGGAAGAAAACGGGTGTACATGACAGCATAGAAACTATTTTTAAAAACTCAAATGGCAATGGGCAGGCCATGTTGCAAGAATGAAAGATAACCGATGGACTCACAACATGGATTCCCAGATATCACGTAAGAAACTGAGGCCGAAAGAACACAAGATGGAGATATGAACTAGACAGACTCAGGAAATACTGGCTCTGCGACGCCCATGATAGAGAATTGTGGTGAATCCTGGGGTATGGACATTAAAAGAATGATGATGATGACGATGATGACGATAATGATGATGATGATGTACGAGTTTTTAGTAAGGTATTAAAAAAAAGAAAAACTCCAAATATCATTAAAAGAACTATTAGTCTTATAACATTCAAATCCCCTGGGAAGATATCATACTAGGTAAGAGAATGCATGGAGAAATATCCTCTCAGATTTTATGCAAAAAGGAAATGTTGTGTATCTTTTGAGGTTTGTGTACGTATAGTACAGAAAGATCACCAGTTGTCAAAATTTGCAGGGAAGATGGCAAGTTGTAGAAGTGTGATGACACCCCAAACCCCGGCTGATAAGAACGCCACGGAGATGTATATAAGACTTCAACTGAAAAATCATTAAATTTCGACATGGAATCCACATATTTTGCTATAGAAATGATTTCTAAATCTAGACAGTTCTGGATTTCATTTCAGGGAAAATTCTGTCCAAAATGTAAACACTTGTATCCACCATCCCAGAAAATTTCAGGGAAATTTATTTAGAACCTTTTGAAATGTGTGTATATAACTACAATGCACGGAAAATGACCGTGAAAAGATTCTTGATTCGCCACAAAATGCACACAATTCTTCCCCAGCCCATTACCCACACTTCCACACACTATCACCGAAATTCATTTTGATCACTAAAAGCGGAAAAAATTCCCCCTCCATTTTGACCATTGATAGCGAAAAGAAGAATTTCTCCCCATTTTGATCCCTAGAGATAGAAAAAAAAAATGCTTGACCGTTTAAAGTTGAAAAATTCACCGCTTTCTCAATCATTAGAAATAGGAAAAAAATCTTCATTTTGACGACTCATCATCATCATCATCAGTCTTTTAGCGTCAGTCGTTGGACATAGACCTCCACCAGGATTTGCCACACCTCCCTATCATGGGTGTCGCGGAGCCAGTACTTCCTGAACTTGTCAAGCTCGTCTCTCCATCTAATATTTTGCCGGCTTCGGTTGCACATGTGATCTCGGGGGATCCATGTCGTGAGTCGCGATGTCCATCGATTGTCCGCCATTCTTGCAACATGGCCAGCCCACCACCATTTAAGATTTTTAATGGATTCTATAATGTCACTGACTCTTGTCTTTTCTCGGGTGTACTGTGCTGTCTTGTGGTCTCTCCATTATTCTCGTTGCATGGTTCTCAATTTGCAGGTCTGTCTTTTGGTTAGATTCCATGTTTCAGCTCCATAAGTGACTATTGGGAGGATGCATTGGTTATACACCCTTCTTTTTAAGTATTAATGGGATCTTCTTATTTTTTAAGGTTGAGCTAGCTCTGCCAAAGGCTTACTATCCTAGTGTGATTCTTCGCTTGATTTCTTCTTCTTTTGATGGTCTCATGGAGATTCGTTGTCCTAGGTAGATGTAATGGTCTACTTCCTCTTGTTGTGTGTCCTCAATTTTGATCTTAGTATTTTTATCCCCGATGTGGTTGTTGCACATGATCTTCGTCTTGCTGAAGTTCATGAGTAGGCCGACTTTCTTGCTCTCTTCATTTACTTCATCTATCATTAGTGGGAGGTCGTGTAGTTTCTCTGCGAAAAGGGCTATGTCGTCTGCAAATCTGAGGTTAATTAGATACTTGCCGTCTATTCTAATCCCTTTACTCTCCCAGTCTAGTCTCCTGAAGATCATCTCGAGGCAGGCTGTGAAGAGTTTAGGTGAACTGGTATCACCTTGTCTTACTCCTTTCTGGAGCTGAAAGTGGTCTGAGTCCTTATGTAACCTGATAAAGAAGCTGCCTTGATTGTATATATGGTCCAACACTTCAATATATACTGGATCTACACCTTGTCGACTGATGGCCTCCATGATTTTAGGGATTTCTACTGAGTTGAACGCCTTTTTGAAGTCGATGAATGCTACGGCAATGAAAAAACCCTCCAACCATTTTGTCCCCAAATGGTGTAGAAAAAATTCCCCTCCGATTTTTTCTCATGAGATGGAAAAATTATCTTCCTCCGTTTTGGCCCTTAAAAGTTGGAAAACATTCCCCCTCCATTTTGAACCATACAAATGCCAAAAAATCATTTTGATTTACATAAGAGGCAAAATGCTTTCATTTGACCTCTGAAAGCGGAAATAAGAGTCCTGCTCCATTTTGACTCCTAAAAGAAATTTGAATTTTCTTTAAATTCATTTGCTTTTCTGCGTGTATTTTTTGTAACAGAGAAAATTTTGCATGAGTGAATAAGTAAAACGCTTTATTTTACTTTCTCTGTTTGCGTTAACAAAACAAACCAATCGTTGATTCTTATATAAATAAATGGAAAAAGTTGCATTCAATTTATACTCCACTGTCTTTTTGAACAGATTGAAATAATTGATAATTACAGTCGAAGAGATTTTCATTCGATTAGATTCATAAATGAAAAACCGCAAGCCTAAACTGTTAGCAATGGAGCTAAAAGCTGAACATTCAAACATTTACTCCTGAGGAACCTTTTATTTACCAATTTTGCCGACTTGTTATCTATGACAAATCTTCGGCTTCTTCTCTGCACAATCATCTGTTTTGTTTATACAAGGAACACAGTTACCAAGTTTTTTCTTAGCCGAGTTATTGTTTGTCTCTCCCTTATTTTTCTCAACATCAGAAATAGATATTTTCCACTACAAGATTATGACATTTCCTATTTTCTATTATTATATATTTTCAGACCAGTTGCCTGAAGGCCACAGCTGGGGACTGAGTGACAGCAAGTATCCTCAGGTCTCCAGTCCTCCTTTCCACATTCTTACAGTCTACAACAGTGCTGTGGTTTACAGTTCCGCATCAGTTGCCCGGTGGTTATCGTTGAAGATCGAGAGACAATAATCCTCCTCTCATATCTCCTTCACCTATCACATCTGTGCGGTGGTTTGCACTTACACCACCTCTTCTCCCTGTTATTGCTAACAGGGTTTGTAGATCTCATGTATCTAATACTCTCCTCAGTATTTATGCAGTCCCCAGTAGCACTGTGGTCTGTAAAGTCTCGATCCTTTCTCTCACCCTCAGTTCTTCCAATCTCGCTTTCGGTGTCTCTGGTACAATTCCGAGTGCACCTACTATTGCTGGCACTTCCCTGACTTTTATGTTCAACACTTTCCTAAGCTCCCTTGCCAAGTCCTAGTATTTTCCCTGTTTTCCACTTTCTTTACTTTTTACTCTGTGATCCACTGGAACGACCACGTTTATTTTTTGGTAGGTCCTCTTTTTCTTTTCCACGATTACCAGGTGCAGTTTTCTCGTTAAGGTAGGGCGATCAGTTTGGGTGTCAAAGTCCCAGAGTATTTTGTGACTCCAATCCTCCAGGGCTGTCTCCGGTTTGTACTTCTACCACTTTTTTGCATAGTTGAATCTCATTCGTTCACTCTGTTCCCAGTGTAACACTATAGCTACCCTATCGTGTCTGTGCATATACATCTTCTAGGATAGTTGAATACATTCACTTGTTATGTGGTTTGAAGTCTCATCCCTTTCCTCGCATAGACGGCATTTGCTATTTCTTTGTGTTCCGTCGATTTTCACTTTGATAGTTTTGTCTGGTGCATTTGTTCTGGGTTACCATGCCGAACGATTCTGTTTCTCTCTCTAGGTGTCCTCTGCGTAGCCATGTCCATGATATCTCGTCTGCAAGATTCTGAATTCACTTTACTAGATATTTGGTATTTTTTGACTATGTATTATTAGTCATCTAATCCATATCTTTCCTGTTTTTGTTTTTCTACTGATAATTTGCTTTTGTTTTGTGAATTAAGATTTTTTCTGGCCCTTAATTAACAAATATCTCACTTCATCTTATTTCTTTTTCTTTCATCTAATCACTTAAAGGCAACCATCGCCGGCCATTAAGCTCGTTATTAAGTCATTTCCTTTGATATCATAATTATTTGCAATTTTGACACCTAAAAATATTCTCCTCACTGGAGGGTATAGCGCTAAAATAAAGTCTACCAATCATGTGCCACTTTAGCTTCGTTACAGTAATCTATAGAGCCAGAAGCATAGAAACAGGAACAAATGATTACTTCAATAGAGATCCGTTAACGCTTTCTTTCTTTCTTTCTTTCTTTGTCCCTTTCTTGGTCTCTTTCTTCCTTTCTTTTTTCATTTTCTTCTCTTTTTCTTTCTTTCCTATTTCCTTTCCACTTTTCTTTCTTTCTTCCTTTCTTCTCTTACCTTTCTTACATCATTTTTCTTACATTTCTCTAATTTTGATGTCTTTTGTCCACTTGAATTCTTTATTCCTTTTAGTATTTCTTTTTTTAAAACATTTCTATGTTGTATTTTAATTGTCTCCTCCGTTTTCCCCTCATTATTCACTCATTTAAGCCTTAAAAACTGTCGCCAAAATTGTCAAAATAGTTTTTATCAGTTTACAACTTGATATGCTCGGCTGGCTATATATGTTTTGTGAGTACCGGCCGCACCAACTGAGCTAAAAGCTGAAATTTCAAACTATTATCCCTTTGTATGTGATATGTTTTTAATGGGGTTTTCAATTTACAATGTAAGTTTAGGCTAAGGTTGATCCCTTAGTTTGTGTCCAGCAGCATTCACGCTCACTTTTGATAATCTTGACATCATCAACCTCGAAAAGGAGAGAAATGTTGTTAATTCATTGAACATTTCTTTTTCCATTTCCTTTCAATCGATCCCCTTCTGACAAAAGACGTTGGTCACGTCAACGTTTACAGGGGGAGTCACTAAGAAATTCTTCGACAACTTTAACGTTTCTCTTTTCACTATAATTTATTTTAATTGTCAAACTCCTAGAGTTGACTCTATTAGGGCAATTAGTCAGACTTTCTAATTTAAAGCATTTCGATTTCAGCATGGATCATTGAGAGAGAAGGTAAACCAGAAAGAAAGGTGAGATGATATCACGTCAACATGCAACCAGGAAAAGGCAAAAAGAAAAAGAGTGTGCGAGAGGGAAAAAGAAAGGGGGGGGACAGAATGAAAAAGAAGAGCGAGAATAAGAAAGAAAAAGAAAGAAAGAGGTGAAGACACAAAAAAGGAAGAGAGAAAGCGAATGAAAGAGTGGAAGACAAAAAGAGGAAGAAAGAGAGGAAAAAGAAGAGAAAAGAGAGAGAAAGTAAGAGAGGAAAAAGAAAAAAGAAAAGGGAAGAAAATGAAAGAAAAATGACGGAGGAGAAAGAAAGAGAGCAAATGAAAGAGAACGAGAGAAAGAAAGAACTAGAGAAAGAAAAGAGAAAAAGTGATGAGAGAGACAGACAGGCAGAGAGACATACAGACAGAGAAAAAGGCGCAGAGATCCTCATCCATCTGGTGTCGCTAGTGTATAAAAATGAGAATCAATTAATTTATCAATGGTCACTTGAGCAGCAAATCAAGAGAGTAAATCATTTCATTTGAATGTACGTTTTGATAAATAAATAACTTTTTTTTCACTTCTCGGGGGGCTATTTTTTTCATTTCTATGGTTCAAAATCAAAGGAGAATTCCCTTTTTCACTTTAAAGGACGAAAATACAGGGAGAATACCATTTTTGCTCTAGGTAGGGTATTTTCTCCCCGCTTTGAGGGGTGAAAATAGACGGAAAATTCTTCTTTTTTTTTACTTTATTGGGTCAAAACGGTGCAGCAATTTTCTATCACTTTAGGAGTCAAAATCGAGTGAGAAACTTTTTGTCACTTTAAAGAGTCCAGGTTGAATTCAGGTGGGAGGCCACTTTAGAGGTCAAAATCGTGGGTGAAGTACTTTTTCCAACTTTGGCTGGTCAAAAAGGAAGGGGGGTCTGGTTTCAATTTTAGCGGTCAGAATGGAGGGTTGGATTTTCCCACTCAACTGTCAAGATGGAGGGGGGATTTTTTGCACTTTTAAGAGTCAAAATGAAGGGATTTTTTTTTCACTTACAGGAATTAAAATTATTTTTATCACTATGTGGATCATAACGAGGGGAAAAGGGAGCCGAAAGCAGTAAAGGGGGGGTGTTCTTTTCACTTTTGTGTGTCAAAATGCAGAGAGAATTTTCAAATTTAAGCGGTCAAAATAGAGCGGGAATATTTTTCCACCCCTAGCTGGCAAAATGTTGAGAGGATTTTTTAACTTTATTTTAGGGGTTTTCTCTTTTTCTTACTCGGTCAAAATGGCGAAGGATATTTTCTTTGGTTTAAGTGGTCGATAAGGCCGAGGAATCTTTTTCGTCAATCAAGGCTTTCTTGCATCTTCGGGATCAAAATGTATCTTTTACCACTTTTAGGGGTGAAAGGGGATGGAAATATTCTTTTTTACATTTAGGGGTCAAAACTGACAAGTCTTACATATCTACCAGAATTGATGCTTGAAATGCGAAAGGGTTTATTCTATTCTAGTAAATGAATACATTTAAAGACTTGACACTAAGCTACACTGATTTTAAATCGTAACCAAATGACTGGTATCCAGCTTTTCAACCAAACTGTCAAGTCATATGTATCAACGAAAATCCATCTCAGAGATACGCAATATTGAGGACTTATTTCATTCTAATAGATAAATGAATAAATTCATGCTAAACAAAATAAATTCTTATGATTTTATTAATGATATATGCAATACAAAAGTTGCAGTAATCATCTTCAGTTCTTATTTCTAAAGAATTCACAGTATTCTGGTTTGAAATCTGTAATATATAACTGAGGGTGTGAAATACTTAGTCTTCCCTGTATTTAGAATCACAGCATTCTCTGGTGTCTGTTGTATTGGAAGGGGTCGCTGCTTACTATTGACAACTTCAAGGGGAGAAAAATTCACCTTCATTTTGATCTTCAATTAGAGGAGAAGGTCTTACTTCACTTTTGGCTCCCATACAAGTTTCCCATACAGTTTAGCCCTGTTGCAAATAGAAAAGGTTCCCCTTTACTGTTGACTTCATAAAAGAGGGATAAAATTCTCCTGTTTTCTTTATTTTCAAAATATTGAAAGAGCAAAAAGTCTCCCTTTTGACCCTTTGCAGAGCAGAAAAATTTGGCTGGGCCTACGTTGATGAGTTTTGTTGCATGACAGACGAAACAAAAATCTCTCTCTCTCTCTCTCTCTCTCTCTCTCTCTCTCTCTCTATATATATATATATATATATATATATATATATATATATATATATATATATAAATGTATATGTGTTTGTGTGTGTGTGTGTGTGTGAGTGTGTGAAATTGATTACTTTAATTTTAGCTCATTAGGAGGCGATTTTCCTTCAATTTCAGCCCTTGAAGAATTATATTCACATAATGAAATAATTTATGTATGTATTTCATTATTTTTAGTTAAATTGTGAATAGAACATCTCCTAAGACCTTTAAAAATATATATCTCTCAATCTCTTTCATATATATACACACACACACACACACACACACACACATATATATATATATATATATATATATATATATATATATATATATATATATATATATATATATATATATATACACATATATATATATATATGGGAGAGAGAGAAAGAGAGAGGGGGGAGAGATTAGCTGAAACCTGCAGTTACCAGCTGATATGCATATTTTTATATGTATATTGAACAGAAAGTAAGATTCGAATTTGATAGACCTGGGCCAACATTGTAAATAAAAACTCCCCTTTAGAACACTTGGGCAATTTTCTACGAACATTCTATTTCATAACCTCCCCAAGGTCTGTTGAGTATGTATGTCAAAATTGCGTGACAAATTCCGTCGAACTGTGCCAATGTTTAAGGGGGGACTCTGACAAGTAGCGCCAGTTATTTTTCTCATAAAATAGATGTATATGATATATGATATAATGAATATGATAATAACTATAGAATGTACACATGATTTTTTGAACTGGAAGTAAGGGCTCACTTTAGAAATAAGGATGCATTGTAAATATTATTAAACCTTCCTTTAAGTCGATTGGGTATGCTTCTCAAATTTCAAACGTTTAAGGGGAAACACAGTGATCAACAGTCTGTTATCTTTTTATGATATAGCTAAGGTACCTGTCTACGATGGGTAAAATAAGTAAGGTCTACAAAAAAGACTACAAGAAAGGTGGAACAATTAACCTTTACTTATCACTCCTTAAGGAGGGGGGATCCACCATTAGTTTCCTTCACTTTTCAGCCTTTGAAAAATTATGTATAAATACATCAAATCGGAGGATATGCATCAGTAAATATGTATATGTGGAGAAGGAAGTAAGGTTCCATTTTTACGTTATAATTATGTTGTAGCTAAAACAGCCCCTAAGACCTTTAAAACGGTTTTCCTCAAAACTTTTCACTTTAAAACCTTCCCTTTGTTTGATAATGTGCATGACAGAATTTGTTCGCCTATGTTTATGTTCAGATGCTATCCATAGCATTACACACACGGTGTATCACTATTCATTTATATGTGTATATGTGTATACCCTTGGGGTAGAAAAAGTCAAACTTCACTTTAAACCATTCAAAGGGGAATATATATATATATATATATATATATATATATATATATATATATATATATATATATATATATATATACGTATATATACATGTGTGTGTGTGTGTGTGTGTGTGTGTGTATCTGTGAAAATTACAGGGTCATTTACGGATGGATCTCCGAAGGATTTTCTGACATAATTATTTTTGTAAATCAAGAACCTTAATTAATCAAATAGTCCAAGTATCTTGCTTTAACGGATGATTAGACATAAATTCTCAAGACAGAATGTTTTGTAAGAAAAGGACCAGTGATATCGGGCAGAATTAGAAAAGTCACAGGAATATAACTTACTCTTTTGCAAAGTAAAGCTTGATATCTTTTTATTGAAAAAATATGAAAAAATATGGCCAGTTCAGACAAATCTGTCATTTTTTTTTTTAGAAAATCTCAATATCAAGCAACTGAATGATGCTAAAATATGATACCAATGGCACTGGAATGTCCAAGTACTAGAAAATACGAAATTCCTGGGCAATATGCTTGAATCCTACGCCCAGGCTAAAAATTATGCTAAATTCCAACGCGATGTGTCAGCCTGGATTATTGACTTATTTCGTGTATTTAATTTTGAAAATTTATTAAAAATCAAGACATCAATTACTTCTGTGGCTGAACTTCACTGTTTTCACCTTAATGCTGAGATAAATAAATGTTATTGACACTTAGCGTTGAGAAAAGTTGGTTCATTTCACTTGTTCATTCCCGTCGGTGTGCGTTGAGTTTCGACGATTTGTTGGAACAAGGTGCTTTTCTTTAGGCAGCAAACACAACGATTGAAATATATTGGAGATTCTTTTTATCATCATCATCATCGTCATCATCATCAATCTTTTAACGTCTGTCGTTAGACATAGACCTTCCCCGGGATTCGCCACAATTCTCTATCATGGGCGTCGCGGCGCCAGTATTTTCTGAATTTGTATAATTCATCTGTTCATTTCATGTTCAGTTGGCCTCAATTTCTCATGTGATCTCTGGGGATCTATGTTGTGAGACTTGACGTTCATCAGTTGTCTTTCATTCTTGCAACATGGCCTCCCCATTGCCAATTGAGTTTTTTAATGGTTTCTATGATGTCACAAACTCTCGTTTTCTTCTTTATGTACTGTGCTGTCTTGTGATCTCTCCATGTGAGGCCCAGCATTATTCTTTCATGTGCATGTTGCATGGTTCTCAATTTACAGGTCTGTCTCTTGGTTAGGTTCCATGTTTCAGCTCCATAAGTGACTATCGGGAGAATGCATTGGTTGTATACTCATCTTTTTAGGATTATTATCTGGTTCTTGAAAGTTGAGCTTGCTCTGCCGAAGGCTTACCATCCCAGAGTGATTCTTCACTTGATTTCCTCCTGTTTTGAGGGTCTCATGGGGATTCGTTGTCCTAGGTAGATGTAGTGGTCTACCTTGCCGAGGTTTGCATCTTCTATCTTGACAGTTATGTTCTTATTCTCCATATGATTGTTGCATATGATTTTCCTTTTACTGAAGTTCGTGTGTAGACCGACTTTTTGCTTTCTTTGCTTAGATCGTCTAGCATTAGTTGGAGGTCGTGTTGGTTCTCTGCGAAAAGGACGATGTTGTCTGCAAATCTAAGGTTGCTCAAGTATTCGCCGTCTATTTTGATTCCTCTATTCTCCCAGTCCATGTTTCGGAAGATCATCTCAAGACAGACTGTAAAGAGTTTGGGTGAGTTGGTATAATCTTCTTACTCCTTTTTGGATCTGAAAGGGTTCAGAGTCCTTATGTAGCCTAATGAAGGAGTTGCTGTGGTTGTATATGTGTTGCCGTAGGGCGATGGCTTTCATGACCATAGGAATTTCTACGGAGTCGAATGCCTTCTTGAAGTCTATAAATGCTACAGCGAGTGACATTTTGTATTCTGCTGTTTTCTCTTTCAGCTGATTTATTGAATGAAGTTGGTCCATGCTCGAGTAACTTCTGAATCCAACCTATTCTCGTGGTTAATTTTCGTCTAATGTTTTTGTAATCCGGTTGGTGATGATTTTTGTGAAAAGTTTGTATATGCAGTTGAGTTGGCTTATAGGTCTGTAGTTGTTGAGGTCTTTGTTGTTACCTCTTTCATTTAGAAGCGTTATAATAGCAGTGTTCCAGTCTTTTAGGACTTCACTATGTTTTAGACACAAGTTGAAAAGAATAGCTAGCTTTCCGTTGACGCTCTTACCAGCTTTTTTGAGTAGATCGATGGTGATGTTATCTGATCCGGGGCTATCCTTTTCTTTTTTTTTCTTTTTTTTTGGTCTGTTTGATTGCTTGCTTCACTTCCCATGATGTAACTTTGGGGAAGCCCTAGAACTGATTGTCGGCATCTTGTGTATTCTTGTCGATGTTGTTGTATTGTCTATGTTTTTAAGAGTAGAGTTCCTGGTAAAATTCTTGGGCGCATTCAACTATTTCATCTCTATTTTCTTCGAGAATGCTAGTGATCTGTTCCTTCCCTGTACTTATTGCTTTAAATCCTCGATGTTTTTCGAGATTAGTCTCGATGATGGCTGCTACATACCTTCTTTTGTCTTTTTTTTTCTTCTTTATTGTTTTGTTCAGATTTCTTCTATTTTTTCCCTAGTGATCGTTGGTGGTTTGAGGTTTCTGTGCTTTTCAATCAGTTTCCTGGTTTCATCTGAGATTTATCCTGGTTTCATGTAAATCTTTATTTGTATACTTATGATAACAATCAGTAGAGTGATAGATTATCTGAGATTTTACTGAAGGTCGCTGCGTTTCTTGGTTTAAACATATTGATTGCTTCTAATACAGAGGTTATTATTTTGTTGTGGTGTCGTTGACGTTGGTGTCGTTTTCGTCGGTAAGGATATCAAATTTGTTTTTCAATTCTAGCTTGAAGACTGGGGTGAGTTCATTTGGTACGTTTAGTGACTGCAGTCTAGTATGGAACATTTTCCTGTGTTCTTTATTTGTGTTTATTTGTATCTTACATCTTACCATTTTATGGTCGCTCCCTACATTTACTTTGTTTAGGATTTGGATGTCTTTGATGGTGTGGCTTTTGTCCGTTAAAATGTAGTCTATTTCGTTTTTGGTTTCATGGTTGGGGCTCTTCCAAGTCCATTTTCTATTGGGTTTCTTTTTGAAGAATGTGTTCATCATTTTGAAGTTGTTTGCCGTTGCAAAATTTACCGGATTTTCACCTCTCTCGTCCCGTCTTTTGTATCCGAATTCCTCGACACAGCGTTCGTTTCCTTGTCCTACTTGTGTGTTGAAATCTTCTATGATGATTTTGAAGTATCTTTTGGTATCTTGTGATAGGGAGTTCAAGTCATCATAGAAGTTGTTTATTTTTTCTCTGGTTGATTGCGAAGTGGGAGCATAGACTTGGATGACATTTAGCTTGTACCTCTCTGAGAGTTGGATGGTGACACTAGCTATGCGATATAAGATAGCTTTAAAGTCTACCACGTTGTCATTGAAGTCTTTATTGATGAGAAAGCCTGCTCCAATTTGTTTCACTTTCTCTCTCCCATAATTGTAGAGAAGATGTTTGCTTTTAAATTCTAATAGTTCCTCTCCTGGTCTTCTCACTTCGCTAAAAACCTATGATGTCCCTTTTGATATCTTTGATTTCGTTTTCTAGATTGGTCAGGTGAGAGTCTGTTAAGAGTGTCCTGGCGTTGTAGGAGCTGATGTATAACATTGTTCTCTTGTTTTGGGGTTTTGTTTGGGTTTAAAGATTCTGTTTGGGTTTTGTTTGGTTGGTCGCTGTCGGGTCGCATCACTCCTACCAAAGGCAAGAGATGCAACTGGGCCTTTTGGGACCGTTGGCCCAGCAGGAACGGGCATTCTCCTGGTGTAGTGTTTGGGTAGTCGCATTTGGAGCTCATCGTCCCCACCCAAAGCGAGTGAAATGGCTGGGCCTTTTGGGACCCAGCAAGAACAGTCGGTATAATTTTCATTGTGCGAACCATAGGGAGCGTTGGGCCATGCCCTACCACGCTGGCCTATGACGTGTTGGTAGGGCGTCTGGTGGATTGATCACTACTGGAGTCGTTCGGAGTGGCTTTAGAGCTCCACCGACTCTTAACACCCACTATCTGCTCCCGGTGGGTAAGCAAACAGATCTTGATGTACTTAGCACTGTACAGGGTGAAGGTTAGTGGACAAAGATTTGGAGTGAAAGATCTGAAAAGGTAAGAATTGAGGTATACAGAGTTGTCATTATTTTTTTTTTTTTTTAATCCTTTGCTATTTGATATTTATGCAGTCTACCTGGGCGAATCAACTGAGCTATTATCCTATTTTGAACTATGTGCATCTATAATGGGGTAAAGCTCTGTGATGTGGTGTACTAACATGTCTAATGGGATTGTTCAGCCAAAATGGTAATACGCGCTCCGTGATTAGTCAAGTTTTTAGTCAGTTGATGAAGACAATTTTTTGAATTTAACAAATCGTTTCCTCAATTATATTTCCACAGCTGAAGCTGTGGAAATTCTACGGATGTAGACAACTAAGATTATCTATAATTCCTCGCCTCTCCACTCATCTCAACATATGCCTGCATCTCCCTATTTTGTCTCTTATCCCTTCCAATCTTTATTGTCCCGCCATGATTTTATCTGAATGTAATACATAGATTAATAATGTGAAAGTATCCCTATTTTCTCTTATCTGACTTTCTTTTCTATCCTCTCTCTTCCTACGCTCTGATTAAACTACGTGACTTTCTTCTTCCCCTCTCTCTCGACATCTTTTATTAACCACTTTTTCTCTCTCAATTCTGTATTTCTTCTTATTACTAAATTTCTATTCTTGCCTTTTCTCTTCACTACCTAACCTCTTCTCTCCACTATTTCGTTTTACTCTTTTATTAAAGTTTATAGTAATACTTGTTTATAAATTGAATAAGCAGTACTTTGATTTTTTAAAATTCATAGCAAAAATAATACATTTTCATTGTAAAATTATTCTGGTTCACAAAACTGATTTTTATCCAATTTTTGTTTTACAAACGTGTAATTCCATTTATTAAAAAAATGAAAAAACAAGCAAAGTGAATCCGTTTCAAAAAAACAGTCTAGACGCCTATCGTTTGCTTCATTCAAATTTCTGTCTTCCAAAATTATTTTTAATTACTCAGCTTAAACTGATCAGAACATGAAGACCATACGCCATGACAAGCAGATCAATAGAAAGGATAAATCGGATATTTAGGTATCTGTAAGAAAGTGATGGATATAATTCTGAAGGACACTAAGCAAATCTATTCATATAAATATCATTTCTTGATTGCCCTGCATAACCACGTCCAGAATTTCTCAGATATCACCAATTTGATTTGTAAATGGAATTATAATCTGTCAATCTTCTTTAACACAATATTCACTTCTTCAATGTAGATAAAATTTTGATTGGTTATGCGAAAATGTATAGGAGGTTTAATGGTTCAATGGTGCTTATATATCAATGAGGGTGACCAAGAAAAAAATTCTTTGATTGATAATTCCTTTGCTGTCTTCAAAAAGAAATTTCACCCCTTTATTGCTTTGGTTCCAGTTTATTACTCATTTCCCAAGTTATGTATTACATCCAAAGGATTCCAAAAGCGGAATTGAGAAATTATGATATAAGTAAAGATTTTAAATCAACAGAAAAACACTACTAAATCCTAGGATAATTAGCCACTGTTTTCAAATAATACTAATTCAGTAACAATATTTCGATGTCTTTTTATCCGGTAACTTTTAACGGACATGAAAATATTTAAAAAAATATGAAATAAAAAGTGAAATTCATAAAGTAGATATGTGTTATTGAGACATTTATTGACTTATTTTTACAGAATAAGAAAAAAGAATAATTCTGTTTTAGAACATAAAGAATTGATCCGTTCACATTTTATTTGGGATCAGCTCAGTCAGGCGTTTAAGTTTCTTCACTCTCAAACTTTTCGAAGGATCGGCTTTTGATCAAGAGTTTCTGTAAAATATTAAAGAAATTATTTATGTAAATGTCCAATAATTATGCCCTTGGCATTTACATTAAAATTGTCCGTCATTAAATACTTTTACAGCATCGTTTCTTGAATACAAAACTATTACAAAAAACCATGGCACAATCCGCTGAATTATGTTCATGTCGTTTTTTGAGTGACACTTATTATAAATTAAACGTACAAATATAAGATTACACCATTATGGTACATATTATCAAAGAAAAGCATAGGTTTTCAGTCGACCAGAATAACAATGATGAATATTGTCATTAAAATTACGATTAGTTAAGAGGCTAATTATCTGTAATTCTTTCAAGTATCCAATCAGCAACACAAAACCGTCAGTGGAGGTTACACTGTTCTATAATGTAATTGTTTTATAAATTATGTCAATGAAGTCAATATACATGGCATTGGACTTAACTAAAATTCACTTACATCATTATTTTACTAATCTTCAAAGCAAATTCCAAACAAATATTGCTATCATTGAATGTGTTCATATTATGCAACGTTCTTAATGGGTGCATATAGAATTGACTTACCGTAATAGACGAAATCTTCATCACCAACGAGACCAAACTCTTTTCTGGTGGTGTGTGTGAAGCTACAATGTTTATCAATAGCAGAATATTCCATGGCTTTGCACTTATTTTTGGCACAATTCATTCTGCATTCGGCTAATGTTTTCACATTTGCATATTCCTCCAGATGGACACATGTGAAAATCGAGGCACCATGGATGACAATCTGCTTAGATTCTTCAAAATATGATTTTAGAAAACATAAAAAGAACAGAACGAACGAAGTAGAAAGAAATGAAACATTTCGAAAGTCATCTGTAATTTCTTTTAAACTTTGTTGACATGTTTTCATGAATATTAAGATCTCAATTACGATTTTGATTACGCTTAGAATTTTGAAATAAAAGTTTTCATTTGCAGACAGGAATTCGATTGAAACTTTTGGGCTAAGTGTCTGTGAGATTAATAGAATTATTTTAGCAATTTAAAGGATATAAACATTAAGATCAAAATCGAGAACACAGAACTGGAGAAAGTAGATCACTACATCTACCTAGGACAACGAATCTCCATGACACCATCAAAAGAAGAAGAAATCAAGCGGAGAATCACACTTGGATGGCAAGCCTTTGCCAGAGCTAGCTCAACCTTCAAAAATAAGAAGATCCCATTAATACTTAAAAGGAAGGGTGTATATCCAATGCAATAGTCACTAATGAAGCTGAAACATGGAACCTAACTTAGAGACAGATCCGCAAACTGAGAACCATGCAGCATGCACATGAAAGAATAATGCTGGGCCTCACATGGAAAGACCACAAGATAGCTCAGTACATCCGGGAAGAGACAAGAGTCAGAGACATCATAGAATCCACTAAAAAACTCAAATGGCAGTGGGCTGGCCATGTTGCAAGAATGGCGGACAAACGATGTACATTGCGACTCATTATATGGGTCCCCCTAGATCACATGCACAACCGAGGCCGGCAGAATATTAGATGTAGGGACGAGCTAGACAAAGTGCATGTTTTGATGTAGTACAGTAAAGGAACATTTTCACAAAGCATGGGATATGAGTATCAGAGGTTATGTAGATAGACGGAACTTTTATTTTTCACTTTTAAGGGTCAAAAATCAATAACAAACTTTCATTTTTCACTTTGAGGGGTCAAAATCAGGGGAAAATTTTCTTTTCTTTTCTTTCCTAGGTGCAATTAGAAGAGGGGATTTCTGCTCTCTTTTCTTCTCTTCCTTTATTCGAGGTCTCCTTCAGGGGTTAAAATTGGAGAGCAATTTATTTTCAATTTGTGTGGTCGAAATCCCAGGGATTTTCTGTTTTTCTTACTTTCAGGGGTCAAAATTGAAGGAACGTTTCTTCCAATTATAGGGGTCAAAATCCAAGGGATTTTCAATTTTCTCAGGGGTAAAAGATTGAGGGAACATTTTTTTCATCTTTAGAAGTGCAAATTGAAAGATATTTTTTTCCACACAGAGTAAAATGTAAGGGAATTCTTTTCCACCTTTAAGAGTCAATTTTTTTCGGGGGGGTCAAAATCGAGGAGAATATTTTCCCACTGTTAAGGGTCGAAATCCAAAGGAAATTCCTTTTCAATTGTGGGTGTCAAAATTGTGGAGGGAGATACTTTTTCATTTTAGTGGTCAAAATTCAGGAAGGAGATTTTTTTTAACCTTTAGGGGCCAAACTCGTGGAGAAATTATTTTTTACTCTTAGGTGTCTGACTTGAGGTGGGGAGAGATTTTTTCTCCACTTTTAGGGGGCAAATCAAGAGGGATAAACCCCCACCACCATCAACACCACACACACACAAAAAAACACACTAACTTTTAGGGGTCGAAAACCTGGGAAATATTGTTTTTAATTCTTTGGAGTCAAAATGGAGAGGGGGTTTCTTTTTTTTTTACTTTCGGAGGTAAAAATTGAGAAGTAATTTATCCTCCACTTTTTTTTTATTTTATCCTACGTTAGGATACGAAGTTGAAGGTTTTTTTTTTCACTTATAGGAGTCAAAATATGGGTGATTGTATTTTCACTTTCTTGGGCAAAGTTAAAGGGACATTTAAAAGGTCAAAATCGAGAGAAAATTATTTTCACTTTCAGGAGTCGAAATAGCATGGATTTTCTTTTTTTCAGATGAAATCGGAGGATCATATTCTTTTCAATTTTAGGGCAAAAAATCTAAGGGCATTATTCACTTATAGGGTCGAATTCGAGCGAGGATATTTTCACTTTGAGAGAAGAAAATCAAGAGGTAACTTTTTTTTTGGGGGGGGGGAATTGAAATCCAAGCAAATATTTCCTCCTTTTATTGGTCGAAATTGTGAGGGAAGTTTTTTTTTCTTATTTTTAGGCCTCGAAATCCCATGGATTCTCTTTCTTTTTCTTCTTCTTAGTTCTAGGAGTCAAAATCGTTGGAGAAGATTTCTTCCACTATCAGAGTTCAAAATCAGGATGGGGGATTTTTTTTTTATCTTTTATGGGTCAAAATCCAAGGGAATGCTTTTATTCTTTTTACTTTGAGGGGTCAAAATTGATGGGAAAATTTTCTTTCGCCTTTCGGGTTCAAAATTGAGAGGTGATTTTTTTTATTTATGGGCAGATTGAATTAAACGCTATCTGATTCCCAATTTTTTTATCTTTTTACATCTTTTGAGGGACTGCAATTATACCGCTCGTCGGAACTGGTATTTAATCTGATAACTATTAATTCTTTGTTGCATCGATATCAGTTTTTTTTAAGTAATTGTTTTTGTTTTTTCTTCTGTTTTTCCATATTTCTAAGGTCGGAGTATGTGCCAGAAATTTATATTAGTCTAATAAAATATAATATGTTATGATGAAGCTGTGACCCAGTACCTTAACTGTACAGAAGAGTGATATAGTATATCTTCCAAGAAAGAACAAAATGACAAAAATAATTCTACTTTTTCAATGCTTGCATCTGCATGACATTGCGCTAATTTAAGGACAAAATGAATTCTGATGATAAAATTCTGATAGGCAAACCATGAATTCTTTGTATGAAAAATTGATTGATATGAATTTAAATTTATTTTACACCTATTATCGCGACGAGTAGCATGTTTGATGGATAATTTGTCGATATGCTACAAATAGAATTTTTTGTTTTTTACAATTTTGCCACAAACATTTTAACGGACTTTATGTTACATAATATATTAATGTTGCGTGAGGTTAATTTCAAGTAATCTCTAGTTAAAAAAAAAAAATACTCACCAATGAGCTGATAGAAATCTTTGTAGGGACAATCACCAGAAGTTAAGCTACGTTTCTCTGCATTAAAAGACAATAACTCACACTTTTCTCTGAGCAAATCAAAGTTAAACGATTTGCATTGTTTAATGCGAAGACAATGTCTGGCACATTCTTTTGGAATCTTAGTGATTATTTTCTTGATTGGTTTTCCTTCCATGAAAGCAACTGATACGCGAATAAACATGTGCATCTCTACATAAAAGAATTGGAAAATCGATTATTGTTTGAATATCAGTAATAATTATGATGAAAAATATACATGATATGATGAAAAAAATTTGAAATGCTGAAAACTAATAACAATAATATTATGACAAAGGTTTTTTTTCTTTTACTTATCATATGTAAACGTAAATATATTTCATTTTCTTCAACATACAGTTTATTACTTATTTAACATGTTAACCGGCGTTCCTATACTCCATGGTGGATTTCTTTTTGTCATGGGATTTTTGACGATAAAAGATTTCATGAAGATTATTGCAGCAAAAGATATTTTCTTCTATTAAACTTGGATATTCCTGTATATGAAATGCATAACTTTTTTATCGAACTTTTTTCATTTCACTTTTTTAGTAATGGTACACATAGCCTAATACAAGATTATTTAACTTGAATGAAAAATGCAATGCTTTTATTCGGAAGTAATTGCAAATCTTTTGAAATTGCTTAGATTCTTGAACTTAACCATTCCCAACGTGCATGTATCATTGCGCACTGACATCATATTTCAACAGACTTTGATATGACCAGGAAAAATGGGTAAGATCTGTATGCACCGGGATTTATGCATTGATTTACATTTATGCGAATAGACAAAAAACAAATAGACATACCTGAACCTAGATATTCTGGAGGAATAATTGGTGCTGAAATAAAAGATAGATGCTAATTATTAACATGAATATAAAAATTGGTAGTAATAGAGATATGACTGCCGAGTCTGTTTGGAAAATCTGTGGAAGGCTCACCGAACATTTTCATTGATCATTTACGCCTCCAACATATTTTTCTATTCGGTTGCAAAACTTTGCTCTGTAGATGATTAAAATCAAACGCAACATATAGAATATTTGGAATTCTCTTGTGCATTTTCAAACACTTTCAATACACAATCGCTATAAAAACTTATTGATGATATATATATATATATATATATATATATATATATATATATATATATATATATATATATATATATATATAAGCCCGTTTTAATCTGGCAAGAAGCTAGAGGAGTGTCGCCCTAAGTAGACAGCAAATACATCAATAACAGTGTGAATTTTGCTGAAGACACTAATTTTACTTTGATTTACTACACAGCAACAGTAATGGGGGACACGATCAATTTTTCTATATTGATTAATAAACTGCAAGCCTATCTTGCCATATTTTGCAATACAACAGGATCCTATGTAATAATAATTTATGAAGGGTCATGAATAAAAACCATTGTGCATGAAACGATGAATTAGTAAATATGTAATGAAAACATGGGTTCGATAGCTTTTAAATTAGTACAGGCTTCAAATATAACTGTGTTCTACTTACGTAGAGGTTCAATGATTTCTGCAAAATGAAATAAAAATGAAATTATGTATCGAAATATTGTCCAAGAAAGTAATAATTTTCATTTCATCCAAACAACTTATACTTTCAGCAAATTTGGCAAAAATTAAATCTCCCTAAAATTCAATTTGACCAAACATTTATAAAGAGAACCAGAAAATAACCAGAAATTACTTACAGAAACAAAATTCAAATAATCCTCTAATTTAACACGACAGAATGATCAACAATGAGTCACTCATCCATGGAAAGCAAATAATTCTCTATCGATTCCGAATTGATTTCATAGTATATGCATACGAAAGGAAATTTTATTCGTAATCTATGAATTTCCATTAAGTTGTAAATTAAAATACGTGTTGATAGAATGAATTTTCAAAAATGTACAGTTGACTTTTAATGTCAAAACCCTTGCAAATTTCTTACTAAATTATAATTTTAAAAAATGGGAAATCACCTCGGCAGATTCCATTAATCATTTTGAAACCATCTTTACAGCCACATATTCGTTCACCACCTTGGACTTCACACACGCTGTTCGAACCACATCCAGCAGTTTTCTTGGTTTTACCTCCAGGCAGGCAAACGATCTTTTCTTTACAGTCATTTGACAAGACTGTGGTGTTAACCTAGAGGGAAAAAGTAACAAAAAGGGGAAATGTTATGAGTCATCAATATCATTTCATGTTTGGATATTTTTTATTCTATTTATTTTGACAATTCTTCGATGGAAAAATCGCAGCTTAATAATTGATTTTCTTCGGGGTTTTTTTTTGTTGTTGTAGTTGTTGTTGTCACAAATAAATCATCTCGAGTAAATGCATGGTTGATTATGTGTAATTCATGTTAATTGCAATGAGATTCGGGCCCTTAATTTCATTGGATCGAGCAAATTATCTACAATGGTTGAAATGAAAAAAGGTGATAATTACAGTCAAGTATATTCCTTCGATGGTACAACCACATAAACTAATTGGGACGCATTTGTCACCGCTGAGAATAGTTCCGCGTTTACACACACATCCCTCCATAAATCCATCATTACACACTGGTTTGCGATCAGAACACGATGGTTGACAGGCTCTAGTTTTGTAGGTGTAAACCATATTCCTTGGACATTTCATCGCTGAAAAATTGAACCATATATCAAATTCCATCTATTTTTCGTCAATCTTTCAGGGGAAAAAGATAATTCCACTACTAAATACAATTAGGAGAGATTTTTCATCTTTATCGTCGATACAAGATAGGAATATCAATTAATACAGTAAACCGCTGCTGGTTTCAAGATTTATGAGAAACTAATCATCCATTTCATAAAAAATGGTATAAATCATTTCTTGTGGAAGTAAAAAGTTATAATATCAGTTACTTTGATTGATTCACACATCTCATTATAATTGAATTTTCCAATTAACCTATCTCTATCTCACTGACGAATCTATCTATTGTTCTTATGTTTCCATAACAGATCATTAAACAAAAAAAAAAACAAGTAAAATCTTCATGCTCTACAAATCAGGTAGTAGTTTGAATATACTTACGGCATTTTGCTGCACGCCTCCATTCTATCAGGATATTTAATTCTTCACATTTTTTAGCCAGGGTTTCATACGCCTGACACACGACAGTCTTGAAAACTTTCGGCGTTTTCTTGTAAGCGCAAGCATCAATTTTGCAGGCCTGGACGTAATCTTTTGCAGAGCTACCGAGTTTACGCAAACATTTACCGAACGGCCCTCTTACATTCGATAAAAGTGAGCAAGCCGTTACTTCTTTGCCTTTGCAAGTCTGAGGAAAATCGACAACTTTACAGCTGAAAAATATCACAATTTGGAGTCATCATTATACTTGTAACCTGGTGTTATTGACTCCAGCATTGAAAGTGAAATTATTTTTCCTTGGTCATATCATCATGCATACTCTAATATGATAACATTTAATGCAAATGGGTTTGATGTGTGCAACAGCATCGAAGACTATCAATATGCCAAGTACTTCTATCTCAATAAAATATTCTTTGATAACTATCAGCATCACTTAGTGAGTACCCAGCATTCAAGGAGCCGGCAAAACACAACCTTTGCAGGTAAATTACATTGAGATGTAATTGCATACATTGCGTACACAATGCAAATATCAACAATATATACTCTGAGATTATCACATTGTATTATTGAGATACAATGTTAAAGAAGATACTATTTGTTCATACCAATGTTCAGATAAATTGAGATTCACAGATCGAAAAGATATCAATCAATGTCTCTTCAAACGTTACTGTATACCGAAGACTTATTTGTAAGTATATTCCCAATAAACATGCATTAATTGATAGATACTGAATACTTACTTCTTTTGTGGCTTATCACTGTCATCAATGACTTCGTAACTTTGGCCAATTAAAGAATATCGGTTTCTTTTTCTAGAGACATCGACACCAGCCTTTGTCTTATAATCGTCTTTCTTTCCATTACAATCTCCACAAATTCCAGAAAGCTGATTTCTATAGATGCCAGGTGTTCTAACAATCACTCGGTGTCTACCGTCAAATTGAACCTTTACGCCAAAATTGGTGGTCACCTTGATCCAACCAGCCGAATAGACGGCAGAGAATCCCATGAAATTCTTTAGAGGAAGGGTCATCAATTCGCCATTTACCTGAGAAGAACAAGAAAAAATAAGATTATTCGAGTGAATCATTGATACAGTTTGCTGAATGAGAATTGTCACCTACTGTTTCATTTCTCTCAGTGGATTATTTGCCGGTCATATTGTAGTTGACTTACCAGGATTTGACAAGTATAAGTTATCGAGGTTTTGACTTGAGATATGCAACGATGGCTCTCTCTTGAATTTCTGTCAGAATGAATAATCTAACACTCAAAGTGATATAATATGGCAATTCATGCAATTACTTACACTGAGTTTACTGCCTGGCAATAACCTAATTGTGGCACCGTTGAGTTTGAGGTCGACCAGTCGAGTATAGGACACCCGCGTGTTTCCACGATGCTCATTTTTAACTTCCACAATGAAATAGGGTAATCTGCTCGTCTTCTTTGGTGTGGCCAACGTGTATTTGCACACTCCCATGAAATGGATCCATTGTCCATCAAATGTCTTGTAATGGGGATCACCTGAACCGCTACACACACATTCGGGAACGCCTGAAAAATTGATTTTGGCATTTTGTAGCTTCGAATTCAGAGGATATTCACTAATCAGCTCAAATGTCAAAATTCCTCATCATAATGAAAAAAAGAAATTACAAAATGAAAGTTCTTAATGAAATCACATATTCAATATAAATGAAAATAGTTCAAACAAAACATTTATAAAAACATTTCCGCGGAATGTCATCATTATTTATTGTTTACCCTCTTGTAATTGTTAAGAGTGATTTACTTCCTTCTGTGTGACATTATAACAATGTGTTCTAGGCTCAAATATCTGATATAGTACATTTCTTAAGATTGAAGATGGCACGTAGAGCAAAGATTTTAATTCATAGATACAAAAACAATGAGTAAATAGAATGGACAAATAAAAAGGGCCAAGTGCTTACGTTTTTCACAATGTCTTCCAAAGAAACCTTTTTGACATGAGCATTTGTATCCAATGCCATTTGAGCTGCAAACGCCGCCATTTCTACAAAGTTTCCGAGTGCATAGATTCACTGCAACGACTGAAATAACATTATTCAGAATAAAGTCGGTCAGTGAACTAGCAGCACGAATGTGCATGCATGTATGTTAGCAAGCATGTATAGATATCGATATAGGTATGCTTGTGTGTGTGTATGCGTACATATCTTTTACATATACCTTTACCTTGAATCTTATCTACTGAATACGTCCCCTCACACGTACAGTGAACGGAAACAAGTATTTTGACACTTACAAAATGTTCATTCAATGAAATAAGGTAATCTGTTCGTCTTCTTCGGCGTGGCCAACGTGTATTTGCATACTCCCATGAAATGGATCCATTGTTCATCAAATATCTCGTAATGGGGATCACCTGAACCACTGCAAACACACTCAGAGACTCTTTAAATACGATTCATAATTTTTTTTTTTTTTGCATTTAATCTTTGAGTTACCTTGAATGGTGCAGTAAAATTGTTCTCAAATTTTCAGTGCTGTTGAAAGTTGCACTGTTCAAGATCTTATTATAATTTAATGTGTTTTTCCAGCTTATACTCAATTTTACATTTTACATATCGGCCTATAAATTGACATTCTCCATTAAGAAAAAAAATAAAAACTACGAAATAGGAACCCCTAATAAAAAGAATGAACAGGCAATTTTGGCATGAAAATCAGAATAAATCATACGTAAAAATATGTGAAATGAATTGATAGATTTATTATTTACTCTTGGCAATCTTAAAATTTCTTGAAAAGTTCTTTAGTTCCTTTTGTTTGACATTATGATAATATATTATAGATTCAAATATCTCAAGTGCACATCTCTTAAGATTGAGACGGTGCGACGTGAATCGATTTAAATTCAGACACACAAACATTAATTTGGTAAGTAAAATGAGAAGAAAAAAGAGCAAATGATAATGTGCTTATGTCTTTCACACCTTTTTCCGACAAAACCTTTTTGACAAGTGCATTTATATCCAATGATATTGAACTTACAAGTACTGCCATTTCTACAAGGATTTCGATTTCATGGATTCTCTACAATTATTGAAATACGCATTTATAAGCAAAAATTCAGGATAGAACAGTATGTATATGTCGATAGGTATATGTATTTATGTGTGTATATGCACAAGCACCGGCATGTGTGTGTGTGTGTGTGTGTGTGTGTGTGTGTGTGTGTGTGTTTGTGTGTGTGTGTGTGTGTGCGTGTGTGTTTGTATGTGTGTGAGAAATGTGGAACATTGGAATGCATACCCGTGCGTGTGTGTAGTTTAAGATTATGATCATATGTTTTGTAGAAAGTATGTCTGTCAGGCTTCACTTCTTTCTTGAAAGCATTTGGCTCTACGCATTGTTTGTATTTTTATCAGTCTTTCATTAGTCGTGATTGTCTTTCCAGGATTATTTGCTTAATGATAATTTTATTAACATATCACTGGCATCGTTCGATTTGGACATGAAATCTACTGAATTATAGGTGAAAGCATAGTGTTATCCAACGGCTACGTAATTACTCGATTCAGGGCTATTGCTGCATCATTCACTGTTCCCTAGTGATTGGAAATTTGTGATTTTCAAATATAAATTCAATTTACATTGGAAAAATAATGAATATCTTCTCATTCATTTTGTAAGAATAGATGACAAAATTTTATATTCAGGAGATTATCTTTCAATATGCTCGTAACCGGAGATTCTATTCGTAATCTATGAATTTCAACGAACTAAATTATGAAAGAATATCTGATTTACTCTAGACGTCGGAACTCTTGCAAATTTCGAAATAAAATGAAACAAAAGTTAAAATTACTTCGGCAGATTCCATTAATCATTTTGAAACCATCTTTACAGCCACATATTCGTTCACCACCTTGGACTTCACACACGCTGTTCGAACCACATCCAGCAGTTTTCTTGGTTTTACCTCCAGGCAGGCAAACGATCTTTTCTTTACAGTCATTTGACAAGACTGTGGTGTTAACCTAGAGGGAAAAAGTAACAAAAAGGGGAAATGTTATGAGTCATCAATATCATTTCATGTTTGGATATTTTTTATTCTATTTATTTTGACAATTCTTCGATGGAAAAATCGCAGCTTAATAATTGATTTTCTTTGGGGTTTTTTTTGTTGTTGTAGTTGTTGTTGTCACAAATAAATCATCTCGAGTAAATGCATGGTTGATTATGTGTAATTCATGTTAATTGCAATGAGATTCGGGCCCTTAATTTCATTGGATCGAGCAAATTATCTACAATGGTTGAAATGAAAAAAGGTGATAATTACAGTCAAGTATATTCCTTCGATGGTACAACCACATAAACTAATTGGGACGCATTTGTCACCGCTGAGAATAGTTCCGCGTTTACACACACATCCCTCCATAAATCCATCATTACACACTGGTTTGCGATCAGAACACGATGGTTGACAGGCTCTAGTTTTGTAGGTGTAAACCATATTCCTTGGACATTTCATCGCTGAAAAATTGAACCATATATCAAATTCCATCTATTTTTCGTCAATCTTTCAGGGGAAAAAGATAATTCCACTACTAAATACAATTAGGAGAGATTTTTCATCTTTATCGTCGATACAAGATAGGAATATCAATTAATACAGTAAACCGCTGCTGGTTTCAAGATTTATGAGAAACTAATCATCCATTTCATAAAAAATGGTATAAATCATTTCTTGTGGAAGTAAAAAGTTATAATATCAGTTACTTTGATTGATTCACACATCTCATTATAATTGAATTTTCCAATTAACCTATCTCTATCTCACTGACGAATCTATCTATTGTTCTTATGTTTCCATAACAGATCATTAAACAAAAAAAAAAACAAGTAAAATCTTCATGCTCTACAAATCAGGTAGTAGTTTGAATATACTTACGGCATTTTGCTGCACGCCTCCATTCTATCAGGATATTTAATTCTTCACATTTTTTAGCCAGGGTTTCATACGCCTGACACACGACAGTCTTGAAAACTTTCGGCGTTTTCTTGTAAGCGCAAGCATCAATTTTGCAGGCCTGGACGTAATCTTTTGCAGAGCTACCGAGTTTACGCAAACATTTACCGAACGGCCCTCTTACATTCGATAAAAGTGAGCAAGCCGTTACTTCTTTGCCTTTGCAAGTCTGAGGAAAATCGACAACTTTACAGCTGAAAAATATCACAATTTGGAGTCATCATTATACTTGTAACCTGGTGTTATTGACTCCAGCATTGAAAGTGAAATTATTTTTCCTTGGTCATATCATCATGCATACTCTAATATGATAACATTTAATGCAAATGGGTTTGATGTGTGCAACAGCATCGAAGACTATCAATATGCCAAGTACTTCTATCTCAATAAAATATTCTTTGATAACTATCAGCATCACTTAGTGAGTACCCAGCATTCAAGGAGCCGGCAAAACACAACCTTTGCAGGTAAATTACATTGAGATGTAATTGCATACATTGCGTACACAATGCAAATATCAACAATATATACTCTGAGATTATCACATTGTATTATTGAGATACAATGTTAAAGAAGATACTATTTGTTCATACCAATGTTCAGATAAATTGAGATTCACAGATCGAAAAGATATCAATCAATGTCTCTTCAAACGTTACTGTATACCGAAGACTTATTTGTAAGTATATTCCCAATAAACATGCATTAATTGATAGATACTGAATACTTACTTCTTTTGTGGCTTATCACTGTCATCAATGACTTCGTAACTTTGGCCAATTAAAGAATATCGGTTTCTTTTTCTAGAGACATCGACACCAGCCTTTGTCTTATAATCGTCTTTCTTTCCATTACAATCTCCACAAATTCCAGAAAGCTGATTTCTATAGATGCCAGGTGTTCTAACAATCACTCGGTGTCTACCGTCAAATTGAACCTTTACGCCAAAATTGGTGGTCACCTTGATCCAACCAGCCGAATAGACGGCAGAGAATCCCATGAAATTCTTTAGAGGAAGGGTCATCAATTCGCCATTTACCTGAGAAGAACAAGAAAAAATAAGATTATTCGAGTGAATCATTGATACAGTTTGCTGAATGAGAATTGTCACCTACTGTTTCATTTCTCTCAGTGGATTATTTGCCGGTCATATTGTAGTTGACTTACCAGGATTTGACAAGTATAAGTTATCGAGGTTTTGACTTGAGATATGCAACGATGGCTCTCTCTTGAATTTCTGTCAGAATGAATAATCTAACACTCAAAGTGATATAATATGGCAATTCATGCAATTACTTACACTGAGTTTACTGCCTGGCAATAACCTAATTGTGGCACCGTTGAGTTTGAGGTCGACCAGTCGAGTATAGGACACCCGCGTGTTTCCACGATGCTCATTTTTAACTTCCACAATGAAATAGGGTAATCTGCTCGTCTTCTTTGGTGTGGCCAACGTGTATTTGCACACTCCCATGAAATGGATCCATTGTCCATCAAATGTCTTGTAATGGGGATCACCTGAACCGCTACACACACATTCGGGAACGCCTGAAAAATTGATTCTGGCATTTTGTAGCTTCGAATTCAGAGGATTTTCACTAATCAGCTCAAATGTCAAAATTCCTCATCATAATGAAAAAAAGAAATTACAAAATGAAAGTTCTTAATGAAATCACATATTCAATATAAATGAAAATAGTTCAAACAAAACATTTATAAAAACATTTCCGCGGAATGTCATCATTATTTATTGTTTACCCTCTTGTAATTGTTAAGAGTGATTTACTTCCTTCTGTGTGACATTATAACAATGTGTTCTAGGCTCAAATATCTGATATAGTACATTTCTTAAGATTGAAGATGGCACGTAGAGCAAAGATTTTAATTCATAGATACAAAAACAATGAGTAAATAGAATGGACAAATAAAAAGGGCCAAGTGCTTACGTTTTTCACAATGTCTTCCAAAGAAACCTTTTTGACATGAGCATTTGTATCCAATGCCATTTGAGCTGCAAACGCCGCCATTTCTACAAAGTTTCCGAGTGCATAGATTCACTGCAACGACTGAAATAACATTATTCAGAATAAAGTCGGTCAGTGAACTAGCAGCACGAATGTGCATGCATGTATGTTAGCAAGCATGTATAGATATCGATATAGGTATGCTTGTGTGTGTGTATGCGTACATATCTTTTACATATACCTTTACCTTGAATCTTATCTACTGAATACGTCCCCTCACACGTACAGTGAACGGAAACAAGTATTTTGACACTTACAAAATGTTCATTCAATGAAATAAGGTAATCTGTTCGTCTTCTTCGGCGTGGCCAACGTGTATTTGCATACTCCCATGAAATGGATCCATTGTTCATCAAATATCTCGTAATGGGGATCACCTGAACCACTGCAAACACACTCAGAGACTCTTTAAATACGATTCATAATTTTTTTTTTTTTTTGCATTTAATCTTTGAGTTACCTTGAATGGTGCAGTAAAATTGTTCTCAAATTTTCAGTGCTGTTGAAAGTTGCACTGTTCAAGATCTTATTATAATTTAATGTGTTTTTCCAGCTTATACTCAATTTTACATTTTACATATCGGCCTATAAATTGACATTCTCCATTAAGAAAAAAAATAAAAACTACGAAATAGGAACCCCTAATAAAAAGAATGAACAGGCAATTTTGGCATGAAAATCAGAATAAATCATACGTAAAAATATGTGAAATGAATTGATAGATTTATTATTTACTCTTGGCAATCTTAAAATTTCTTGAAAAGTTCTTTAGTTCCTTTTGTTTGACATTATGATAATATATTATAGATTCAAATATCTCAAGTGCACATCTCTTAAGATTGAGACGGTGCGACGTGAATCGATTTAAATTCAGACACACAAACATTAATTTGGTAAGTAAAATGAGAAGAAAAAAGAGCAAATGATAATGTGCTTATGTCTTTCACACCTTTTTCCGACAAAACCTTTTTGACAAGTGCATTTATATCCAATGATATTGAACTTACAAGTACTGCCATTTCTACAAGGATTTCGATTTCATGGATTCTCTACAATTATTGAAATACGCATTTATAAGCAAAAATTCAGGATAGAACAGTATGTATATGTCGATAGGTATATGTATTTATGTGTGTATATGCACAAGCACCGGCATGTGTGTGTGTGTGTGTGTGTGTGTGTGTGTGTGTGTGTGTGTGTGCGTGTGTGTTTGTATGTGTGTGAGAAATGTGGAACATTGGAATGCATACCCGTGCGTGCGTGTAGTTTAAGATTATGATCATATGTTTTGTAGAAAGTATGTCTGTCAGGCTTCACTTCTTTCTTGAAAGCATTTGGCTCTACGCATTGTTTGTATTTTTATCAGTCTTTCATTAGTCGTGATTGTCTTTCCAGGATTATTTGCTTAATGATAATTTTATTAACATATCACTGGCATCGTTCGATTTGGACATGAAATCTACTGAATTATAGGTGAAAGCATAGTGTTATCCAACGGCTACGTAATTACTCGATTCAGGGCTATTGCTGCATCATTCACTGTTCCCTAGTGATTGGAAATTTGTGATTTTCAAATATAAATTCAATTTACATTGGAAAAATAATGAATATCTTCTCATTCATTTTGTAAGAATAGATGACAAAATTTTATATTCAGGAGATTATCTTTCAATATGCTCATAACCGGAGATTCTATTCGTAATCTATGAATTTCAACGAACTAAATTATGAAAGAATATCTGATTTACTCTAGACGTCGGAACTCTTGCAAATTTCGAAATAAAATGAAACAAAAGTTAAAATTACTTCGGCAGATTCCATTAATCATTTTGAAACCATCTTTACAGCCACATATTCGTTCACCACCTTGGACTAGTTTTACCATAATTTACACGATTATTTGAGTTTTTTGTTCGTTTGTCCATACCTAATTTACGCTAAAACTCTAAGGTCTTTTGACGTGAATGGCATGGAGAATCTTTTAAAGTCGACTTCTCAGTTAGGCTGAACTTGGAGATCATTCGAGTTCACCAGGGATCATTCTCAACTCAATTCTTGTTTCTAAACATCGGGAACGAAAGATTTTCAGATTGGAATTTTATCCAGTATTTCTTCTTGCGAATGGCCAAAATATTTCTGACGACAAAATCGATTCTCATCAAGTTTCAGGTGTCTTTCTAGGTGTAGGCCTGATAAAATACACACACACACACACACACACACGTGCATACACACTCACATAAGTTGTTTTTAGCTGCCTAGTGCTCTTCCCAAGACTTCAACTGAAAGCTTGGACTCCCATCATGCTTCTGAGAAATCTACATCCACCTGCGGTAGGAAATGGAATTTGACTAGATGTTTATCAGCTTCTCTCACTTGTCATCGTAACTGGAGTAAGCAAAAAGAAGGACATGTTTATCTCCAGGATTCCAACAGATTTGCTCAAGCAAATCCAATGCTCCAAGTGACTTTACCCTAACCATCAACAAGGCACATGGATAATCTCTGAAGATTGTTGTCCTCAACTTGACTTTTCCGTGCTTTTCACATCACCTGCTAGATGTTTTTTTTTTTCTAGGATTGGATCAGCGAACAACCTTTTCATACTGGCACCGAAAGTTTTCTACCCGGAAACCCGGTCAAATTAAGGGACTACATCATCTGGTTTGTATTGTGAATCACATAATTTACTACTTCAAATGTAAGTAGAGAAAAACATCTCAGATTAATGTAGAAGAATGAATGCTCAAATACCTGCTGAGACGCAATTTCCCCTCTTCAGCTTGAATCCTTTTTTGCACACACAACCTCGAACGCCATTGTTGATTCCACAAACACTATTGGCTCCACAGGGTTTCAGCCTTTGGGTAACCAATCTGCCATTGGCTCGGCAAGATGTTTTAAAAAGACACTTTGAGTCAGTTATTACTTCGTTAACCTGTATTAAAAATCACTCAAGCATGAGAAGAATTCAGACAGTGAACAAAAAGCGTGTGAATGCTGCAACAATCGTAGGTTAGGTATTCATTCGAAGATATGAGACCAGGGAAAAATAGAAAAATAGATGGTAATGTTTCTCGCTGAGTCAATAAAAATTAATATCTTGAATTCTTGTGGATGATGCCAATAACAAGAATAAATGATAAAACAACTACAACAACAACAACAACAATAATAATGATAAGTCGCCCAGAAGGAGCATAAGTAAAGACACGATAGAGTAGCAACGATGATACACTGGGAACTAAGCAAACAAATGGGATTCAACCCTGTGGAAAAGTGGTATCAGCACAAGCCAGAGGCAGTTTTGGAGAATGACAACCACAAACTACTCTGAGACTTTGACATCCAAACTGACCACCTCATCCAGGCAAGAAAACCGGACTTAGTAATTGTAGACAAAAAAAGGAAGGCCTGCCAAATAGTAGACGTTGCTGTACCTGCCGACCATAGAGTAAAAAAGAAGGAGAGTGAAAAACGGGAAAAATACTAGGACTTAGCAAGAGAGTTAAGGAAAATGTAGAACATGAAAACCAGGGTAGTACCGGTCATAGTGGGCGCACTAGGAACAATCCCCAAAACGCTGAGGGTAAGACTGAAGGAGATCGGAATTAGGTGAAGATAGTGCTGTAGTCTGTACGGTCTCAAGAATTGAGACCGTACAGACTACAGCACTACTGGGAACTACACGGATACTGAGGAAGGTGCTAGAGATATAAGTACTGCAACGAATTTTAGCCCTGACATGATAGGTGAAAGAGAGAGGAGACGCTAGCTGAAAACCTTAGGAGACTTATTGTCACTCAGCCTTCAGTGATAACCATTGGGCAACCGGTGTGAAACTGTAAATCGCAGAATTACTGCGACCTATGAGTACTAGGAGAGGAGGGCTGGAATCTTGAGAAGACTTGCTGTCACTCAAACTCCAGCGGTTACCACCAGGCAATTGGTGTGAGCTTCCTAATTATTATAATAATAATAATAATAATAATAATAATAATAATAATAATAATAATAATAATAATAATAATAATAATAATAATGATGATGATGATGATGATAATCATCGTATGATGATATAATTATACTCAGACTCACACATGCACACTGCAGTTATGTGCAAGTGCACTGGAATTTGGACAGTACATACTGTCAGTAACCTGGTTTTAAAAAACAGCGACAAAATTATATTACTACAGATTATTATCAGGATTTTACCAGTCGACAATGTTTCAAATTAGATTTTACCAAAACTAAAGATTGTTTTTTTTGTTTTTTTTTTTAAACTGGCCAAAACTGGCACGTTCCAGACTAATGGTTTTCTTAGAATTGATCAATTCTGTGGTCTTTATCTATATTTCCTCAGTTCGATTCAGCTGTATCAATAGACCTGAGTTATCAGAGAAATTGAAGACCACATGGCACTTTTCTGATCGAATTTCTTGGAAACGTGTTTTGAGAAAAAATCAATTCGAATTTATGTTTCGAAATTATCCCGTAGCTACCACTTTTTCGACCATGCCCTTTGACCATCTGGATTTGGATATGTAGAATAATCTCATTCAGTGATATGACGTATGGAGTGTGGTCAATCCCTGATGATGATGATTTTGACCTTACATCAAATGATATCATCAAATTTAGCTTGAAGGAGTGGATTATCATAAGTTTGGAAAAAGGATATCAAAATGTGTTTCCAAATTTGGGAAACAAAGGACATTATTAGAAATGATCTATTTGCTGCATTTGTAATAAATTTCATTCACCGAGTATGGTATGTTTACTTATATATGCACGATTCACTTATAGGCAGATATTTTTCCAATCGAAACAGGTGAGAGACACCCCCAATGTAAGGAGCGACCGACCAACGGAGACAGTAGTCTTTCGAAGAAGAACTCTAACGGCAGAAATGGAAGAGAGAATCTGAAGTTGAAGGTGGAAACAGAAGTTTGGTCTTGACTTCAACCATTTATTGTTCTGCCTAGAGTCGCTCACTTCTCCAAGTGATCCACTTTTTCTCCAAACTGCCATTAGATAAGGATATTTCAAAAACGGAAGGTTTGATTGCTCTAACAATCGAAGAAATGAATCAAACAAACGGATTTTTTTATTCTTTCATTTTTAATTTGTAACCCCAGACTTGCACACGCTTCGACTTGGATCTATAGCAATCTTTGAACTTTTGCACAACGTGAGGAGGACGGCGACATATGTTAAGTGTCGCAACCAGACAGCTGGTTTCGGCAAAAGTGTTATACTGATTGTCAACGAAGAAAAATATGTTTGTTATTCGACCAAAGATTTCTGTTGTAATATCTCTATTCAATCAACATTACGCTCAAATCATCTGAAGAATTATAGTATGCCAATGATTGAATAGTGTTCGACATTTCCTCCAAAAGGCAACACTTCCCGTCAATTATTACTTCGTTAACCTGTATTAAAATCATACAAGCAGAGTTGAAAAGATGAATTCAGGCAGAGAATAAAAAACATGTAAATGATGCAACAATTGTTTTGGCATTTATTCAAAGACTGGAGGTCAGGGTAGGAATAGAATAATCGGTGGTAATTCTTGTGAATAGTACCAATTACAAAAATAACGGAGAAAAGGAATTCAATATTCTATTTTTCCTCGAATATCCTAAATGAAAACATTTCCCGATTCTAGATTTTACCATCATCTTTATGACTGAAATATGAAATATACAAGATGGTGAGGGAAATCAAGAAAATGTACATTTCTTTTATGAAAGTTTCAAAATCTATGAATTTTGACGATCATTATTGTAGAATAACAAGAAAGATTTTGAAGCTCTCATATTTTGGGGGTTTGAGGTGAAATTTGAATATCAATAAAAGCATTTGACCGTGAATAGGTGTTCCTTGACCTGATTTAACTTTACATTACTCTGAATGTATGATGTAAAAGAATGTTATTATAAAGATAATATCTATGATAATGATAATAATGATTATAATGATAATGATGATGATGATGATGATGATGATGATGATGATGATGATGCTGAAAAGTAAATCATATTAAGATATAATTTACTCAGACTCACACACACACATACACACACACACACACACACACACACACACAATCATAAGCAAGCACATTGAAATCCATGCGTATTTCACTATGCATTTATTGTCAGTAAATGAAAACATGTTAGCAGTTCGAGAGAAATTCCTGAAGCATCATATTCATTTGATGAACATGATTTAAGTTTTCCAAAGAATAATTTCATATCAAGGATTAACATCCGATATTCCCATAAAGAGAAACAGTCAAGTGTGTCAACATGTATCTGGTGTTCTGAAATTATTCCTTGCATCATTTTGGACCTGACATTTATATACCAAACGTTAAATATGGTTTGTCACCTTCTCAGTAATGTTTAGTATACATGTGTGAATCAAAAGACTATACTTACAAGCATGTAGATTCCTTTATTATTGCAACCACATTTCGATCTGGGAACACATTTATCACCACTGAGAATAAGTCCTCTTCTACACACGCATCCTTCTGCACGAGCTGTACACCTCGGCTTACGATTGGTGCAAGTAGGTTGACAGGCCAGTGCATTAAATCTATACACCTGATTTCGTTCACATTTCATCGCTGCAAAGAAATAAAACATTATTCAGTTTAGTAATTTAGACATCTACAAAAAATGACCAGGATTCCTAGAGCATAGCAGAATATTTTCTGAATGTACTACATACGTCCTATCATCGTTTAAAAACTTCTGAAGGCCACTCCTAAAATAGTTTAGATATCAAATAACCTTTTTGTGTGTTAAATTAGTCCTTCTTACCTGATACTTTCAGTTTTTCTGAAAATGGTGTTCGCAATGTTGGCAAGTTGCAAATAGTCACATAGTAACATTGTTGACTGGTACTTTGATAGCACGCTTTCTTCTGACTTAATCTATCATACATAGTGAATACTTCCCCCCATAAAGGATCAAATATTTAATTTATCGATTGGACACATATATATATATATATATATATATATATATATGTGTGTGTGTGTGTGTGTGTGTGTACATATATATATATATATATATATATATATATATATATAGAGAGAGAGAGAGAGGAGAGAGAAAGATTATTGTTTCAATTCCTCAGCCTGATTGATTAATATTTAAATGTTCATGTGGGCATGTCAGCGTTCTACATATTTACTTAGTAGATTAAACTATTTCTCTGAATTTTTAAGATGAGGTATTATTATTATTATTTCTATTATTATTCGGACTATCCTCATCTTGGTTGTTTTTCATACAACGTTTCGGCTGTTGTACTCTACGAACACCAAGAACAGTGTATACACAATACCATGTTGCTGTGGACATGAATACACAAGAGAAACATGTCGCCCTTGAAGTTTCGGTAGAAGAACACCGAAAAGTGGTGAGCAAATGTGAAACAAACAAATCAGGTATAGCTGATCACGTATGGAGGGAAAGGGAGACCACCTATCCCAGTGGAACGAGGTTGAAATAATTGATCAGGAAGAACACTGGAAGATTCGAAAATTGAAAGAGTCGGCCTATATGCGAGGCAAGAAAAACTGTGTCAGTAATCCTAGCATTGAAATGGATACCATATGGGAACCTCTAATAATGAAAGACAGAAAACAGTAACATCAAATACAAGAAAAAAAATCAGCCATCTGAGGTTTAAGACTTCTAAAAATCAGCACCAGTTGTCCACATGGACATATAGCTTAGTGGTTAGAGAATCAGACGAAATTCCTGCACGTGATGGTTCTAGGTTCAATCCCAGTGTCAGACGATAATAATCCTGATTTTAATATTTCAACCCGGTTCGCGCAATTCATCAACTTAACAATGCATTGCGCTAAACAACCTGCCGATAAGGCAAAGGCCAAATAACTGATTTCAACCTAAATTCTCATATTGTTTATTCTCGGTCCTTTTTCGTCTCTTTCAGTGTATGCAAATATCTATCAACATGTATGCCTATATGTATGTATTTATTCACATATGTGAGTATGTATCTATAGATATTTATATACATGGGCATATTCATAAGTGTATATGCATATGTATACATATATATATAAGTGTATATGCATATGTATACATATATATATAAGTGTATATGCATATGTATACATATATATGCATATGTATACAATTATATGCATGTATATGTATGACGTATATATGTGTACATAAACATGTACATAACCATGTGCATTTTGTAAATATACATTTATGTATATGTAATATACTTAGATATAACAGATCCTTATTAACATATGGTAAAATATTCCTACACATCTCATCGAATGAAGTTAGGTCCATTCGTCTGGTAGAAGAAATATGGATTTATTTGATTTTTTAATTGTGTTTGTAAACATACCACAATTTGCAACAGGTCTCCAGTTGACAAGGATTCCAACCTTTTCGCATTCACGAGCGAAACCTTCAATGGCTCTGGTCAAAACTATTTTGAACATTTTTTTGTTCTTGTGATATGCACAGACGTCAATTATACAAGATTGAATGTATTCTTTGATTCGTATCATTCCAAGTTTACTTCTGCAGGCTTTGAAAACAGCACCCATAATAACATTACATCTTTTGGTTTGAGCAGACGGACACTTGGTTGTCACATCGGTTACAGCACACCTGGAAAACAAAATTTACTTATGAATGAAATTCTGTAAAATCACGTCGGATTACTTCAATGAATTTTACACTATACCTTTATGAATGAGGAAATATTCTTATGAAATTATCAGACACGTATATCAAGTCTAAAAACCAAAAAATCATTTGAATACTTTTCTTCGTAGAGATCAAAGGAGATTGATGTATGGTCGTTTCAATCAGAGCATTTGCTTCGGATTGATTTATTATGTAAAAAATTTTTTAAAATATGAAATGAATGTCCATGCCAATCGGTGCTTTGTGTCTCGATAAAATATCAAAAGAAATAAAATGAATATCATTGTCTCAAACGCAAGCAAATCAGCTTGTTACATGAAATATTTCAATCGAACCAATTTACTTTGCCGCAAATAATACATATGTCTATTTAGATAAGGAGATGCAATTGAAAGCAGACTTTGAATGAGTTGATCTCTGACTTGATAAAACGCTATTATCGAGACATCAATTTTCAGAAATACATCCTTTCTGTATATTCCAGAATGTACGAGCGTCATGCATTACCATTAGGAATAGTTTTACTTCCAGTTCATTGCTTTTTTAATGAAACTTCGTGCATTTCCAATATCGATAAACGATAAACATTTTACTTACTTAGTTTGTGGTCTGTCGCTGTCGTCGTTCACCTTGTAGCTATTTCCAATCAACGAGTATCTGTTGCGCAGCCTTGATACATCTTTTCCTTCTTTAGTGCGGAAGTCGTCTTTCATTCTGTTGCAGTTGCCACAGATTCCGCTCATCTTATTGGCAAATGAACCTGGTACTTTAACAGATACTCTGTGTCTACCGTCAAATTGTACTAGGAGACCCCACTTTGTTTTCACTGTAATCCATCCACCAGAATATGTGGCCGAGAATCCAAAAACGTTGCTGATTGGAAGAGACCTTCTTTCACCATTAACCTACAGTCAAAATATTCACAATCGATAGTATTTGCATTAATCTGCATTCAGGAAATCATCTTCCAAATGATATTTTCAGGAATGTAAACTTATGCTAAATTACATGCATTTTTCTCATTCACTTTCACAGCTGAACGACTTGTGTTATACCGAAATTGATGTCGGAACTTTTTAACGTTCATAGAGTGGAAGGGAGAGTAAAACACTGAAAGAATCTTTGTGCCTCGGTTGCTGATTGGAATTATGTCTATTTATCGTTCATAGAGGTGGGGAGAGTAAAAGGAAAATATTACTTTTGAAAAACAGAATAAATTCAACATTATCTAATTTCTATTTATTTATTTCATGAATTCTTTTCTCCGACAGCAATTTACTCCCCAACCCCAACCACAACCCTATCATTAGTCTAGTATAAATCAAAATATTGACTTCTTATTGGTTATTATTTCCTTCTGGTAAACAATGCATCCTTTTAAAATGTCATTATTCCCGATAAATGTTATGGAAATATATAGTATAGATGCAAAGTCACCATAAATCTAAGTATGCAATATATTAACAATCTAAAGATAACTTGTATGTTTTTTTTTTGTTTTTTATATTGTTTATCTCAAAGAATCTACCACTGATGGAATTCATATTATTTGTTGATATTGAAATGAACATGAAATGTCGAGTGTAATACATTACGATTCCTTTGCTATTTATCCATCTAATATCAATCATATTTGATTTGAAACTTCGTGTGAACTGATGATTTCATGCTCCAATACAAAGACTTAATACTCTTTCGTGTCTACTTTTACTTACGAGAATTTTATGTCGTGGCAACAGCCTAATTGTAACTCCCTTCAGTTTCACATCAACCATTCGAGTGTATGACACTCTAGTGTTTCCACGGTGTTCATTCTTTACTTCAACAGCGAAGAAGTGGGGCGCCCCCTTTGTGCTCGTAGCCAGAGTATACTTGCAAATTCCCATGAAGTGGATCATTTGTCCGTCAAATGTTCTGTAATGAGGATCTCCAGACGCTGAACATCTACAATCTGGTTCTCCTGAAAAAAATTATTCATTTCAACATTATGAATTCAACAAATTACTCCAACGAATGTATCTTCGATAAAGTTAATTTAGTTACGTAAATACCGATAAAATGCATGATATGCGTGTAATATTGTCTATTCTTCTCTAGATTATATCAGGTGCTCAAAGATTATTGTCCCTGAAAGAAATCATCAAATGCCTCTATTACTTTTACCTGAAAGAACATTTTAAAAATTGATCAATCATTTTTCTTGATTATTTAACACCTTTATAATATATCCGATATTCTTGATATTTGTGTATCATGCCTCCATACCGAGGCTTAATGGTATCTTGGAATTTTACAAAGGAAGAAAAGAACTTGCAGTTGCCATTGATTCAGTTGGAAAAGAGGCTCGTTTTATATTAGAAATTTTCCTAATATTTTTGATGAATAAAAAATCAATAGATTGACTTCAAATGTTAGTAAACGTTCACATTCAAATGTAAGATAATGTAGGGACGTTTGCAATGGGTATTCTATCCGTTGTGCGGATAGTTTTTTAAAGCTAGGCATATGTCGTGAAAAAATTTAACATTGAAGTGAACCAGAAATAAAGGCAATCACTTACCAACATTATAGACGGACATACTCCACCAACCACCACACATCTGACCAGACTTACATTTCATGTTGCAATTTCTTGCACGTCCGTATTTTTTATAGTTCTCTCCACAAAAACATTGTTTCGAATACTTTAAATAAAATAAAGATAATTTAGAAATTGGTTATCGATCTAATAACAGAATTAACTGATCCTTTTGGCTTGCATATATTATAATAAATTTAGTATTAACTAAAACTGCTATAAAACAATGCTACTAAATATTTAATTATTAACTATCTTTTTTTATAAATACTCATCAATATAGATATATATTATATAGTCATTATCTTTAAATATATATATATATATATATATATATATATATATATATATATATATATATATATATATATATATATATATATATATAAATGCATTAATACTTGGATGAAAGGTATGAAATCTCTGATATTTAGAAGAAACATTTGTCTTACAGATATCTACGTACATTTCAATCTGATCATACAACTGTACTCTCAGCCCAGAACGAGGGTAGCAGAATTTATCTGGTATTGGAAGAGATTTCAAGTAGATTCGTAGCAATCACTCACCTCTAATCCTGCTTTTGAAAAGCCTTTCTGTTTGCAAATATTGATACATTCTTCGACTGAATTCACATTTCTTTGCTGAGCCATTGCTCGTCTAGGCCAATCTTTGTAACATCCGAGAAACTCTGAAAAAGTCGCGATATTCTGATAAGAAAATATGATATAATTTTTGGAAAAAAAAAATGGAATCAGGTTTTTTGAAAAAAGATCACAAATGTGGATTGCAACTCAAACAAAGCACCCAATATAAAACACCAAGCCCACATAAGCATGCATATAAGTATACATTCCATTGCGAAAAAAATAGGATTTGCTTCATGTTCTCTAGATAGCGTTTTCTAATTTTGAGGATATTTTCTCCAACTCTCTCCCTACTTGTAGCATAGTATCATATTAAATTTCATGATTTTTTTTGTTTTCCCAGTTTTCAAATTCGAATTTTCGAACATATTTAAAATTTTCAGACTGATTTTAAATTACTACAGGGTCAAAAAAACAAACAACTGGTTTTCTACTCACGCAAAGGTAAGCGAACTCCTGCAAAAGAAGGTATCAGATATTTAATGGTTATATTATGCAGAATAATTATGTATGACAGTGATTTGAACTTCTTCAAATTTCAAATTAACCTGAGAGTTAGAAAGTATATTGAAACAGCACTTACTATGAATCATCTAAATTTACTAACATACAAATATTGATGTCATAAGCAATATATATACATATATATACATATGTATATATATATATATATATATATATATATATATATATATATATATATATATATATATATATATATATATATATAAATATATATATATATATATATATATATGCAAGGGAACAGCAATAAAATATACTACAGGCGTGTGTATATGTATCGATGTATTGAGTAGATTTTAGTTTTAATATGTGCTCAATACCATTGATAGAGCAATTATAAAATGAATGAAGATTTTCTTTCAATGGCTCATTGTAGATTGAACATTTTGTTTCTCTAATAAAAATTCAGATAGACACATTAGAGAAATCATTTTTAACCTTTTATACCCATTCAAAAATCCCAACGACACCTATCTATTTTGGGGGAAGCGGGATGACACATCTTCATCATCATCATCATCATCATCAGTCTTTAGCGTCCGTCGTTGGACATAGACGTTCCCCAGGATTTGCCACACTTCCCTATCATGGGCGTCACGGAGCCAGTACTTCCTGAACTTGTCTAGCTCGTCTCTCCATCTAAGATTTTGCCGGCCTCGGTCGCGCATGTGGTCTCGGGGGATCCATGTTGTGAGTCGTGATGTCCATCGATTGTCCGCCATTCTTGCAACATGGCCAGCCCACCGCCATTTGAGATTTTTAATGGATTCTATGATGTCTCTAACTCTTGTCTTTTCCCGGATGTACTGTGCTGTTTTGTGGTCTCTCCATGTGAGGCCCAGCATTATTCTTTCATGTGCACGTTGCATGGTTCTTAATTTATGGGTCTGTCTCTTGGTTAGGTTCTATGTTTCAGCTCCATAAGTGACTATTGGGAGGATGCATTAGTTATACACCCTTCTCTTTAGGATTAATGGGATCTTCTTATTTTTGAAGGTTGAGCTAGCTCTGCCAAAAGCTTGCCATCCAAGTGTGATTCTTCGCTACAATTATTGGTCAGCCTGTCTCAGCTGTCTTGCTATGGGATTTATAAGGGGAGAGGATGAAGCAAAAAACAGGCGTTTTTGGAGTTTTCCGATATAGGTCTTTTGATTCTTTAATTTTTCCTATTTAATCTAATTTGGCTTATTTTATTTTGTCAATTTTTTTAAAACTATTGATTTTTGTTTTCCTTAAATCTTACATTTGTTTTTATTTTGTATATTCAGCATATTTATGTGCGTATCTTACTTACCCCATTTTAAATCCAATGGCTGACTGCAAAGAGTATATCTCCGAATTCGTTATTTGAAAATACTATATTTTGCAAGAATTTAACTCTAAATTCTACTGATAAAGTTCATGGGCTAGCGTGGAAGGGCATGGCCTAATACTCCCCATGGTTTGCACAATGAAAATTATACCGGCTTTTCCTACTGGGTCAGCAGTCCCCAAAAGTCCAGCCACATCACTTGCTTTCGATGGGGATGGTATGCGCCAAGGGCAACAACTCAAACACTTCACCAAGAGAATATCTATGTCTGCTGGCTCATGGGCCCCAAAAGGTCCAGCCACATCACTTGCCTTGGGTGGGGCTGATGTGCTCCAAGGGTGACTACCCAAACACTTTAAGAAAACACCTGTCCCTGCCCAGTCATCGGTCTAATAGCGATCACCCAAACATAGCCCCAAAACCATCATCAAAAGAACAACATTATATATTGGTACCTCCAATGTCATGCACCTAACCAATCTAGAAAATTAAATAAAAAATGGCAGAGGGGACATTATAGGCATTAGTGAGATGATAGTGAAGTGTGGCAAATCCTGGGAAAGGTTCATGTCAAACGACAGACGTTGAGAGACTGATGATGATGATGATGATGATGATGATGATGATGATGATGATGATGATGATGATATATAAACTTGAGTAAAGACTTGTTTAATCGTCAATTACAGGTTTTACATTCTGTTTCACTTTTAATTGAAACATAACGAACAATCTGTAATAGACCATTGAAAAATCTTGACTCAAGTAATGAATATGACCGATCTACCTAAGTATACTATTTTTAGTGAAGATCCATTTGATACATATATACAAGTTTGTTGTATATCTATCACTGTTCACATATATCTATATCTATATCTAGATGGATGTGTACGCGCGCGCGCACGTTTGTGTGCTAGAGTTTTGCTGTGAAATCTTTTGTCAGGCTTTACGTCTTCCTTAAATATTGAACACATAATACGGTCCTGCAAGTCACTCGCATGTATATTGGATTAGAGCAGTTCAGGTAAACCGTAAAATCAGCTCAATTCTATATTTTTCCTACAGCTTTGCTTTTCATGTTTGGATGCGAAATAAATGTTGAATAATGACCTCTCAGAATTAACATAGTGGATGTGCCCTCATTGAGATATCTCGGTTTCTACGCTAAAGATGTTTATTACGAGAAAATACTTTCTTCCGTTAAATTCTGTGTTTGTGTACAGCACATTTCACTCGTAAAAACACGTCTATGAATAATTTTCCTTTCAATAAGATGAATCACTTTCAAGTTTCTTATTTTATTGAAGCAGCTAAAAAGTATATGTCTTATTATGTACTGATTACTTCCAAGCATGGAACGCACACAACATTTCTTTTTGCATTGACTGTTGACGTCAGTGCATCTTTCCTAATTAATTATGACCATTACTCTCTAATACAGTCGAATTTCCTGAGTTTTAAAATGCTCATATTGTTGTTACCTTTCACATGGGAATGCCTTTCTCGTTTTGTATTAATTTTCAAGATATTGACCGGGAAGCCACCAACTCCATGAGAATTGAGTATGACTTTTTGGGTAGTAAGAAGCCATTTTACTACATTCCTAACCCATGGTAATATCCAGCTATGACGAACGTACGTTACCTCATAATCTCAATACGTCCATATTTCTCCATTTCTGAGGAGTATTTTGTAAAAATTGCATGTTTTTTTGTTTTGTTTTTTTTATATGGTATAGTTAGTTCTTATTTCAGTCTATCATTTATGAATGAATCTGTTTTAATATCCAAATGTCTTTCAACGTGCCTCTTCTTCGTGTCTTATTTTGTATTTAGTAAGATACGTTGCTTTATTTCTGATCAAAAGACTAAAGGAAGAGACCTTAATTCTTTCAAGTTACCAATTCTTCTTTATAAATGCAGCTAAAGAAATGTTTTTCTATCCAATAAGGATTTCAATACCATTAACGTCAAAAATCAAATATGACAGTTTTTAAAATCCTACTTTTTTAGTGTATCAGACTTGATTAGCAATTGTTCCTTCAGAAAGTTTGATTCAAAATTTCACTTCTACGTGGTGGGCACAAACAATTGCAGCATTAGTGCAAGGAAGCAATAATTTTAAAAAGAAGTCTACTCAAATGTTTATCTATATTAATCATCATGTTCAAAGAAAAATTAGTCAAATATCTATATCTATAGAGTGTGTATTTTTCTTTTATTTTAGTGTTTCTTTCGGTTGTTGATGAACTTCTATGGTGTAATTATCCACGGATGAAGAGGATACAGATTCAAGCAGAATACGTGTTCCTCATTTTTTCAGTGCATCTATACCTCGCACTTCAATTTCCCTCTCTATTTTTCTTTCAATTCGGAATTGTCGTCCATCAATTCTTATTTTCTCTGTAAAATTCATGAATTAAAGGAAGTAAAATTTAGAGATTCATGAGCGTCAACTGATTTGAATTGATTTTTCAACAGTGACAATTCTTCATGATTCGATAGTCGGGTCAACATTTCTATGATATTTGCTCTATTTCAGATGATAAGATAACATCGAAATTCACTGAAGTATGATAACATTTTCGTACATCTAAGCAAGAGAAGTGATTCACTTGGGCAGTAAATACAGTTATTGGAGCGACAAAGAGACTCCTTTTTCTCCACAAGAGATGTACATAGTTATTGACAAACACCATCTATAGACAGAGTCCAAACATTAGTAGACTAGCAAATTTGAATGTAAATTAACATATGAACATTTGAAGTAGGTATTTCTTACGTTAGGGAAATATAATTGAAGCTGGGAATACCTCATGAAAAACTTTTTACCTTGATCAGAAGCAGAAATAAAAGCAATCACTTACCAACATAATAGACGGACATTCTCCACCAACCACCACACATCTGACCGGACCTACATTTCATGTAGCAATTTTTTGCACGTCCATATTTATTATAGTTCTCTCCACAAAAACATTGTTTTGAATACTTAAAATTAAGAAAAAAGGAGTAAAAGAATCAGTTATGCCTCAAAAAACAGGATTAGCTCATACTGTTTGTATACACATACATTAAACCGAATGTATCGGACTGAACTCTATCGTCAGCTAATTTGTCGACTCGGGTGACGTGACACCTGGATGAACATAGTATACTTGAAAATGAGGTCTGGTGAACTTAAAGGTCTATGTTAGGTCTGGTCCCTTTTCAATTTTCATGATGGGTAACTTTGCCACTTTTAGTCAAACTAAAGTTGTTCGATCCCAACTTAGAGAGGCTACGTGTTGTAATTTACGACATGGCGTTTCAGTTTCAGTATTGATTACTTCCCACCCCTAGGACAACGGCAGATAACTGAGCAAGTAATATATATACATATATATATATATATATATATATATATATATATATATATATATATATATATGTATTATACCAGCAGCTGCTTACCTCAATGGTAAGAGCAGCGCAACGTTGAAGCAGCTACCCTATCAAGGGCAGGTTCTATTCCTACAGCAACCCCCGTCTTTTTAATTGTTTATCCTACTTACGTTGTCCAAGGTAAATAGTATTTTCTCCGTGTGATGACGGTAGACCATCTCAAGTAAGTTTCTATATAATATAACACAATTCATAATCATTCTGTCGGTTTATATATGTCCATTTCCTTCCAAAATTTCAATCATCCACGATTCTAAATATTTATCTATCTCTTCATGATGAACAACTGTGCTTTAAATATAGCACTTAGATAGCTACCGGGTGTTCGAACAGATTCTTAATAGATTCGTAGCAATCGCTCACCTCTAAACCTGCTTTTGAAAAGCCTTTCTGTTTGCAAATATTGATACATTCTTCGACTGAATTCACATTTCTTTGCTGAGCCATTGCTCGTCTAGGCTTATCTTTGTAACATCCGAGAAACTCTGAAAGAAAAAGCAAAATTCTGATGTAAATGATGAAATAATTTGCTGAAGGTGTGAAAGAAGCGACATGAGTTGTACATACGGTAAGGTGCAAAGACATCGGTCATTTTCTGATAGGCTATTCTGGTCAAGTTTGTTCGATAGCACGTGTTTTATATTTATTGATTTGATTTTAATTTGATATAAGGCAACGGTAGTTGGTCAGGAAAGTGATGATCTATTAGATTCTATTATTGAACAAACTGCAAAATACCTAATTGAATCTCGGCATTAGGTCAGCATCAACGAATATATATATATATATATATATATATATATATATATATATATATATATATATATATATGTGTGTGTGTGTGTGTGTGTGTGTGTGTGCATGTGCGCGTGTATGTGTATGTGTAGATACATTGTTTAAAAACAAACACTCTATCTTCTTAATGTTTTTGTATTTTTTCAGGTTTGCTTTCAAATGTTCTATTGATCTCATGGAAGTTTTTTTCAATACATTCCAAAAATGGCGGTTCTAGATCTTTTGACCAACTTCTTCCAGAAAATATGATAATGGTATTTGAGAGTAATTAGTTTTACTTTTATTGGGGTTTTATATTAACATTTTACAAGAAGATTTTTTTTTACTAGCATTATTATATGTAAATCTGTTTAAATTTTTAACTGAGACTAACGCAATGTCATCTGTACACATGGACATTACATACTTATTGTGTGGAAGAGAGTTTATGTGTGAGTGTGTATCTCTTTCTTTCTTTCTTTCTTTCTTTCTTTCTCTCATTCTCTCCCTATATATATATATATATATATATATATATATATATATATATATATATGTGTGTGTGTGTGTGTGTAAAAATGTATGTAAACTTTTTTAAATGATGCATCGTCGGAAAGAAATTATTCTCTACTCACGCAGTCCACCATGGATTTCTTTAAAAGAAATATGAAATAATTTATGCACATATTTTCCAAAATATTCGCGTATCTCAAAGATTCAACTCCAATTTTTCTAGAATAATCCGAACTTTTCGAAAATATGGAAATATTCAGAAGATGGTTCTCTCCCAAAATCTTAAAATATGACTAAAAATCATGTCAACTGAATCATAAACAATTGTTTGTTCCTTCTACCAACCATTTTAAAGAATGTTTTCTCCCAATAAATCAAATTCAACAGTATTTTTTCCAAAGAAAAAAAAGATATCATTGAAATCTAAATAATTCCCTGATTTTTCAAGATTGTCTTTTCCTTTATATAAATAATGATGAATGCATTGGGTTTCGAAAAGTTAGTAGAGGTTTTCTCCTGATTTTTTACTAACCAGCACAATCTGTATGAAAAAACAGAAATATAGACAAAGCTCATCTTCACCTGGCAGAGAATTGCAAGTATTACGTGCATATTATAGAACAAAGACATCAGTTGCATTGTGAGTTACGATTTTACTTAAATTATTTGTCTGGCAATGTTAGTGTGACTTGATACTAAGCAACAAGTATGGGTAACACAGATCACAATTCTATAGCATATGAATCTGTAATGAGAGCTTGCTAAATCTCACTGCATTTAAGTTGGATTTATATATTTATATATATATATATATTTATATATATATATATATATATATATATATATATATATATATATATATATATATATATGTATATATACATATATATACATATATATATATATATATATATATATGTATATATATATATACATACATATATATACATATGTATATATATATACATATCGATCTATCTATCTATCTATATATATATATATATATATATATATATATATATATATATGAATACAAATCAACGAGCAGCGTTGAATGAGAAATACGCGATGTCCAAGAATGCCTGTAAAAAAGGTATGAAATAATTTTGAAAATATTGTGAAAAAAATCATCAATGAAGAAAGGATTTAGATCCCAGAAGAGAAAGAATTATGATATAAACAGAACAAAAGAGTTAGCTATAAAACTGAGTCTCCCAATAAATCAAATTCAACGGTATTTTTTCCAAAGGGAAAACAAGATATCATCGAAATCTGAATAATCCCTGATTTTTCAAGATTTTTTATTTGTATACATGCATAATGAAGAATGTGTTGGATTTCAAAATCTAAGTAACCGTTTTCTGCTAAATCTTCACTAACCAACACAATCTGTAAAAAAAAAAATACATGAATATAAACCAAGCTCTTCTTCATCTGGCAGAGAGTCACAAGTATTGCATGCACATTATCGAACAAACACATCGATTATGTAGTGAGATACTATTTTACTGAATTTATTTGGCTGGCAATTTTAGTTTGACTTGATACTACGCAACAGGAGTTCGCAACACAGATCACAATTCTATTGCATATGAATCTCTAATTTGAGCTTGCTAAATCCCACTAAGTTTACATGGAATATATATATATATATATATATATATATGTATATATATATATATATATATATATATATATATATATATGTATATATATATATATATATATATACATATATATATACATATGTATATATATATACATATATATATATATACATATACATACATATATACACACACACATATATATATATATATATATATATATATATATATATATATATATATATATATATATATATATACATATATATATATATATATATATATATATATATATATATATGAATGAAAATTAACAAGGAACAATGAATGAGGAATACGCAATAAAGATATGAGTGGAATGTGTAATAGTTTATAAATTTCTTCAAGTACGAAAAAAAGATACTTTGTACTTACTCGGACGTCTAGGAATACCTGGAAAGAAAGGTATGAAAAGATTTTTGGAAATTTTGTGAGAAAAATCATCAATGAAGAAAGGATTTAGATCCCAGAGGAGAAAGAATTATGATATAAACAGAACAAAAGAGTTAGCTATAAAACTGAGTCTTTCACATTTATTTTTCTTTTGTATAAATAGTGCAATACAATTAACATAATTCCTATACGGTTTTCAATTGCATGGATTTACTACAATCATTGAAATACACAACAAAATTAAATAACTTATATATTTCCACAAAATTGTGTCCTGATCTTTAATTTTAGATATATTATCAGTTGTTGATAATCTTTCTAGATGTAATTGTCAAGAGATTGAGAGGATCAGGACTGAAGAATAATTGCTCAATAGAGGCGTATATACACATACATATATATATATATATATATATATATATATATATATATATATGTGTGTGTGTGTGTGTGTGTGTTTGCGTATGTCAGTTTGTGTGTGTTTGTGTGCGTGTGTGAGTGTGTGTGTGTGTGTGTGTGTATACATATATATAGGATATAGATATATAGGTATAGATACATAGATATGTATACTCACGCAGTCCACCATGGATTACTGTAAAGGAAATAACAAATAATTCATGCACATATTTTGCAAAATATTCATATGTCTCAAAGATTTAACTTCAATTTATCAAATTAATCAGAACTTTTCGAATTAAAGAAGATATAAAAATATTCAGAAAACATTTCACACAAAAAATCTTAAAATATGACTCAAAATCATGTACACTGAAACGTAAGTAATTGTTTGTTCATTCTACCAAATATTTTAAAGAATGTTTTCTCCCAATAAATCAAATTCAACCGAATTTTTTCTGAAGAAAAAAAAAGACATCATTGAAATCTAAATGAATCCCCGATTTTTCAATATTATTTTTTCCTTTATACAAATGATGAAAAATGCATTGGGTTTCAAAAACTTCATAAGAGTTTTCTTTTGATTCTTCACTAACCAACACAATTTGTAAAGAAAAAACACGAATATAAATAAAGCTCAACTTCATTTGGCAGGGACTTGCAAGTACTGCATTCATATTATAAAACAAAAACATCGAATGTGTTGTGAGATACTATTTCACTGAATTTATTCGGCTGGTAATTTTGATTTGACTTGATACTACGCAACAAGAGTATGCGACACATATGACAATTTCATTGCATATGAATCAGTAATTAGAGCTTGGTAAATCTCACTGCGTTTACATGGAATATATATATACATATATATATATATATATATATATATATATATATATATATATATATATATATATATTCATTACAAATTAACAAGCAGCGTTGAATAAGGAATACCCAATAAAGATATGAGTGGGAGTCTCTAATAGTTTATGAATTTCTTCAAGTACGAAAAAAAGATACTTTGTACTTACTTGGACGTCCAAGAATGCCTGTAAAAAAGGTATGAAATGATTTTGAAAATATTGTGAAAGAAATCATCAATG